>CM075986.1:15864189-15888260 GCA_038087875.1 Malacoraja senta | reverse complement strand
TCCGCTCTCAGCAGCCACTGCGTGCGCGCCCCCGCTTCACCTTAACGTGCGCGCCACCGCTGCTCCTTGACTTGCACCTCTGACATTCACTCTGACGTGCGCGGCCCCGCTGCGTGCGCTCACGCGCGGACAACGTCCCTCTCTCCTTGACGCGGGCGGTTTGACGAAGGAACTGCAGGTGCTGGTTTAAACCGAAGATGGACACAAAAAAGCTGGCGTAACTCCGCGGGTCAGGCAGCATCTCTGGTGAAAAGAAACAGGTGACGCCGGGTGTCCGGTCCCGCTTTACCCACTGCTTCATCTCTTCCCCCTTTTAACGCCATTTGCTGCCTCAGCCAATTTGCAGAGGGAAGCGGAGAAGTGAAGAAGATGGCAGCGGTGTCATAACATGGTGGAATCTGTTGGAGGACCAGCCGCTCTTCTGGCGGGGCGATGCTGTGCAAAGATACTAGAGGAGAGCTCCTCTAGTATCTTTGATGCTGGGGCGATGAGGACTTCAGCTTTGAAAATCAATAAGTGAATTCGGAAGTGTGTAGTAAGGATCTGCAGATGCTGGTTTACACCGAAGATGGGCACAAAATGCTGCAGTAACTCAGCGGGAGAAGGAATGGGTGATGTTTCGGGTCGAGACCCTTCTTCAGACTGACCTTCTCTGTCCCGCTGAGTTACTCCAGCTTTTTGTGTCCATTCACCTTCATAAAAGCTGGACTAACTCAGCAGATCAGGCAGCAAATCTGGAGAACATCCGTCGTTCTACAAGAAGTGGATTGAATATTGTTGAACTTCCCAGAGTTCGTAAATGATAAAGTATATAAGAAGGTAGACAAAAATGCTGGAGAAACTCAGCGGGTGAGGCAGCATCTATGGAGCGAAGGGACAGGCGACGTTTCGGGTCGCGACCCTATAAGATGTATTTTTTCGAGAACACGAAGAACCAACGAGGGTAGACGTTAAAGTGCTGGAGTAATTTAGCATGTCGGGCAGCATGTGTGGAGAACATGGATTGTGAGGTTTCGGGTCAGACATTTCAGTCTGATGAAGGGTCCCGACCCGAAAGGGTACCTATTTGATGCAATGGCTCCTGAAGATCCCGTTGATGAGAGGGGGAAAATAAGGCGAGAGGGGTAAAATAATAGGAAACTAAGGAAAGGGACAACTTTTCCTCAGAGGGTGGTGGGTATATGGAACAAGCAGCTGCCAAATTAGGCCGTTGTGCCGGCTACTATAACATTTAAAATACATTTGGACAGGTACATGGATAGGAAAGATTTAGAGGACTAAACGCAGGCAGGTGGGACTCGTGTAGATGGGGCACCTAGGGCAGCATGGGCAAGTTGGGCCGAAAGGCTTGTTTCCGTGCTGTATGCCAGTGCAATTTATACCAATTTCTTCAGCCTCCTTCAATCCAGGATGTTGGAGTTACAGAATCAGGCTGTGTTACAAGAAGTGCTAAGAGAATAGTTAAAGGGAATTATAACATGATTCTCTTTCAACTGATGCTGCCTGATATGTGGAGTGTTTACAGCATTTTCTGTTTTTATTTTAGAAATCCAGCAAGCTAGGATTTTCAATCCATGAACATTCTCCTGTCCACTTCTTTAATCAGATCCAAAGAATTGCATCAGTTTAGGTAATTTCACTATTCACTTAGTGCAATACAGGCACACATCCTTTCTTACCTTATCTATATTATTTCAGTCTGAAGAAGGGTCTCGACCTGAAACGTCACCTATTCCTTTTCTCCAGAGATGCTGCCTGACTCGCTGAGTTACTCCAGCATTTTGTGTCTATCTTTGATGGATTCCTATGTGTGGATGAGGAAGTTGCATTTTTCTAGGAGACTGGGCTGGGTGGGACCAGGCGCAAACCAGGCGACCTGTTTGTAGAACACCTATGCTCTTCAATGGCCATACCATGCTCCAGTTGCATACCATTTAACCCCCCCTTCCCATATACACACCAAACTGTCTGTCCTTGGCCTTCTACATTACCAGGGTGAGGCCAAAAGTGAACTAGAAGAACAACATCTAATTTTATGTGTGAGAGGTTTATGACTCAATATTATAATTGGACTTCCCACTTTAAGATAATCCTTACCCCTTACTTTCCCTTCTCTTCTGATTCCTCCGAATTCTTTGACCTCCCATACAGCCACCCCTTCATTCTGTTTTAACCCTTTCCACACCTGGATCCATCCACCTACATATCCACTAAAATCACCCATTGGATCTATGCCCCCCCCCCCTCTGCTTTTATCTGTCCATCTCTCTCTCATAAATTGTGTCCAGCATCACTTCTGTTTATGATTCTAGCGCTGGCAGCCTTTGTGCTCCTACTTGACATCCTCCATCCAGTTTTCACCTTCACTTCCCCCCACCTGGCTCAATCTGCCTTTTTTTTCTCTCAAAGGTAGACACAAAATGCTGGAGTAACTCAGCGGAACTTGCAGCATCTCTGGAGAGAAAGAATGGGTGACGTTTCGGGGCGAGACCCTTCTTGAGACGCTCTCATCTTTTCTCTTTTTTCTCTCATCTGTTCCACCCATCACCCACCTGTTTCTGCCTCCTAACTCCACCCTTCCTGCCTCCATTCCTCATCCTCCCCTTGGTCCACATATCACCCAAGGGTTCTGTCTCACCTACCTCTTCTCTTTACGCCGGCCACCTTCCCTCTCCATTCTCAGCTCAGATGAAGAGTCGCAAGCTGGAATGTTAACAGTTCCTCTCCCTCCAGTTATTGCTTGACCCACTGAGTTCCTCCAACAGTTTGTTTTTTTGTACCCAATTTCAGCATTTGCAGTTTCTTGTATCTCTATTTCCTCTGAACATTAACCAACCACTCTCATCTGAAACAGGCAAAGTCAGGATTAATAGTTTATTTGAGTGCAGTCTTTGGATGATGAAGCAGGTCCATTCCTAATTAGAATTACTATGTCTGCAGAGGGTCCCGACCTGAAGGGTCGCCTATCCATGTTCTCCAGAGATGCTGCTGCACCCTAGCACTTGGTGTCCTTTTTCCATTGATTACTCCACTGATTTTCAAAGGTCATTATATCATAGCGTTGCAGCAGCTTCCAAGCTGTTGGGTATACCTATGTTGGTTCCACCCCTGTGTATAAGACACACAAAGTATTCATAATAAAAATGTATGACCATGCTTAAATGGTTTTGGTGTAAAATGCTTTATAGAAAGTAATGGAGTAATATGAACAAAATGTTAAAAATAATAAACTAATAGTAAATTAAATCTATTTCCTAATATGATGAGGACTACAAGGGTAGGCTTCACAAAGAAAAATAAATATGGAATTCTCTCCTAAAAAAGATACAGATTTAGCATTTTTTTTTATTGGTAATGGTTATGGACTAATTTAGCTAAATGAGGTTGTCAATCGTTCATAATTCAAAGGAATGGCAGATCAGGAGTTGAATGGACTCTGTTTTAAATGTTCCTTCTCTGTGTGTCTCTCTACTGACATGGAGCCAATGCTTACTAAGCACTGTTTCTGATATTATGTTTAATTAATGGATCAGTACTATAAACCACTTCTGGAATCTCATATTAGCCTCTAATGAACCATAAATGTAAATATATATTCTGGGCAACTGATCTTTCTATGGACATTGATACCATCTAATGAACATTAAAGAAATCAAGGAAGGTGTGGAGAGTCTTACCTTTTCACCACTGCCCCCCTCCCCCCCCCCCCTTATTTTGTAGCATCTTGCACACAGGGTTACACAATGGATATTTAATGTTAAAACTCTAACATTTGTAAAGCAGAGGTGCATTCACAGATTCAAAGCAGCACTTTTAACAGTCGTGATCAGAGATATACAAACAGTAAAAAAGATACAAACATACAATATTTATAAGGCATGTATATTGGGGGCATATCTACTGTGTAAAAAATATAGTAAATGCAGTAACCTGCCAGTGACAGCTTCCTTCAGGAGAGTTTGTGGAATACAGAGTGACCAAAAAGGCAGTGAATTGTTTTACATGTAAATGTATTAAGTTAGAACAAAACATTTGCAAGTAGAAGAGGCGATTGTGACAACCATATATAACTGATGTACAGAGCAAGATGTGTTCAGACTCTGATTGTAAACTACAGTCTCTAATCACATTTTGTGTCTCTAATATATAATTCACAGTAATGTGTGCAATGCGTACTAACAAACTTAGACCCGTATATCACGTGGAATTAGTTCAATATGCAGTGTATGGTGGCCCACTAATACTTGGTGCAGGCCAAATGCAATAGGCCTTCACATTCAAAGTATATAATGTAGGGTTGTTTCATAAGTTGTTTGGTAAGTAATCCCCAGATCACTGCAGTCTGAAACCTAAGCCTTGGAGCAAATTGCCTGTTTCTTTCTGACCATGATCGAATATTGTGCGATCAGCAAATACCTGAAAATGATTGTATTTTCTCATCTTTCCCTCCTCCTGAAAAGGTTAACTGCAATTGCACATGAATCAAGAACCTCAGTTTATTGTGGCTGTTCTTAAGTAGGTAAGTAATACAATCATCTTGCAGGTTGTTTGGCCATCAAGCCAAGCCCCATCTCTTCCTTGTTTAACATCAACATGCAGTATTGATCATTGTGCAAGTTTTCTGTACCATCTTGGCAACTCTGAGGCCCCACCCATGAGGGTTTGGAGATCATTACTCTATCTTAGCAATTCATTTATGCGATGTACTAGGCAAAGGCCAGCATATCTGTAACTGAGCTGTGTAGCTGCGGTTATTGTATTTAATAATTTCCAATTTCAATATTGATTAGATCCAATATAACTGGGTAGTTAGTGGGGGATCCAGACCCACTTATCCCATTGTTGAGAACAAAGTGTCTAAACAACAAGAACCACCAATATAATAAATTCATGCAACCATTACAAAACAGCACTCAACATTTTTCACTTTGGGGAAACATCATATACCACCAAGTCCCGAAATGCTGATCACAGATTTACGCATGCAGTAAAGATTTTCTTCAAAATAACATCACACTTTTAAAAACCTCAGTTTTCAGGTTGCATTGATCTTAATCTGCAAAAACACTTCATTTCTCATCAAGTTGGTGAGAGGAGTTTGAGTTTAGGGTGAGTATTTTATTGGGCGGGGAGAAAATCTGGTGGGGAAACTAGAACAAGCGTGTAAACTTTAAAATTAGTAACGGGCCAGTTTAGAGTAAAATCAGGCAAAAATGTTTGCAGAAGAAGTGATGGAGTTCAGCACCACAAAAGGGACATAAATGAAGGGGCATTGACATTTTCAAGCCTGAGATCAAAGAATTTCAATTACCTTAAGAGCATTCAGGGAATATGGAGAAGACAGGCAAATTTGAGTTATTATACAAACTAGCCATAATGTTACAATGGCAGAACGGGTCTGGGACTGAATGACTACCTGTTATCTCCCTATTGTTTTACCTGAGAGTGTTTAGCTCGCAGATGCACAGAATACACATAATCAACGATGGTTTGGAGGTGAGGAGTAGTGGATATTGAGTGTTCGATTGCCATTCTGCACAGCAATTGTCTTTGATGTCAACTAAAAATTCTGTGTTCTCTTTCCACCGATGCTGTCTGATTAGGAGTGTGTCCAGCATTTTCTATTTATTTCATGGAGAAGTTGTGGTATGGAAGAACTTTTAAGGCTCTGGTTGTATAGTCACTTCCTTATGGATGATAGTAGATGTGACTGCACATCAATGATGGCGTTGTGAGGTGCAACAGGATCACTTCGGTCCAATGAAAGTAGAACTGTGAGTTTTAAGAACTTGGGCCAGGTGATGGGAATGCAGAACACACCAGCCTCATCAAGGCAATTAATCCACCCCATTGTCTGAGATGAAAATGGGTCAAAATAGAAATCCTGTGGGGATTTGATTGTTTTTCAACCTGAGCTCTGAAATCAAGTATCTCCCTTTGGTACGATCCTCATGAAATCATGAATAAGGGAAGCTGAACAACATGAATATGGAATGCCCCGCACTCCCCTTTAAAAGTGGTTGAAATATAACTACAGCTTTGGAAATGGGCATAATGCTAAGCCAGTGTGGAAATTCTCATTGTCCTTGGTTCACAGGCAAAAAGTGAAGTTTCAGATACAAAGCTGACCATCTGCAAGCAGTAGACGAAAATAGTGGATGATAATGTCTACATGGTGACCTTGCCATTGTTTTGGACCTTGACTCATTCCAGCGGCCACCCTATTGCTTCCAGCAATCCATTAATGCCATCTACACTGCATATACCCAGGCATTCGAATCGCAACGTATATCACAAAATAGACGGCAATTTGAAGTTATGGGAAAGGGGAGGGGAGGTGGATGAGAGTGCAAGGGCCACTAGACTTCCACGAAAATGGAAGTGTGTAAGTCATCTGGGCCAGTTCCTAGTCCACATCTATGAAGGGCATGTGTTGATTGTCTTGCCTGCTGCTGAACTGGAGAATGATTGAGATCTTGTTTTGATTAGGAGGAGGTCATTTGGTCCAGGCCAACTGCCATGGAAACAAATCCCCATTCCCCCTCTCATTTGTCTGTGCAACGTATACTCTCGCCTTTGATTCTTGTTTTGTCTTAAACTTAGACAAAGTGGGAATATAGTATAATGAATTAATGTACCATCACATCTGTGGGATATGCATGAGAACTAGAGGAAACTTACAAACTTTGCAGACCAGGATGGATCCTGGGTCCTTGGAACAGTGAGGCAGTGTTAATGAGTGCTACACTGTCACCATTTTGCTGAATGCATGAAGCGCAGGACATCTGTTAATCACAGTGACATTGGTCCAGGTCTAGCACACTGTCCTTTGGCTTCAGTAGTAGTCATTTCAATCTTTAGTATGGAGGAGAGTGACGTGAGCATTTTTAAGATGGTTTGCTAATCTTGGCCACATAGCAACTGTTTATAAAAGACCAGTGATTTTGTTTTTATTGAAACCCAGAAATGATCCATGACTCATTAACTGTAATGTAAAATGCAATGGCTCACAAACAGTAAACATTTAAGTACCAAAATATTATTCTTCATATGTAACTCATTACTGAAGCACAGTTTAAGTTGAAAAAATGCATTCCATCTGCTGAGCCTGTGATTCAGGATGCCCCTGAAATTCAGTGATATCACATTGTGATAATTAACACAACTGAAATCCCACGCACTTCAGTCACATGCTCGCTTTATAAAAACAGTCCAAGCTGGGGAAAATGACACAGCCATCACTAAATCTGACAATTAAAATCCTTGGTAGACATAAAATGCTGGAGTAACTCAGCGGGACAGGCAGCATCTCTGGAGAGAAGGAATGGGGGACGTTTCAGGTCAAACCCCTTCTTCAGACTGATTAAAATCCTTGGTTATTCAACCAGCAATTAAATGGAAATGGGTGGTAGAGATAGAGTGGAGGGGGGTGGGGGGTGGT
Organism: Malacoraja senta; assembly: GCA_038087875.1. Lineage (NCBI taxonomy): Eukaryota > Metazoa > Chordata > Chondrichthyes > Rajiformes > Rajidae > Malacoraja > Malacoraja senta. The sequence continues at coordinate 15,880,819 of CM075986.1, read as the reverse complement.
GATGGGGAAGGTCTGTTTTCTGTATAGAGATAAATGTTTCATTCCGGAGCCGAGTCATAGTATGCAGTGGGTAGATGGAGCAGCAAGAGTCAAGAGTGTTCTATTGTCATATGTACCGAAACGGAACAATTAAGTTCTTACTTGCAGCAGCAGTGACCTGCATCATGGTAACTAGTGGTTAGCAGAGCACCAGGATGGGAGACAAGGTAGACAATAACTCATGGGGGAGGGTAACTGGTCACTGTAACAGGGCTCTCTTCACAGCTGGGGTGCATGTTCTCTGAAACAGCTACAGGTTGGGGGTATGTGTGTGAGAAGAGAGGTGCATGAGGCAAGGGTCTGCAGTGGAACTGCAGTCCAATTTGCTGATTAAAATATCTGACTACAAAATGCTCAAGGCACCAAGTTGAAATCACTTGCAGATCTGCTCTATCTCTAGAAGGAACTGCTCCAGAGAAGTGATCTGGACAGTTATGTTGGGTTGTAGGCTTCTGGATAGTGAGAGAAGTGTACAACGTAGCAAGGTGTACAGGTGATGCACTATGATTTTTAAGGTTCTGCTGAATCCTGTAGCAGATAATTCAGTCACAACTGATGCGTAACTGGCACTGTGTCTTTTCTATAAAGCACAGTTATAATATCTGGCATAACCAGACTGCTGCATCATACCATCCTTTTTAAAGAGATATATCGTTGAGAGTATTCTGTGCAGTTGCAAACTGTTCCCACTGGGGTGGGTTATCTATCCAAAGATATAGCAATGTGTAATGAGGGAAGAATTGCTCTGGTTAAAGTAGCACTACAGTTATGTACAAGTTATCAGGCCGGGGAATTCTGGCGACCCTGTTCCAGTTTTACTTTCATTTCAATTTTCCTCCGTTATTAAATAGATGGAATAATTGTTAATACCAGGGATTTCAATGAACAGAGCATGCCTCGGCCAGTGGCCTGCCGTTGTCCATGGACAGGTTTAGATACTCCTGGATGGGTGCTATAAACCGAGACATCCGTTGGTTGTTTGTGTAACTACCTCCCCATGACCTTTTTTATGATGTCGCTACCCACAATAATAACAGCAATCCTTCCCTCGTGTTAGCAATGGCCCCTAAATTACACGCTATTTAAAGCAAATTAACGAATCGCAGCTGCTGTGCCCCTTGTTAAAGAGAGGCGAGGTGCCAGTGCTTCCCGCTTGGTTAGCTGCTAGCCACCTGCTCCTTCCCCCAGCAATGCTGCCGTGGTTACTTGGAGCCACTCTCAGCCGTCTTCTGCTGCCATTGTTCCTTGTGCTGTTTCCGGCCAAAGCCCTCGTCGTAATTCCCCTTGCTTTTGAACAGTTGTTGAAAGTGAGGCTTGCAGTAAAACTCACCCTGCAGTGCTGCATAGCTTCCCAGACTGAGGGGACAAAATGGGAACACGTCATACATTTCACGACCATGGCATTGTTACAATCAAAATCCAATTGGTAAACCAAGCTAGCAAGGGGATGTCCATTATCTATACCTCCCTTCTTGTCTCGTTGCAAGTTGTCAGCACTGGCACATGTGGCAGTGAGCTCACCCCATTGCAGCAGCACAAGCAAAGAGTTATAAAGACTGGCTACTCTTTCCTACCCGAGGTTTTGCAGGGCATGAAGCAGAGGGAATTTTGATTTAACACATCCAGCATTTGTAACATGGAATCTCCAGCAGCCAGCTAATGATGTGGAAAATTGGACAAATCGAAGCAACTAATTACTGCCCAATCAGCCAACTCTCCACCAGCAAGTTGATGGAAAGTGTTGTTGCATTAAAGCACAGCACTTCCTCTCCAATAACCTGCTTACTGATGCTGAGTTGGGATGTCAAGTTTCACATTTTTGTGTACTTTGTGTGTTGTGACTGTCGGGAGACCCAATTTCCCTCCAGGGATGAATAAAGTTTTATTGTATCGTATCATAGGTGACATCAAGGGAACATTTTACCAAGTGTAGCATTAATGAGTCCTAGTAAATCTCAGGTCAGTGGGCATCAAGGGGTTGACGCCAATGGTTGGAGTCATACTTTGCACAAAGAAGGCTATTGGAAGTTGATAATTCCAGGCCCACAACCTAATTTCAGGAGTATCTTAGATCAATGCCACAGGCTCAACCTACACGGCTTCATCAAAGAGCTTGTCTTCCATAATGGGGTCATAAGTGGGCTAATGATTATACAATTCCACTCAACCTCTGAAAACAAAGCAGTCAATAGCGGCAACACTTTGACAACATGAAATGATCAGTCTCAATTTACAGTTGTGGCTTAAAGTGTCAAGCAATTGCATTTTTAACAAGGGAGTGTTTGATCACTTACACTTGACATTCCGTGGCATTATATTTCCAAGTCAAGTGATTCACAATATTAAATAAAATAGTTTACAACTATTTATTTAACAGTTGAATTTCATTCATTGCAGGTGAATCAAACATTACAACTTCAAATTACAAAATCCAGATAGGCGTTTTGAAAAAGTTTGGCAGATTTTTGATACAGTTGTGCCAAATGAAACAAGGTTGAGTGTTCAAAGTAAGGTGGGTGGTCACAATCCTATTCTCAAGGTAAACAGGTAAACAAAAGTGCATAGGTTTAAGCCGAGAACGGCACGATTTAAAGGGAACCCGAGGTGGAGTTTTTTTGCACAGAGAATGGTGGGTATATGAAGGAGCTGCCAGAGGAATCTGTAGAGGCAGGTACAATTACAATGTTTAAAAGACATTTGGACAGGTTCATGGATAAGATGAACTGCTCTGAAATATTTCCCACTTCCCTGGTTGTACCTCCTAAAGCAAGCACCTGGGAACAACCACCACCTTCAGATCGCCATACAGATTTCAAAATCTATCATTAATCCTTTATCGCTGCTGGGTCTAAATCCTAGAACTGCAACCCCCAGACCATCTTCAACTGTTTATGAAGATGGCTTATCGTCAGGAATAAATGTAGGCCTTGCTAACAATCCAGTTTGTGAAAAAATGAACTTTAAATAAATCACTTGCAGTGGCTTCTAGTCTGATCATTCTTAATAAGTTTTCAATCTGTCTCGATCATCAATGTTACTTCAGGTTCTTCCCAATATCTTGACCACTCTCTTTACCCTTTTGTGGTTGGTAAATAGGGATCATTCCATGCCCTTCGCCCTTCCAAAGATGGGAGCGAATGTTGTCCACACTTTGACGCATCAATGAAATGATTAAGAATCTTGAAACCATGCCGATGCAGAATCTACCCAACTGGGTTTCTAATTGGATGAAATGGAGTGCACATTCTGACCCTGAAGGTTCACCTATCATGGAGTCTCTGAGAATATCCCATTTGTGTTATTTTACTATTAATTAGCATTAATGTAATAATAATCCCAAATGAGAGCTTCTGGTGAAAGAAACGTTCCCAGGAGAAGCCCGGGAGGCCACAAGCAAATGTAGAATGCTGTTTCGAGCCACCATAATTCCACAATGAACAATGAGTGGAGGGAAAGCTACTGGATGAGCTACAAATACAGTCTACCATAATTAGTTACTGAGCGGCACTGACCTTGGGTCTGGTAACAACCTTTTGCTTTCCATGCAACCATGCTTTCTGGAGGGAATTGTGAAACATGCAGGTGGATTGGGAGTGAAAGAGTAAGCTAAAGAAAGTTACTCAAGCAGCAAAGATGCTGAAGATGAACGCTAAACTACTGGAGCTGCTCTATTAACAATATCTAGTGATTCACATATAATACATAAAATACATACACCTCATTAACCTATGCCCACTGCGGAAAATTCACAAATCACTATTCAAGCAGCAAGAATCCCGTAACCTGTTGGTGCAAGTCATTGACGAGAGCTGCAGTTAACCATTTAAAGCCTGGAGACCTGGAGGCTATGATTCATTTCAACAACAGATTTTGTTTGTTTTTGTTTTGGCTCCTGTCCCATCTTGGTGGTGTGAATGCAGGTTCCTCACTACAGCAGCCAACATCCATGCACACAATTAGTTATGGCGGATTGGTGAGCTAGGTGTTGGCGTTGGGCATCACATCCTCAGAACTGCTAATCCATGTGCACCTTGACCCATAACCACCTACAGCTGGCTGTACCCACCTTTGTACCTCATGGAGCATGAGGCCAGTTCAAGTTAATATCTCAGCACAGACCAGGAGTTAACCTGGAAGATTTCTGGTGTGAATTGCTCTTCTACCTACTGCTAAACTGAGCTATTGGTGCAGTGGCTGGTGTCGTAGATTGTGGAGCTGAATGCAGAATTTTACAAGAGTTTAATTTCATATCTCACCTCAGTTTAGCTTTGCAATGCTTACAGCAGAAACAGGTGGTGTGGAAAACAAGCTTATCAGCAACCAGCTTTTCCATGGGATACACCGTTTTATTGCAGGAAGTGCAGAGTTCCTGCGGCGTGGTCCTCATAAATGCCTGGAATGAAAAGTAAAATACATACACCTCATTAGCCTGAGCCTTGGGAAAATATAGGGCAATAGCAGAGACTTGCACTGCTACAAGTTCCCATGGAAAAATAGCAGTGATCAATTGCACAATCTTTTTTTACCTTCCATCACAGTGAGGAGGTGCCTGGAGAGTCACTGTGAAGGATGTTTGTGTTTAATTGTGTGTTTTGTTGCTATTTTACTCTAATGACTGCATGTCAACGAAATTTCATTCAAACTTGTTTTTGAATGACAAATAAAGAAATTCAATTCAATTCAATTCAATCGCTAGCTCTGAACTGAGACCTTGGTCAGAGTGCTGGAATGAAGGGTGCCTCCGTGCTTCCACAGTGATAATGTGGACTGGAAGAGACAGCAGTCCATGGGCATCAGTGGTACACAAACACTGTACAGATTGAAGACCAGGGTTATGCACTCACCACTTCTCCATTCATTACCATTCTGAGAATTACACTGACACCATGTGTCCGACCACGTCCAGCTAAACAGAATTCTCCTGTTTTAGAAACATGGAAAAATAGGTGCAGGAGTAGGCCATTCGGCCCGTCGAGTCAGCACCGCCATTCAATATGATTATGACTGATCATCCTAAATCAATACCCCATTCCTGCTTTCTCCCCATATCCCTTGATTCCGTTAGCCCTAAGAGCTGTATCTAACTCTCTCTTGAAAACATCCAGTGAATTGGCCTGCACTGCCTTCTGTGAGATGTTTTTCAAGGTACATCCTAACAGCAGGAAATTGAATCTGTTCAACAAAACAGTTGCCTTGACTGGTAGTATGTTACCTCGCATTCTCTCTCGTTCACCCTTATCAATAGCAGGCAGGGATGGCATCAGGCTTTAACTCACCCTCAGCATGAGTCTACACTCATCACTTCTATTGCTTGGCAATAGGTTTGGATGTGGGAATGCTCCTGACAGTGGGAACATGTTGATGCCCTGGATTGGCATCACTGCATGGATTCTGGAAGTGACATGCATATTACTCTCATTGAACCTAGGAATTATCTCAAAGAAAAATATAGGAGAAAATGGAGATCTGATATAAAAGCAGATAATGCTAGAAATGTTCAGCAGACCAGACAGCATCTTTGTAGACTTAGGCTTTCAAGGCAATGACCTTCCAGAATTATCAAGGCATTTCTAGTAAATTCAGAAAGAAGCAATTTAAAGCACAGGTTTGGCAACTGCTCTGCAGAAGACCGCAAAGAAATTGCAGTGTTGTGAATGTAGCCTAGTCCATCACACAAGCCTTCCCCCTACAACTACTCCACCTAAACTTCACTGCCTTGGGAAAGCAGACAACAACATCAAGGACCATTCGCATCCTGATTATTCCGCCGATCTTCCAATCTACCACGTTGTGATCCTGGCACATTTTTAATCTGCATTTTCTCTGCAGCTGCAATACTATATTCTGTGCTCAGTTTACTTTCGCATTTGCACTCCCTGAAGCATTCACGTATGATATGATTTGCCTGAATAATATCACTATCTCGGTACACGTGACAAAAATAATAAACCAGTAAAACCAGTAAATCGCTTGTCCACCAAAAGAGGGCAGCCTTCCATCGTTTCCTCCTGTCTGCAATCACGTCCTTCACTTCATTTTAATTGTACCGCAGCAGCGTCAGTGTGAGGACTTAACTGAATGGACATGATGTGAAAAACTTGGAAAAGCTGGGAATTTCTGTTTAAAGGCAGCGAAGGTATGAGGAGACTGGATTAAGGTGCTCTAAGTTATGAACAGTGTTAACAGAGTAAATATGGAGAGACGTCAGACGCTTCATTAACCAGAGAAAACAAACTTATGTTGGTCAGAAGAAGCAGGGACAACTTGAGGAAACTTATTTTAAAACAAGAAATGCAATGAATATAATCTGGAACACATTAAAAGATCGCTGGAAGCAGAAGCAAAACTGGTTAAATATTTAAAGGAGAAAATATATACAGTTATAGGGAGAGGGTTTTAGTAGTTAACTACTGAACAATAGGTATAGGTCAGGGGCTGAATGGCCCTCCTGTGCTGTATCAATCTAGGATTTTAAATGGTTCAGCTTCATGCTCCCCAGTTTCATTGCCAATTGTCTAAACGTGGAATCAGGACCGGCATGACACCAATGCAAAGTAAAAATTTGCAGATAAGTAAGACCGAGCACCCGTTTGCTTGAGTCAGCTTGGATTTTGCCACTGGTTATTCATTTCATTAGAGTTAGTAATAAAAATTGAAAGTGCTTTGCCGATCCTCTTGTGTAAAAGACACCACTGAATTATTTAATGCTACGATTTTCAGGGGAACCTTTCTGTTCAGCTTTGAGAATTTTGCCAGTTTATCCAAGATTCCTGCTGATCTTTTATCAAGATTGCTGCAGCTAAGCAAGAGAACACTTCTCTGAACACATATCTAGTCATGCAGAAACTTGTAGATCAACGCGGGGCTGCTATTTTTCCCCATGAGTACTTCATTTGATGCCACACATCTTAATTCCACGCTATCGTGTAACTATTCTCGTAACAGAATATGTGCACTCTCATTCAGTAACCATTTGTGGCTGAGAAAATCTGCAGGAACTCTATCCCCTACATAAATATCTTATTTAAATATCCTTTACTATCTGCAACGACCAGGTTCAGGAATAGCTACTTCCCCACAGCCATCAGGCTATTAAACCTGGCTCGGACAAAACACTGAACTTTATTAGCCAATTAACTGTTATTTGCACTTTATCAGTATATTGATTCATGTGTGTATATATTTATAGAATGGTATATGGACACACTGATCTGTTTTGTAGTCAATGCCTACTATGTTCTGTTGTGCTGAAGCAAAGCAAGAATTTCATTGTCCTATCAGGGACACATGACAATAAACTCACTTGACTTGACTTGACTTTGTTTAATAATAATTTTAACACAAGGTCTTGGCACCCATCTTAATGGTTTCTATTACCCTCTGCACACAGAATCAAAATGTTGCCGAATCCATTCCGTTTATTTTTGAACATTCTCCTGCTTTGTGATCATAAGTAGAAGCTCATAACTGGCATTCAACACCATGTACAGGGACCTTCAGTACATAGTGCAGTGAGGATGAGATCTGCATTGTACATGTGGCATTCCCCATCCAGGCCATGGTGTTGTGTTCAGGGGTTGAGTAAAGCCTGGAACTCCCCTGGGTTCCTTGTCTACAGTTTGCTACAGGCCACTTATAAAGCAGTACCAGTAACAGCTATGGGCAAGTTATCAGCCTGTATATCTATCTAAGTTATCTATCTGCGAGTAGCAGAAGGAACCAAGGGACACAAACAGGAAACAAGGTCCAATTACCGCAGCAGTGAGTGTCGGTGCAAAGCCAATTTGCCTGTTAAGGGTGGCAGACAGTAACACTGCAGCTTTCTTCTGGTTGAAGAGTTAGCTCACTGCCACTGATGTTTGTAACTGCACACAATGGCTGCATGTAGTGCAATAGTAACTTCATATTTATTATTAAAGAAATATAACAATTGGCTCAGAGTGCGCTACATTTCCACAAACAACCTCTCCCTCAATGTCGGCAAGATGAAGTTGCTAGTTATCAACTTCAGAAAGCAAGGGTCAATCAGCTTGAATGGTGCCAAAGTGGAAATGGTTGAGAGCTAAGTTCCTTGGTGTAAATATTACCAACAATCTGTCGTGGACTAACCACATGGCGCCAACAGCCAAGAAACAAACCAATGTCTCTACTGCCTGAGGAGGTGGATAAAATTCAACATGTTTCCAATGACTCTTACAAATGTCTACAGATACATTATAGGAAACATACTGCTGGCTTGCATCACAGCTTGGTTTGGGAACAACTCTGCCCAAATCTGCAAAACATTACAGAGAGGTGTGGATGTAGCCCAGTCTGACATACGGACAAGATGTCCTCCTATTGACTCCATCTTCACGATTTGAATGACAGAGCAGGCACGAAGGGCCCATTCCTCCCCCTATTTATGATGCTTATATATTGCTATAGCCGGGCAATTGATGCAGTCTGTAAACTTTGAGCCAGTTACCAGTTAATTTGCACTGTAACTATGTGTACATTACGATTTTCACTCTTCAGCAGGGGACAATTGTTATGAACGCCCTATAATTCGCCTAAACTCATAAAGGTCAGTCTGAACCCTTTAAAGAGGAAGTCATTGTTGAAGTTATTCTGAAATGGAAAATAAAGGGTAGACAGTCAGAATCTTTTTCCCCAGGGTGGAAATGTCAAAGACTAGAGGGCATAGGTTTAAGGTACAGGGAGGCAAGTTTAAAGGAGAGGTGCAGGGCAAGTTTTTTTTAATTAGCAAGTGGCAGTGGAAGCAGATACGATAAGACGTTTTAATGGCTTTTCAATAGGAACATGAACATGCAGGGAACAGAGGGATATGGATTACATGCAGGCAGAAGGAAGTAGTTTAACGTGGCATGTTCAGCACAGTAATTGTGGACCAAAGGGCCCGTTCCTGTGCTGTCCTGTTCTATAAAAAACAACCTAGGAGAGAATGGGTTCCAACATTGTGGGATATTGTACTGATGGATTTTCAGAAGAAGGTAGGGAGTAGGAGAAATGTGATCTATCCACAAGGATCCATGAGTCTCGTTTGACAAACCATCCAAAGGCAAAATGATCTGATTACTCCCATGAACTGTAACACTATAATGCTGTAACATTATATTGTGCATTCTGGTATTTTTCACTCTGCACTAGCTGTTGTACTTGTATATGGCTTGCTTGTACTCATATAGTGTGATTTAACTGAACAGCACACAAACCTTTTGCTGTATCTTGGTACATGTAACAATAATAAACCAATACCAATGTTGCAAAGGCTGTAGGAACTTTAATGACCTGTGTGTGCTCTAGATCAGTGAATGCGATATCTCACCATTAGCATCACCAGCACGGACACTGCCCATGCATCAAATCAATCCCTTACATAAAAAGCTCTTTATTAATCAAAATTCAAGGATAACATTTTTAGATATACCTCACCTCACATGCTGAGCACTACTGCAAGTCACATCAGCCTGCTAATCTACCATGTCATTGTGCAACACTCATTGGCACATAAAAGACACAAAGTGATGGAGTACTTTGGCATCTCTGGAGAACATGGAGAGGCGACGTTTCGGGACAGTTGAAGAATATTTCTTCTGAAGAAGATTCCCAACCCTGAAAAGTCACCTATCCATATTCTCCGGAGTTGCGACCTCACCTGCTGAATCACTGCAGCACTTTGTGGGCTTTTTTGTGAACCAACACCTGCAGTCCCTTATTTCTACGGCACATTTATTGGCAGGGTGTGTACAACTAATGGTACAGATTTCCCTGGCTATGAAGCAGATGTTTTTAGGATTGCTTAGGTGTAGCCACAAAGTTCAGATGCAGCCCTATGGAGGATGAACCTGTTATCCACCTCAGGGGGTTACGATGTGGTCCCTCATAGTGGTGTCAGCGACCATCCTGCTACCATTCTAGACTACTGATGGTGACAATGAGATGGTGCAATCTTAAACACGCTTTCTGAGCGCAGATTATTCAAGGCCATTCTTCAGCACCACAGCGGTCTCGTTCACTGAAGGTCAGAGCCTTAGCAACCATGTTGCAGAAGCATCAGACAGGATAAAGACACAAGGAAGGCTTGCATTGAGGGAATAGACACGGTTTATCAATGGTTCTATATAAAAGAACATACTTTTGCTTTATTGATATAGTTAGGAATGCACATTTGGTCTCAGGTTCCTGCAGAGTTACAACAGGGTTTTTGCCAGGATCACAGGGCTTCAGGTCTCGGCAAATTCTTGATCAAACATGAACCAAATAGTTGAATTTCAAAGCTGAGATGGGAGTGACTGCCCTTGGCATCAAGACCGCATTTGACATGACATCCAGAAGCTGTGGCAAGTCAATGGGCTTCCAGGGGGGGAAAAAACGCTGATAGCTGGAGTCATATCTTGGTAGCACTTTGGTAGCTAAAACAGGAAGGCAGATTACTATCTAAATGGCGTCGTTGGGAAAAGGGGAAGTACAACGGGATCTGGGGGTCCTTGTACATCAGTCTATGAAAGTAAGCATGCAGGTACAGCAGGCAGTGAAGAAAGCGAATGGCATGTTGGCCTTTATAACAAGAGGAATCGAATATAGGAGCAAAGAGGTCCTTCTGCAGTTGTACAGAGCCCTAGTGAGACCACACCTGGAGTATTGTGTGCAGTTTTTGTCCCCTAATTTGAGGAAGGACCTTCTTGCTATTGAGGGAGTGCAGCGTAGGTTTACAAGGTTAATTCACGGGATTGCGGGACTGTCATATGCTGAGAGAATGGAGCAGCTGGGCTTGTACACTCTGGAGTTTAGAAGGATGAGAGGCAATCTCATTGAAACATATAAGATTGTTAAGGGTTTGGACACGCTAGAGGCAGGAAACATGTTCCCGATGTTGGGGGAGTCCAGAACCAGGGGCCACAGTTTAAGAATAAGGACTAAGCCATTTAGAACGGAGACGAGGAAACACTTTTTCTCACAGAGAGTGGTGAGTCTGTGGCATTCTCTGCCTCAGAGGGCGGTGGAGGCAGGTTCTCTGGATGCTTTCAAGAAGAGAGCTAGATAGGGCTCTTAAAAATAGCGGAGTCAGGGGATATGGGGAGAAGGCAGGAACGGGGTACTGATTGGGGATGATCAGCCATGATCACATTGAATGGCGGTGCTGGCTCGAAGGGCCGAATGGCCTACTCCTGCACCTATTGTCTATTGTCTTGGACAAAGGAAGATGATTGTCGGAGATCCCAATCCTACAACTTCACTGCAAGAGTTTCTCTGGGCAGTGTCCTCGGCCCAACCATCTTTAGCTACTTCATCTATCATCTTTCTGCCATAATGGCAAAAGAGAAGATGTTTGCCATTAGGAGTACTTTTGTTTCCTTCCATATCCCAAAGATATGCAGGTTTGTATGCTAATTGACCGCTGTAAAATGCACAGTATGTAGATAAGTGGTGGAAATTGTGAGATATTAACGGGAATGTGGAGAGAATAAAAATGGTTAGGGTAGGATTAGTGTAAAAATGTGTGTCTTATGGTCAGCTTGGACTCGGTGAGCCAATAGATTTGTTTTTGTGCCAATCTCAATTACTCTGTTCTTGATGTTGAATGGCAATGCCACTGCCAAGTCTCCGACTTCCTCAAGGTCACCATTGATCAGACATTTAATTTGACCAGTCACATTCATACTGTGGCTACATGAGCAGGTCAGAGATCAGGTATCTTGTGGCAAGTGGCTCGCCTAATTTCTCAAGCCTTTCCACCATGTATAGGGCACAAGTCAGGAGCATGATTAAGTATGTTCCCTTTATCGGGTGGACTAGGAGGAGGAGGAGGACTGGACATTTTGGTGCCTTCCCTCACAGTGGAGAGTGGAGATTCTACTGTGGGGGGATGTTCGTGTTTGTGTAAAATCTCTTATAGTGTGTTGTCATTTTTTCTATCTCTTTTTATTATTTGTATGGTTAGTAACTGTAAAGCACTTTGGCTTTTGATTCAAATCAATTGGAAAATGTGCTATATAAATAAACTTCTTATTATTATTATTATTATCTGGATGACTGCAGCTCTGACAACACAAGAAATTTAACAACATCCTATCGATCTGCCTCGACTTTCATCCTCTCTAAGACTGGCACACAGTGCCTGCAGTCTGTGCCATCTACAAATATATCACTCTTTATTCATCAAATAACTCCATCCCCATAGCATAGTGCAAACACCTTCACCAAAAGGACTAGTAGTTTTCACCACCTCACAAGGACAATTAGAGCTCTACAGTAGAATTGGCCTAACCAGTAATGCCTAGATGCTGAACATTGAACAAACAAAAAGCAACCTTATGATGCAATCACATGGCAGTCTTGGCCTCAGTAAACCCTAGAGACACAGTCGCTCTTCATAAACAGCCTGTTTATATCTCTCTATCCTGCCAGAAATGGCTTGGGGCTATAAACATCCAATCTCTCCTCTGAAATGAATATCTGATGCCTGTTGTGAATTGGGAGATGATTTGATTCTGCAGTTCAGCTCCAGTGGAAGCCAGGCTGCCTGTTGGTGAAATGCTACTCATTTGACAGGATGCATGAAGCAGATAGGAAGCTTTGTACCCTTTCCCACAGTGTTGGGCTCCTGGTGACTATTCCCACTCCCCACTACAAACCACCCTTTAAAGCCCACTTCTGATACAGTAAATCAACATGCAGCCCAGTGGCCAATCTTTAAATAAACACAGCAGCACCCCATAATAAACTGGAAGGTACAATGATTGAGTCAGGAAGCAGATGGAGAGGTTCCACAGAAAACATTCCTTGCGATTAAAGTAGATTGGAATCAGGTATACACTTTCATGTTCTGCAGCCGATGGCACCATTTGCTTCAGGGACAGAGTCCCTGTACTTCTGCCCATTTCAGGTTCCTCGTAGTTGTTGATGAATCTTAGTTATAATCAGGAGGATCAGTAGCCTGTAAGGATCTGCAGTTCCTTGTTTCTGCTGCATCCAAACACCTCCATCTGTACTGGGGGAGGAAGGTGACATTTTCTCATTGATTTTCACCTTCCTGCTGGGCAATAAAACTGGTACCAAGAAAATCTCCATCATGGAGAGCATGCATCAAAATAACAATCAGCTGTGCTGAAAATGTGTCACAAGGCCCTAACTAAATTGCAAAAGGATATTTGGGGGGTATTCTTATCCTGTACCCTGTATTCTGCAATCATAGGATCTCATAGCAGCAAAGGTGGTCGTCCCTTCCATTGTGCTCTTTGCATTCACTGTTTATTTGGCCCTTCATTCCCACCCTTATAGACCTCCTTTTGGGCTCCTCTACCCAGCCCCAACCCCTCTCCACACTTTGCCTGGGAGTCTGACTCCCCTGTTTCCCCAGCAAACTTAGGTTAGACCACAGATTAATCTGGGATAGTCAGCAAAGAACAAACTAACTTGACTGAATTCTTTGCGGAGGTAACAAGGAGGGTTGATGAGGGCAGAGCATTTGAAGTAGTATACATGGAGTTTAGCTATTCACAAGGCCTTTGGGATTCAAGATCGAGAGGCAAATTAAATTCAATACTGGATTGGAGGCAAAGGAGAATGGTCAACAGGTGTTATTGTGACTAGAAGGCTGATACCAGTGGGGTTCAACAGAGTGAGTACTCGGCCCTGTTTGTGCTGTGCAAATGATATAGACCTAAATTTAGGGGTCGGGTCAAAGAAGTTTGCATATGACACAAAAATTGGGTTTGTGGTTGGACTGGTTTAGATTGCATGGAAATATCAATGATCAGGTCTTTGGGCAGAAGAGTAGCAACAGGATTTTACACTGTATAGTCCTTTACTTTGTTGCTTCTCCCCAGTGCATTTCCTCTTACTTAATTAAAATGGTTTGGAGGAACAGATGCAGACTACCAGATAAAATCTTAAAGGTAGTGGGACATAGATGATGCGGTTAAAAAGATGTACAGATTAGCTAACGCCCTAAAACCTCAGGAACCCATCACCAGGCTCTGTGGAACCACATGGCATTCAACTTTTCAGTCATTAACACTCCTGTTGATCATTACTCTTAACTTTCAGCAATTGAGGCAATTTTGAATCAAATATGCAAATTTACTCTAAATGCCTAGAATTTTACATTTCTGATCAATCTGCCACATTTTGTCAACAATACGCCAAAACCCGTTTCATGTACTTAAAATGCACTACTTTCATCTGTCTCCTCAGAAAATGTAATCTTCAGTCACACACAACCGTCTCTTAAGACATTCCTGCTGACTGTCCTTGACTAATCTTGCATTTCTAAGTGCTGACATACCATTCTCAGAATTTGTTCCCAATAATTAGCGCCAGAGCCATACAGTGGGTAGCATGGCTCACCATTCAATGTTGGCCCATCCTGTAGCCTTCAATGGCTTGGCAATATAAGTGCTTAGCCAGATATATTTTTTAATATTGTGAGCATACCTGTTTTCACCACTCTCTTGTGCAGTATATTCTAGATTTCGAACACCAACTGAGTGATGACAAATTCTCCTCAGATCCCCTCCAAATCACCACCCCCTATCCCGAACCTATGCCCACTTGTATAGATAACTCTGATATAGGGAAAGGTTTCCTCCAATCAATCATACATAGGTCCCTCATAATATTGTACACCTTTATCAAGTTCCCCTCAGGTACTCCAAGGAAAACTTAGTCTATCCAGTAACTATTTGTAACTGTACATCTTGTTCTTGCTGTGTTTAAGAAAGAACTGCAGATGCTGGAAAATCGAAGGTAGACAAAAATGCTGGAGAAACTCAGCGGGTGCAGCAGCATCTATGGAGCGAAGGAAATAGGCAAAGTTTCGGGCTGAAACCCTTCTTCAGACTGACTTGTTCTTCCTATAGTGTGGCGACCAACTGTAGACAGTACTCCAGCTGTGGCCTCACCAACATTTTATAAAGTTGTGCCATTAAGTCTCCACTCTTAAATATCAATGCCATATCTAATGAAAGCAAGAAGCAAGCCGCTGCAAGTAAGCATTTCATTGCTCTGTTTCTGGACATATGACAACAAATCACTCATGATTCTTGACATAACAGTGTTGTTTAATGTTCCATAGCCATGCTTGCAGCCAAAGAGAACTGGAACACAAAAGAATAGGAGTAGTTGGCCGCCAGCATGCACAGAAAAATGACTAACATAAGACCATAATTTCTAAAAATCTAATACATATGCATTCAATATAGTTATCTACCTTTGCTTTACATATTTCTCATGATCTAATGATAGAAAATACCAGAGATTCACCACTCTCTGCGAGAAGAAATTTTCATGTACAGTAAACCCTTGTTATAACGGACCATAGTGGGGGGGGGGGGGGGGGGGGGAGGATGGCGTCTGTTATTGCCAATTGTTGACTATAACTGAGTGTGACATAAGGCAGTTCATGTGTAGGGACCAAACAATAACATTGAGGCTGAGCTAGAACTACACTGACAGAGGTGCCTCTTTTCATCTGAAACACAAGCCCAAAGCCTTGCCTGCTGCAAGCTACAAAGCTCCAAGGTCTCAATACAGCAATACAGACAGTGGTGACAGCAGTAATGGTGAGGAAGCGGCCGGGGAGGCGGTGGTGGCCGGGGGGGGGGGGGGCATCGGCAGTCCAGCTGGTGGTGAGGTTTGGTAGGTCCTTCCGCTATAACCAAAATCCCTTGGAAAGAGGTCTGTAAACACAACGGGTTACTGTATCTCTATTTTAAATGACCAGCCCTTTACCATGCAAATTGATCTGCTCTTCAAGACTCTCCCACCAATGAAAACATTTCAATATTTACCCTGTCATAACTCCTGAAGATCTTATATGTCTCAGTGAGGTCACTCCTCTTTTTCATAAATGCTAAAGATGGCAAACCCAACTTGTTTATTCTCTCTTAGGACAATCCTCTCTTCCAAGGAATTGGCCCAGTGAATTATTGGACTGACTCCAATCCTATTCTCAGGTAATTCCTGGGAAGTGACCAAAAACAGTGTGCTGTTTTCAAAGTGTAGCTTCACCAGTTTCCTGTAAAATTGAAACAAAACGTAACACTTTTTAAATCCACCCCCTCTTGCCATCATACCAGATACCTCCCTAACTACTTGCTGCATCTGCCTGCCAACTTTTTATGATCTCTATGTGATTTGTCTGCATTGCCAATGGGACATTAATGCTGTTTTTTTATCATCTTGGGTGTTGCCTAACTTGCTGAGTATTTTCAGCAGTTTTCCACTTTTAATCCACAAGCTTAGATTCTGCAATGGAATAGAAAAAAAAATTGCTTGGACATCAAAATAAATAATAAAAGATCGGAATTTCTAAAAATGTAATACAAGTTCTGAGATTGTTTTGATGCTCCCTTGCTGGCTTATCCATGACGTTAGCCACATGCTACCCAAACCAAACATGAGCATTAAATACTGCCTTGAGCACTTGAAAGAAATAAAACAAATGCTGCGATATTAGCCACACTGATCTCAGTGGCGTTTAACCAATTACCATGGCAACTGCTCAATGTTCAGCATTGGTCTTCCATGTGCAACAATCAAACTGTGTATATTCACTACATGCCCTGGGATTCCTATGATCCACAGT
>CM075986.1:15738636-15863989 GCA_038087875.1 Malacoraja senta | reverse complement strand
AAAACTTCAATTAAAGACTAATTTGTAGCTAATTGACGTTCAGAAGTCCCACTTATAATATAAAATAACGAGGTAATATGAATAGAAAGCTAAAGAAAGTGTATTTGACATATGCCAAGCCACTGATGATCCCATGAGTGTGACATATTTTAGGAAACAACAACTGACACAAAGAAAATATTGTTCAATCAAGTAATACATGTTTTCGTTGTACAGGGTTGAAGCACAATGGAAAATAGCTTGTGAAACATGAATAGTTGCATTTGGCAAGCCTCATGCTTCATCACTCAAGTAAGCGTGGTGTTGATCAGTGCACAAACGATTCCTCACCTGCGAAGTGGATTCACGTGCAAGTGCTTATCATAGTGAGGCTCATGTAAGTTATGAATAACAAGTCAGCCCAGTCACTGCATGATTTTAAGAGATCAACAATTAGAGTTACAGTCTTACAACACCAAACAGGCCTTTCTGCCCATTGAGTTCATGCTGACTATCAAGCATCCATTTACAATCATCCCATTTTATTCTCCCACATGTTCCCACCAACTCTCCCCAAATTCTACCACTCCCCACACACAAGACAGAATTTACAGTGGCTAATTAACTTCCCAACCTGCATATCTTTGTGATGTGGCAAGAAGCTAGAGCACCCAAGGAACACCATACTATCACATGGAGTTATGCAAGCTCCACACATACAGTCCCAGAGGTCAGTATTGAACCTTGGCAGATGGAGCTGTGAGGCAGGGTCATTACCAACTGCACCACATCAGGCAGCAGGTATGTTGGGGAGTCAATGGCATAGAGTCTGATGGAGTCTGGTGCAGTGAACTTAGGGCTGCAGCTGACCATGTGAATCCACAGGTCCCACATATGCACCATTCCTTCTTGTTTTATTGTGAGTGTTGTAGTTCTAATCCCATTGTACTTGCAGCCGGAGAGAAGCCAAGGGCAGGGCCACCCTTACAGACAATGATAAAGGACAAAAAGATGGGCTTTGAACAGGTTTCCAGCTCAATTTGTCATTTCATTTCATTTCATTTCATTTCAGTTTTTTGGGGCATTTCATCTGGAGGTCAAGGTTTCAAAGTATGACCAATAATTATTCCCTTTGCAGCCAGAGCTTCAGCCTCTGCAAAGGGGATGCAGGGAGGATGTTTCCCATGGCTGAAGAGTGGAAGGCCAAGAGGCAACTTGGGCAGGGAGAATGTTCTCCTGGCTGAAGAGGTTAGCACCAAGAGGCAATGCTTCAAAATATCAGTTTGGCCACTTAGGAGCAAGATGTGTAGAATTTCTCATGCAGGAAAAGATGAATCTTTGGAATTCTCTAACCCTGGTGGCTGGGAAGTTCAATCAAAACACAGGCAAATCTGCTATAATGGGGGTTTGCATAATGTAAATTGGATACAATGTGATAGATGAAGTGAGGAAAACTATATGTATTACGCAAGCCAAATTGAATTATTACACAACCTCTATCAGGAACATTGACGCAGAGACAACAACCTGGCTGCTCAACACCCGGCTTGAGATCTAACTATTCCTTTGGTTTATGTTTCATTCGCAAGAAGAAAAGAAGGAACGAGAGAACACTTAAAAGTAACTTGGAAATTGACAAGCAGACAAAAACCTGTTTTGGAAAAAAAAACCAATTGAAGGAAAGGAAAACTGTTTACATGCAACCTCCCAACAGTAATCAGAACACTGGCAGTGAATTGTCTTTTAAGAACACAATTCACTGCCAGTGGCCATTGAAATGGATAATAATTGCTTCCATTGACACTTGTGCAATGATACTCTGTCAAACAATGTAGCATACAGCCTTTAGTAATTTTAGCTTGCAGTAACAAACATAATTTGTTGCTAAATGAAAATATATTTATTTTCGAAAATCCTTGAAGAGAAAATTTGGTATTGGGAGTCTGAAACTCTCCAGTCCAGAACCCCCCTTTCCCCATTGATACAATTGTATTTATAACTTGATTTTCTATCACACAAAGTTTTTTGGAACACAATTATTGTGTTATGTCAGAACTATCTGTAGGGATCACTAGATTCCTGGACATTGAGGGAATCAAGAGATATGGGAATAATAGAGGAAAGGTGTACTGAGCTAGATCAGCCGTGGGCTAAATGAACAACCAAGCTGCTAGAAAGGCTTACTCCCATTCCTGTTCTATATGTTCTTATGCAACCAATCTGCACTGCACTGCCTATGAAGTTGCAAGTCACCACTCCCCTGAATCCCTTGGACTCCAAATCATTCCTGGCAGTGGTGGATAAAATTCACCAAGTGCCACAATTTGCTGTGAGCTCTGGCCTTGAGGAGTGGAAAACAGGGCAGCTTGCAGAGATTACTCAAGCTGTGGGTTTTCCATGGGGAGTGATCATCTGCATCTTTAAAGAACTCAGGTTTCACATGTTAACCCAGTGCACTCTGACCTTGCAGATAATGTGGAGCCATTAAGAACCCATTTGGTCTGTCAGTGCCACATTGGTGGGAAGCTCACGTGATGTGTTTATCCCAAGTCCGATGTCCCTGTTGTACGGCAGCCATCACTACCAGATCGCAGAGAAGGTTACCTCATCTCTCTGAGGTAACTCACTCCAGCACAGGCTATTTGATTGTGCTGGAGTCAGACCTACAGCAGGACCACTAAGCATTTGCCGGTGACTGCTCACATTCCAGAGAAAAATGTGAAATTGTACCCGCATCAGACAGCTTTAAGAAATTCTCCGTGAATACCTTCAGTAATACTTGAAGGTCAAAACACAATTGGTGACACATCGTGTTAATACGATGTTAATAGAGACATTTAACAAGCGCTTAACAGTAACACCCCCACTGTCTTGCAGAAGTGGAGATTTTAATAGATTTTTTTTTCACCAAATTTCAAATCCGCATTACAAAACAGGGGGGGGGGGGATTGTCCCCCACCTCTCAAAGCATGGGAGGGATGTGTCCTACCCATCCCACCCGCGATTTCCGCCCATGCCTCCTCAGGCACTGGAATTGACTGTTGGAGGCTATGTAACTGCAAGGCGGAAGAAGGGATGGAAGACCAGGAAAGCTGTAATAGGTGGCGACTCAAAAATCCGTTGATGGCCATTTGATTGTAATATCACACATCAGGAAACCTTTACCTTTTCAGATTCAGATTACTTTATTGTCATATACCCCAGTGCTGTGAAATTCTTTGATACTCCAAAAGTCAACAGTAAATTTACAGTAACGATAATACAACAATAAATATAATGACAAGTGCAAAACAGCAGAATTGGACAAAGATTGTAGTGACAGAATAACCAAATGAGGTAGAGTTAAGAGTAAGAGTGTGTGCAGCACTTCTATGAAGTGGGTATGAAGAAGTGATTGGTTCAGGAGTCTGATAGCCATGGGGAAGAAGTCGTCCTTAAGTCTGGTTGTCTGGACTTTCGAGCTCCTGCATCTTCTCTCAGAGGATCGAAGAGAGAAGGTGGAATAGCCAGGATGGCAGGCATCCTTGATGATACCTCCAGCCTTCCTGATGCAATGCACTGTGAAGATAGACAGTTGCTCTGGGCAGTGTTCACCACTCTCTGTAATTTCAAGTGATTAAGTACAGAGCAGTTGCCATACCAGGCTAAGATGTACCCTGTCAGAATACTTTCCAAAGTACATTTGCAGAAGTTCAACAGAATCTTTGAGGACATGCTGAATTATCTTAGATGAAATATGCTGATGTGCTTCCTCGTTCACAACATCAGTGTGAAGTGACCAGATTAGGGTATGGCTGATCTGCATGCCAAAGAATGATGCACAAAGCAGCCCCATGGCATTCCCACCACATGAGCAGACCCACTGTAATCGAACATTGCCATAATGCCCTCAATATGCACAAAGTACCATCGGAATAGTAACAATTCACCAATGCTTCCTGTTCATCAGAAGTTGCTTAATTACTGTATGTTAATGCAAATTAAACTCAAACCACAAAGCATCCTTATTAGGAAATATATTTCCTGCAAGCTTACTTCTCCCCTTGTTGAAGCTGAGACCATAACAACATTGTCCAAGTTCCTTCAGCACAAGCCCTGCAATGAGTCAGGAAATGGCTTCTCAATCTGCCCAGCAGCAGTTAGGAATGAGCATTAAACATCACCATGCTTTGACCTCTCACAACCACAGCGAATAGAGTGAAACCCAAGTTCCCATCGTGATCCATGTCCCTAGATTCATAAGTTATAGGTTCATTGAGCTATTCACGGAGCTCAATCAGTGAACATCCTCCTTCTGACCTTATGGTGGAAGGAATGTTATTGATGATGCAGCTGAAGCTGGTTGGGCTTATTATTATTAATTTATTATATTATTGATTATTGTATATCTATTTGTGCGATATTGCATTAATGAGGCCTGTAAAGCTGAAACAAATAAGAATTTCATTGTTTCATTGTCAGTGACAAAGTAAACTATATTGACTCCTGATAATGCCCTGAGGAACCCAATGATTGTCTGAAGAAGGGTTTCGGCCCGAAAACGTTACCTATTTCCTTCGCTCCATAGATGCTGCTGCACCGCTGAGTTTCTCCAGCATTTTTGTGTACCTTAAACTATATTGACTCCTGATAATGCCTTGAGGAACCCTACTTTGATAT
This sequence comes from Malacoraja senta, assembly GCA_038087875.1. Lineage (NCBI taxonomy): Eukaryota > Metazoa > Chordata > Chondrichthyes > Rajiformes > Rajidae > Malacoraja > Malacoraja senta. The sequence continues at coordinate 15,859,351 of CM075986.1, read as the reverse complement.
GCTGAGACTGAGATGACTGTCCTCCAACAACCATGACCACCTTCCCGGTGCTGGTCTGAAGAACAGTCCTGACCCGAGGCATCATCTATACATGCTCTCCAGAGATGCTGCCTAACCAAGCCCTCCAGGAGTTACTCCAGCACTTGTGTTTTTTTGTGTAAACTAGTAAATGCAGTTCCTTGTTTCTACATCTTCCTTTGTGTGACCTATGTCTCCAACCAATGGAGTGTTTCCCCTCAATGCCCCATGCGTCAGTTTTACCAGGACCTTCTGCTGCCTTACTCAGTCAAAGGGTACTGGATGCCAAAGTATTCACCCTCAACTCACAACAAATCCTGCTCCTCTGTTTGTTCATGACATTGGAGTCCCAACTTAGCACATGATGCACATTCCACAGGCTGAGACGCGTTACATTGCTTCCACTTGTTGCATTAATGCAACTAACAAAGTATAAATTTAAAAAAAAAACTTTCCATTAAATTACCTCCTACATACCTAGCTACGATTAAACACTTAGGAAACCGAATGCTTGTTCAAACTCATGTACTCCTTTTAAACAATTTCTGAGTGAGATTGGGAAGCACCTCTTCAATCAGAGGATAATAGATATTTGGGAGTCTCTCCCCCCAAAAGGCTGTAATGCTGGGCATGAACTGAAGGTTTCAGGCCGAGATTAGTATGTAAGGGTAGCATGCAATGTGTAGTAAGGGCAAGAGTGTGAAGTTGAGCCACAGAGACAATTTCTGTGAATGACAGAGGAGGTCGAGGCCGAGGCCTCCTCCCTCTGCAGCTATACTTCCTAAACGTTTAAACTACATTATGTTCCTTAACAAGTCTGGATAGACTTTAACAAAGATATTGCAGCAATGTGATGGCATTAATTGTTTATAGCAAGATCCTGACGATGTTTATAAGACTGAGGATCTGTGGTCTATTTCATTTCCAGATTGTAAACCGCTGTTTCCTTGGCAACTATTCCCACACAAATAAATTCTCCAAACCATCTGCTGGAGATGATAAATGTCTTGTAACATGTGCCACAGCAACGACAGGCAATGATCAACTCCAACTGTGGCTGTTCACCTAATCTATGTTCCTGATGATATTATAGATCTCTATAAGGTTACCCTTAAGCCTCCCATGCTCCATGGAAAGAAGAACCAACCTGTCCATATAACACAAATCCTTCAGATTCAGTAACATCTTTGTGGATCTTCTTTTGCACTTTCCAGTTTAATGACATTATTCTACAGCAGGGTGAGCAGGTCTGTACACAGTATTCAAAATGTGGCCTTACCAATGTCTCATACAGCTATAACATGATGCCCCAACTCCTGTACTCAATACACTGACCAATGAAGGAAAGCCTGCCAAATGCCTTCTTCACCACATTCGTAGAACAATGTACTTACACCCCTAGGTCACTCTGTTTTACAACACTCTCCAGGGTCCTACCCTGATTTTATTTTTCTAAAATGCAACATCGCATTTATCTGAATTAACTCCATTCCTCGGGCCAGCAGCCCAACTGTTCAGGATACTCTGCTTCCAGTTGCTCTCACTTGCTGATGCCCACTTACAAAGCCCTGCCTAGAGTAGATGGCATAGAGAGGGGTATTCCGTGGGCAAGATCGGAAACCATCACGACTGTGTGGAAAACTCTAGTGCCAACTGCTCCCTCACACTTTACTCAGGGGAAGTTTTCTCCTTGAGGAGACGGTATGGTTGTGCAGTTAGAAACATAGAAAATAGGTGCAGGAGTAGGCCATTCGGCCCTTCGAGCCTGCACCGCCATTCAATATGATCATGGCTGATCATCCAACTCAGTATCCTGTACCTGCCTTCTCTCCATACCCCCTGATCCCTTTAGCCACAAGGGCCACATCTAACTCCCTTATAAATATAGCCAATGAACTGGCCTCAACTACCTTCTGTGGCAGAGAATTCCAGAGATTCACCACTCTGTGTGAAAAATGTTTTTCTCATCTCAGTCCTAAAAGATTTCCCCCTTATCCTTAAACTGTGACCCCTTGTCCTGGACTTCCCCAACATCGGGAACAATCTTCCTGGATCTAGCCTGTCCAACCCCTTAAGAATTTTGTACGTTTCTATAAGATCCCCCTCAATCATCTAAATTCTAGCGAGTACAAGCCGAGTCTATCCAGTCTTTCTTCATATGAAAGTCCTGACATCCCAGAATCAGTCTGGTGAACCTTCTCTGTACAGTTACTTGAACTGCTGCCCCACAGATCCTTCCTAACCTCTGATGCTGTCTGTGTGGAGTTTGTGTGTTGTGTGACCTTTCACTGGTTGCTCTGGCTTCCTTCCACGTCTCAAAGGCATGCAAGCTGGTAGGTTAATTTGCCATGCAATATGCCTCTGGTGTGTAGATGAGGGGTAGAATCTTGGGGAGAGTGAGAGTGTGGGTAGAATATAAAGGGAATAATGTAGGATTGGTGTAAATGGGTGGTTGATAATCAACATGGACTCAGTAGGCTGAAGGGGCTGTTTCTGTCCTGCATGGCTTGTGATTCTATAATTCTTCTCAGTATCCTGTTCAACATGGTGTATGAATACACCAATCCCTTGAGGAAAAAAATCTAATGCTGAGAATCAAATACAACAACATCAAATACAACAACTATCAGTATGCATCCAATAGAGTAGCCTGTCAGGAAGCAAAGGATATGAAGCGATCTTGGAAAGGTGGAGTTGGGTACATGATCTAAGTGAATGTTGGAGATGGGCTATGGTTTGTGCTCCCCTATATCTAGATTTTACTCTCTCTGCCTGTCCCTTAGTTTATATTCCTTTGTAAATCTGTCTCACATCTAAACTACTAACCAAGTTTTGTAACTGAATGTTACCTGTTAACTGGTATGAAGACTTCCCCACTTCCACATCCAAATTATTAATAGGTACGACAAAGAGCTAAGGACCCAACTGAAACTGTTGCCAAATGGTACTTGGTATGTTTCTCCAGTCAGTGAGAACTTCATTCATCTGAGCTTCTCCTCACAACCAACCAGTTGCATATCTGTTCCCAGTCTACCTCCAGTCCTGTGGGTTTTCTCTTTTGCTTTTAATTGCTAAGTTAATAGATTCACATCCAGTGATCTGGAGAGGTGGCTTAAATTTACCAAGCCAGCATAGGAAATTCAAATTTCATGTAGTCAAATATGGAATAAAGAGCTGGTATCAGCAAAGAATGTAGAGCCTTGAATGTACAGCATTGAAATGGCCCACCTTTTACCCCATCAACATTCATTTCATTTGGCTGCATTATGACTACAAAAAGTCAGGAATGTTTTAAAATTCCACTTAGTTTACTCAGGCCCTCCGGCAAATAAAGGAATTCTGTGATCCTTATTTAATCTGACCTTAGTGACTTTGGATCAAAGCAATTTCTGGTGCCCCTGAAATGGCCCATGAGGTAGTTTGAGAAGGACAAATAATGCTACCTTGCCAGAAATACCCATGCATTTGAAATGAATCAATTGAAAAATGTGTTCATATAGACAACGCACGCAACCACTTCCCTCTTGTGACCTTTTCTGGGCCGTGGGTGAGGAAGTCTCATTTTCTGCATTTCTCCTGTGTTAGTGCAATGGGGTGCTGAAGGGCATCTAACAAGCCAATCCAAAAGAATCCACAGATACTGGAAATCTGAAATAAAAACAGAAAATGCTGGAAAAAGTCAGCAGCTCGGGCAGCAATTGTAGAAAGAGAAAGTTAATGTTTTAGGATGGAGACTCTTTGTCAATAAATTAAAGGTTGAGCTGAAGTGCTGAAGGAAACCTCAGCCACAGATGTGTTTTGACCCAGTTTCAGTTCACCTTTTCCTCCCCAATTACCCAGCCTTTTGACTTCAAGCTCTAACCTGTTGCACACACAGCAACGTTTACGTAACTAGTTTGCTTCCCTTTTTTAATAATTGCTTTGTGCAATGGATCTTCACCGGCGATGGTTCAGGCTGGATTATTATCCGTAGGGTAAAGCCAAGTGTTGCTGGAGAATTCAGTTCTTGCATGTACGGCAGCATGAACGAGGTGAACCTCACTCTCCTTCCCTTCCTCCCTCGTCCATTGGAGAAGTATGGCAGGAACTGGAATTCATCAATCAGGTGGTTTCTCTCCTAGAATGCCCCCTACCTTGATCTGTATGATTACTTGTAGTTAAAGATTATCTGTTCGCTTTCATGTTGCAGCTCAAGGCAAACTGGCTGATGCATTCTGATACTGCCACAGCAACCACACTTTGAAAGTACTCGAGAACCCCTGAGTGGGTGAAGATTTTGGGGAATGGGTTATTAAGTAACTATTAGCTGACGCAGTAGAGATATATTTCGTAACCCTGACCAGAAACAGCAGGAAACAAAAATAATCGGAATACAGTACGATCTCCCCTCGGCAACAGCGCCGGCTTCACCACAAGGAACCCATCCCCTAGGAGAAATCAGTGCCTGTACCCAAGCCTGAAAATAGTGTAGCAGTTTGCAAAAGCTGTGGGCATATGGAGTCAGGACAACTGACAAATGACTATGATAATGGACCCGGAACTGTAAAAAATATATGCTACAGATGTGAAATTCGCATCACTTAATATGCAGAATGAAGCTGCCACACCTCTGTAGCCATTGGAGGTGATCATGATGGTTGTCCCAAGGCTGTCAACATGGAAGGCTTGATGTCATCCCCAGAGACAGGCATACATGGTGACCAGTCTGCACTCTGCAGCCTGATATCACTGCCACCACAATGATAATCCCGCCCCATCAGGCACTTCTTCCCTTTCCTGCCAAGAGTGTGTAACCTGCCTCAGCTTGCGAACACACCCTTCTGTTGCAACATGATGTGGTGTATCCTGTGCTTGCTTGCCTGCTTATTCCCTTCCTTAAGCATTAATATAATGGCTGCATGAAATTCAGTTTCTTCTCACTCAGCAAATTCTTTTAGTGCACAAATAGTAGATTCCACAAACCACACCATTCTGCATTATTGCCTCTAAACCTGTGTTCAACTTGTGGTCAGTCATTCCACTCAAATTTGTGACTGGATACTGATTACTGCTGTTGCCCATTATACTTCATTATATTACTGGTTGGTTGAGTTTGCTATGATCTTGAACAATGGGGCTTGTGCTGGGATACCTCTATTGAGCTTGTTGACCAACCCTACAAATGTCTTGTGTCCTGATGTATCTAGAGCCAACATGGTTCTCATCAACAGCTGGGTTAACATCCACAGGCGAGATCAAAACACACGTCTTCTTCCCTTCTGGGTTGTCATCTATGGTGAAAAGATGGGAACCTACTCAGTGCCATTTTCCTGTCCGATCCTCATAGCCTTTGGTTCCTTCAATATCCAGAATTTCTTTCGTTCTCTGTTTTGAATGGTCCATGACTGAGTCTCCACAGCTTCTTAGGTAAAGAATTTTAAAGAATCACCTTCCTCTGGGTGGAGAAATTTCTCCTTATGTCAATCCTAAAATATATAATCTTTCAGTCTCACCAACTTCCCTAGTGTTATTTTTGACCAATACTGACCCTTCAGTTTCTCATTCTTGTTTTACCCTTGGTTCTCTAATATGAGAAATGTAGATTCATTAGTAATCTCCGAAGTACAGAATTTCCATACCTTTGTCAACTGACGAAAACTTTTTTACTCCATTTTGTGTTCCTTTTCCTTCACACTACCGTGGCTACAGGGTGAGTTGTGTTCAACATTAAATGCTGTGTTCCCCTTATAACTTGTGGCCTCATTTCCCAACAGTTATGCTTTAAGAAAGGCTTGCTGCATTTGCATCAAGGTTATTATCGCCTTCCCACAAGCTCCAATGTTTCTGAAGAAGGGTCCTAACCCAAAACGTTACCTATCCATGTTCTTCAGACATGCTACCTGACCCATGAGTTACTCCACTTTTCATTGTAAACCAACATCTGCAGTTCCTTGTATCCACAGCTCTAATGCTTACTTCTTTACTGGTTTTTAGGGGAGAGGAGTGGTGGGGGGGGGGGGGTTACCATTTGCCTGCTAAATATTCAAAGGTCCAAGCAGTGTTGCATCTTTAAGGAGTGCACATAAACGAGAAAGTCCGCTGATTGTTATGTAAGGAACATAGCGTGGGATAGTAGGTCTCATACCCAATGCCAATATATTGAGGGAAAGGTGCTAAAGGAAGAAGTAGGATGGGTGATGAGATTTGTCTGGTGGACTGTGATGAAGGGGTAAGGTAGATAATCGGCAGGATGTTGTGAAGAGGGAGAGTGTACAGTGATGTTGGTGGAAACACGTGAGAACATACTCTCTGATGACAGTAGTTCATTCAATCCCTGTTGCTGACACTGATATTCAATAAGATCATGGCTCATCTTTCACCCCATAGCTACTTTCCTATCCCAATATCCCTTGATTCCTTTAATTATTTTAAAAATCCCTCTATATCACTGTTTTGAATGCACTGAGTATCTGAGCCTCGAGAACCGTCTTTGGTGGAGAATTCCAAAGATTCGCTATCCTCCTGCCTCATTTCCTAGCAGTTAAACTTTTAGAAGGACTTCTTCTCGCAGTCCAGAATGACTGATCCCAGTGGCTATCATCATTCCAACCAGTAGAAACATTATCTTATGATTCAAGCCCTGTAAGAAATTTGCAAGTTACACTTAATCTACCTCTCTTTCTCTTAAATTCAAAACCGTATAGGCTGGGTGTGTTTAATATCTCCTCTGACAACAAGCCTGGGGCCCCACGAATCAATCTGATGAAACATTGTTGCACTCCTTCAATCACAAACAGTATTTCAGATTTAATATCGCCAAGTTTCTGTACAGTTGGAGCTGGATAACTTTCATTTGAGATGTTGCCAAGTCCTCTTACAATCAAGCCCATTTGCAACATACCATTTGCTGCATCTACATGTTAACACGGCACCCTCTGAACACCTACATTTTTCATAATGCCATCATTTAAAAAATAACATGTCTTTCCATTTTTGCTATCAAGGTAGGTGACCCCACACTCTTCCAGATTATATTTGACCTGCCATGTCCTCGCTCATTCTTTTAACCTAGCTTCTCGCTAAAACCCCCTTGTATCCTCACAGCCAACACAACCATCCAGCTTTTCATCATCAGCAAACTTGGACATGTTGCACATGATCCCCTCATATGTCATTCATATAGATTGTGAACAGCTTAAATTGCAACAATGTTCCCTGCATCCCACAAAGATCCAAGAGTCAAGCATCAAGAGTGTTTTATTTTTATATGTCCCAGATAGATCAATGAAATTCTTACGTGCAGCAGCACAACAGAATATGTAAACATAGTACACTTTAAACAATATAATAAATGAGAAAAAAAAGTTCAGTGTGTGTATATGTACATAAGCACATACACACACACACACACACACACACACACATATATATAATATATATATATACATACATTAAAAAAATGAAAAATAATAGTGTAATATATTTAAAGTTGTGGTGTTTAATAGCCCAATGGCTGTAGGGAAGACTCTGCTCCTGAACCTGGACGTTACAGTTTTCAGGCTCCTGTACCTTCTTCCCGATGGCAGGGGTGAAATTAATTTATGGCCAGGGTGGTGTGGATCTCTGATAATGCTGGCTGCCTTTTCGAGGCAGTGACTCCGGTAAATCCTTTCGATGGTGAGGAGGTCAGAACCCAAATTGGACTGGGATGTATTCACAACCTTTACAGTCTTCTTCGCTCCTGGGCATTCAAGGCCGTGATGCAACCAGTCAGTATGCTCTCTTTTGAACACTCCAGACCCCAAATGACCCATTTATTCTTACTCTTTGTTTCAATCTGTTAACTAATCCTCAATCCAGAGCAGGATGTCACCATCAATGCTGTATAAATATTTATAATGTCTTGTATTAAATCTAATTGAAGACTTGAAATTCTAAATATACTACTTCATCAGGTTTACCCGTATTCATTCTGCTAGTTACAACATCAAAAAAGGTTTGTCAAAAATGTTTCCCTTTCATAAATCTGGATTGACTTGCTTATTATTATTATTTTCTAAGCAAATTTCTTAATTATAGAAAGCAATAAGGGGAGGACGTTATGTGGTGGTGAATTGGTAGGTGCAAGGGGAGGGGCAGATGCAGGCTGATAGTTGCCACATGGAAGGTATGGTACACAAGGAACTACATATGTTGGAATCTTGAGCAAAACACAAATGCTGGAGGAATTCAGCTTGTCAGGCAGCATCCGAAGGGGGAATGGACAGACAATTTTCGAAGAAGGGCCCCAACTTAAAATGTTGTCTGTCCATTCCCTCCATGAATGTTGTCTGACTAGCTGAGTTCCTTCAAAATGTTGTGTTTTGCTTATAAAAGGTATCCTCCTTCAAACCGTCAACCACTAAGAACTTCTTGACCACTCAGCCATTTAGGTTCTCACCCAATGCAGCTGAATTGGCATGGAGTTTTACTAAGCAACACATTTGTTGACTGTGGTGCGACAAAAATCCTGTTTAATAGCTCAGTATTAGGAAATAGCTTGCAGTTTTTGGAACCCGAGGGGAGAAAGAGGAAGAGGTAATTTGAAATGCTTTGCAAATGTTTTAAAACATGCAATGCCTATTACCCAACGTGCAGTTAAGAAACAAGCTGAAGATTTCAGAACCTTATTTCAGAACTACTATTAAATTATTTGTTAACATATTTGCTCCTCTGAAAAAAAAATCCTTCGTTTCAATTGCCATTCAAATTAATTTTCTCCAAGACTTTAGCATAATTTTGAAAGTTTACTACATTTGTTGAATTGGACCCATTGGAATGGTCAAGTGCTCACTTCCATAATTATAATGGTGCTTTTGTGGTTGTGTTAAATTGTCCTGAAACAATGTACATCAGTGACTATATCTACATCTTCATTCATGCCAGATCAATAGACAAATCTTCTGGTTAGTACCTATTTACTGTAGCCAAATGTGAAGTTCACTTATAATATATACTTCTGTCACTCTCTTCTTGCTTCCATGTTTTATACAGCTCTTGTTAATGGATAATTCACATTGTCCATAATGAAACAGCTTCACCTCTTCAAATTTGTGTCTGATTTATCTGGCCATGAAGTATGCTTTAAATTGGGTTTCTTTATGTAACTCTGCCATATCCACTGCTGTGACAGGAAATTAATTATCTATTGCCTTCAGAGTATGTAATTACCACTTTATGGATTGATTAATTTTGACAATATGCTGACATAATCTTTCAAACACTCCCTGAAGTTCTCCTCCATGACTGTTATCCTGATTACACAAACAATGTTGGATCCCCTGCAGCATCTTACCATGGAGAAAAGGAATAGTTTGATCTTTCGGCTCAAGATCTGAAGAAGGGTCTCAACCCAAAATGCCACCTATCCTTTTTGTCCATAGATGCTGAGTTACTCCAGCATTTTGTGTTTTATCTTCTGTGTAAACCAGCATCTGCAGTTCCTTCCTACAGCATCTTACCATGGTGGCCTGGAATATTGTTGGTGCCTCATTCAGTAGTTTAGCACATAACTGGAACGTCTTCTACGCATTAATTTATCAAGAATTGCTAGCTTTCCTTACCTACATTCATCCAGGCGTGAACCTGAAAGAGGACTTTGGAAAAACGATGTCTTCGACAACTTTATACAAATTTTGCAATTTGGGTAGAAGCTATTGTTCATCTTCATTGTCCAGCTGGATGGTTTTGTTCACTTTAGAAAGCATTTTAATGGCTGTTTTCTAATCACTTTGTGCCACTTTTACCAAGATCCTACATCAATTTTACCTAGCTCTTCTATCTGCTTATTTATGAACTTCATGCCACAAAGTGTCTAAGTAAATCCCTATATTAGTGCAGCTCATTCAAACCTATTCATGACCTGATAGTCTGAATGCATTTTTCCAACCAATCCTCAGCTCTTTCAATGAATCTCTTTCACAATCAAGTTCATCTCATAACACAATCAGCCTCCATAAATGGTAAAAAAAAATGGTGTGATCTTTGTCCTCCCATCTGTCCTAATACTCTTGGACTTCTTTTTTCACTTGTTTGACTGCCAATAATCTGCTTTGCTGTCTTCTGTCCAGTTTTGTAAGCAGATGGTATCTGTTCTTGCCTGCACCAATTAAGCATTTTTGTTATACTTAAGTGAATCATCATGAACTATGTGGTTCCTTTGGCAGTGTTTCCCAACATAATTGTTTTGTGTTTGGGATTTCTTGTGTGTAGGATGTTGGCACCACCAAATGACGTGCCACCATGTTATGTTCTCATTTCAGAAAATCATTCAGCAACAATTACAATGTTAAAAAAAATATTTGGTCAGGTACAAGACTAGAAAAGACTTGGAGGGATATGAGCCACGCACAGGCAAATGGGACTAGCTCAGGAATGGATGTACAAGTTAGACTGACAGGCCTTTTGCCAAGCTAACTGTATGACTCTATGGCAGATGTGAATGGTGAGAGTCTTCGAGAGGACTGAGACCTGCTTGCAGCAGCATGCAAGGCTCTCACCATTCATCAATCACACCTACCATTGAGAAATATTTTGCATAAGTTCTCCTTTCAATTATTTTTTTGTGTGACTGCACCCAATCCCCCAACTTCTGTCAATAACCACCAGGCCATTTCTCCCACACCAATCATTTCTCTGACCAATCCTGATCTTCTGATCAATCCTGCACGTATCTGTATCATTGCTGGTTAATCTTCCCTATTTGTTCCCAGCTCTCTCTCCATCCCTTCTCTCCACAACATACAAAGGCCTGGGCTTTGATGCATGGATCTCAGCACCAACATTTGCCACAGAGGTCTAGGATTCTATCAGACCTGGCAGTTGTTTTTGCTGAGCTTTTCACTGCACCTCGGTACATGTGACAATAAACTAAACTAAACTAGGAACCTCCAGCAAATGGTGCAGCAACAAGATTCACAAGATGAAGGGGGAAATTGAGGAGTAAGAAGGGACAATGGAAAATCAGAATGGCATGCTGAACAGAAGGGGCTTCTGGAAACGCTGTCAGGAATTACTTGGTTTCTAGCACACTCAAATACTTCTTCAAATGATGCACTAATTTCCCTCAAACATGACAATGTTTTTTTTGGCAGCAAAACCGAAAGTGCTGGAGGAATTCAGAGGGTCAGGCAGCATCCATGGAGGGAATGGATAGGTGATGTTTCAGGTCGACACACTTCTTCAGACTCATTCTTATGTCCGCAGTTATTTTTCAGTACCATATAAGAGGCCAAATTTCAAAGAATCTATTACTCTCTCTTTGACTACATAAGCAGAAGCTATTGAAAGACATTCATACAACTACTAAAAGTGCTCATTTCCTGAACACATATTTTACTTTGCCCTCAGTATAGACTCTGTCAGTGGATTCGAATAATTGTGCTAGCTTTGAGTGAAATACACAGAGGTTTATTTAACTCTAGATTATGTAAAAATGCACGGCGATTCCTCTGTGATACTGCTGAAAATGTTGGGCTAAATTTAATCAGCCTGGGCACAATGTTTCTTTATATTAGATCAATTCTGTATTGGCTAAAAGCTCCTTCCATTGAGAATCTCTGCGTATTTCATTCATCTGGCTCAATAGCCACATAACCAGGGTTATTTTCATGAGCAAAATGTGCAGACATTGGATAAGTTATAATGTTACTGTACTAGACTAAATGTCCTGCTGAAGCATAATGGAAAAATACTGATGCTATCAGAATCACATAATTTATCCTCAACAACTTGATGTGATTAATTAATTTCAGGTTGCTGGACTCAGTGCAATATCAGGCTTCCTTTTCAGAATTGCAGTTTGCCTGCTTTTTATCCGAGAGTTAATGGCAGAGATTTGTGCTCCAAGTTAGGCAAAAGAAATGAAAGCAATACAATGAACTAATCTATATTCTTAAAGGAGATTACTTGATTGATGGTATGAATGCACTGGCATCTGAATGCCTGACTATTCTCTACGAAGGCTCCAGTCAAAGCTGAGGAGAAACTCGATAGAAGTTAAAACATTATGAGAGGCATACATAAGATAGACATTCAGAATCTTTTTACCCAGGGTTAAAATATCTAACACTAGAGTTTCTAACTATAAGGTGAGAGGGGGGAAGTTTAATAGAGATATGCAGGGCAAGAATTTTATACAGAGAGTAGTGCGGGCCTGGAACCCATTGCTAGAGGTGGTGTGGGAGGCAGATACAATAGTGGTGTTTAAGAGGCCTCTAGATAGGCACCTGGAAGTGCAGGGAATAGAGGGATATTGATCTTGTATAGGTAGATTAAATCAGTGTAACTTGATATCATGTTTGGCAGTACAATAGACGTGCACACTCAGTTGAAGGACCCATTCCTGTGCTGCATTGTTCTATGATCTCTATGCTCAATGAGAGCATGGTTGAGATGCATGTGCCAAAACAGGTCAACAGCAGGTTGTCTCCGTTCTCTGTGTTGCACCACTTGTACAACAGGAACACATACGACAGGTTGGTGTTCAACGAGCACAGCTCAGCATTCACCTCTTCTAATCTTATCGTCAAACTCATGGAACTGTTTGTCCCTGTGCAACTGGCTCTTCGACTTCCTATCAGCATACCTTAGTCAGAATGTATTGACAACTACACTTCCAGCTCGCTGACCATCACCACTGGAGCCTTCAAGGTTGTGTGCTTAGTCTCGTTTTATTTTCTCTATGTCCATGACTGTGTAGCCCGACACAGCTACACCATCTTTAAATTTGCCAACTGTGGATTTCAGCTCCATGTATCTGCTGATGTGCAGAATAATTCTCTGCACTATTCCCTTTCTCTTCTATTTCTGCTACAGGTGTGCACGGCTATTGTACTGGAAGACCTTCCAACCCATCTCACATAATGGTTTGCCTCCTGTGGTGATCTTCAGGATTGAGGGCTCTGCCCTTGAATCAGGTTGCTTGCTCCTGACCCTCTGGGTGCTCAATGTGCCTTTATCTAAGCCCATGTAGAGCGGCGCAGTGTGTAGCCTGTGGATGTTCTCTGATGAATCAAAACCTTATTATAACAATTGTGTGTCCAAGAACCAGCAGCTGTGTGAAATTCCTTTGCATTTTCTGTAGAGTGACTACTATTGTAGCCTCCACAACATTCTGAAGTAGAGAATTCCAGACATTCACCACCCTTTGAGAGAAATTCCAACACTCATCTTTAAATGACCGTCCCTTTATCTTGTATTATGTGTGATCATACAAAACTTACCCACCGGTGAAAATATCTTGACATATACCATGCCATTGTGCCCTTATGTTTCAATAAGATCACCCCACATTCTTCTATATTCTAAAGAATGCAATCAAACTTATTTTAACCCTTCCAACTGGGAAATTAGTCCAAAGAATTGCTTCTGGAATGCCTCCAATATGGGTATATATTATTTCTTAAATAAGGAAAATAAAACTGTGCACAGTGGGTGAAGCAATAGTCTACTTCTGTGATGTATGACTCTATGACCTTAATGGTGGCAAGACAGTCATTAAGTGGTTACAAAAGAATACCGAGTGCTTTTGTCATCTGGGGCATGCAATGGAAGAGCAAGTTGGTTATGCCAGAGTAGTTTGGTTCTCAGTAAAATTCTGGTCACAATACAGGAAATAAGTGAGTGCACTGGAGCAGGTGCAAACATTTATGTAAATGTGTCCAGGACTGAAAAAAAGGATTGCATAGATGGGGATTGTTTCCTTTGCAACATTGGAGGCTAAGGGTAAAGTTAATTGACGTGTATAAAATCATGATAGGCAAAGTAAATGGAAAGACCTATTTTCATTGCCAGAGAGGTAAAAAAGCAGAAGAATAATGTAGGATTAGAGGAGACCAAGAAATATCCCACCAGTGACAGGAGTTTGAAACTCACTTAAATGATTGCAGAAGCAGAAATCCATGCACATCGATCCACTTCCACTGCCCAACACACAGTTCCTTTTCCCTCCTCTATCTTTCACACCCTTCCTACTCTGGGTCCCCGACTTTCCTCCATACACCATGTTCCCTTCCAACCACTATCTCTCCCTCTGGTTCTACATATCAATCTTGATCTTGAGATCCAATGTGTCTTCTCTTTAATCTTTCCTGGTATTTTCAAAGATCTGTGTATACATATATGCAGACCATTGTGATCCAATACCCACTTTAGAAATGTACCCTTTGTATTATTTCCTCTACTATCATTTGTACTAACACTTTATCATAGACATAGACATAGAAAATAGGTGCAGGAGGAGGCCATTCATTGTGATCATGGCTGATCGTCCCGTCAATAACCCGTGCCTGCCTTCTCCCCATATCCCTTGACTCCACTAGCCCCTAGAGCTAGTGTAGTATGTAGTATATCATGTAGTGTATCATGTAGTATATACCTATATTATATTTCATTTGCCTGTGACGGCCATTCTAAATTCATGTGAGGTCTGTCACATTCCTAAAATAAAACACTGTACAAAATTCAAGTTATTAATGTATATGTCAAAAAACATTTGTCTCCAGCACCATCCTCTGGGGTGTGCAATTTATTGAGAGAAAAACAATCTCATAACCATGCTTTGTTGCTAAGCCAGTTTTGCATCCATGCTACAATTGCCTCTTTTATTCCATGTTCTCCAATGCTGCCGATAAACATATCATGTACATATTATCGAATGTACTCAGATCAATCTCATGAGTAACACAGTGGTGCAGCTGGTACAGGTGCTGCCTCACAGCATCAGAGACCCGGGTTCAAACCTGACTTCGGGTGCAGTCTGTGTGGAATTTGCATGTTCTCCCTGTGACAGTATGGGTTTCCTCTGGGTATTCTGGTTTCCTCTTGCATCGCAAAGATGTGCAGTTTTATTTAGTTGACCTCTGTAAATTGCTCCTAGTGCATAGGGAGTGGGTGAGAAAGAGGGATAACATAGAACTAATGTGGACGGGTGATCGATGGTCGGCGTGGACTTCGTGGATCTAAGGGCATGTTTCCATGCTGTATCTTTAAACTAAAACACCTCATCAATCCTCTCCAAAGTCACCAAAGAATTCTGTCAAATTTGTTAAAATAATGGTGTTAGCTTTCCTTTATTGTCAAACAATCATTAATTATGAAGATAGACACAAAATACTGGAGTAACTCTGCGGGACAGACAGCATCTCTGGAGAGAAAAGAATGGATCATGTTTTGGGTCGAGATCTTTCTTTAGACTGAGGGTCAAGGGAAACGAGATATATAGATGATGATGTAGAGAGATATAGAACAAATGAATGAAAATGTGCAAAAAAGTAACAATGATAAAGGAAACAGCCATTTGCTAGGTGAGAACGAGAAACTGGTGCGACGGGTGGGGGAGGGATGGAGAGAGAGGGAATGCAGAGGTTACTTGAAGTTAGAGAAATCAAGGTTCATACCACTGGGTTGTAAACTGCCCAAGCGAAATATGAGATGCTGTTCCTCAAATTTGCGTTTAGCCTCACTCTAAAAAATGGAGAAGGCCTAGGACAGATAAGTCAGTGTGGGAATGGGAATTCAAGTGTTTGGCAACTGGGAGATCAGGTAGGACCAGGCGGACTGAGCGAAGGTTATGGTATATCATGGTTATGATTAATTATGGTTTGGTATATAATTTCCAGGTTTCCCACCATCAACATTTAGTTGATCAGTGCAGAGTTGACACATTTATTCTTACCATCTTTTCAGAATAAGGTGTAACATTTGTAGTTCTCTAGACACACGCACTATCCCTTTTTTCAAGTCGATATTATATAATCAGCAGCTCTGCAAATTCCACTATTACTTACCTCAGTAATCTTTGATGCATTCCATCTATCCTGGCAAATCAGTAGAGTAGTAAGAGCAACAAGAGTCCTTCTAATATCATCTTCTGAACAATTTGTAGGCTCAAGTATCTCAACTAGCTTTTCTACGACGGTGACATTGACAGCATCATCTTCCTTTATACAGAGAGATGCAAAGTCCTTAATTTGCTCCTCTGCCATGCCCTCAGTTGCAGTGTAATCTTTTTTGAGATTCCTAATCAGTTCAAAACTCTTCTTTAACTAAAACTTACATGTCTGTGGGACACTTTTGGTTTTCCTGTTCTGTTAGCTGCAGGTCTACTTTCATTCTCCAAAATGCCCAGATAAGGTCATTTCTTACGTAACTTTACAATGAAAGTTCTGTTACACATTGTTTAATTGTGATGGCATGATTACTTACACATTTAAAAGTCAAACACTGGAACTTTTTATGTATTGCTGTTTAATTTACCTCCATCTTAATTCTTTTTAATTTTGGTGGTGTTTTTACATCATTTTTCTACAATCAAAATATATAGTCATAAGATTGAGTGTCAATGCCCATTTTGTAGAGTGGTTTTAATCACTTGTACAGGTGTCCAGATGGTCCTGCCAGTTACCACCATACTATTGCCATTTGTGGAACTTACGAGATTAAAGAAGCGTATTTTTTCTCAGACCTTATTTATTTACAGGTGTAAGGTGAACAAGCATGAGCGAACACCTCACCCAAATGTTAAAAAATTCTGATAGCAACACAAAACAAACCATGGTTATTAATTTAACATTTTAACTTGCACACATTGTCAGTTTTATTTTTTTCTTTCGTTTCTCTTGTGGATTCCAAGTTCCAGTAGTTTAATTCTAAGTGCGCAAAATGATGATCCTATCCTTGCGTTACATTAGTTTCCTCTCCTTTAGTTCACCTGAACTGGGCTCCTGCTCAATCTCCCTTTGTGGGGATGTTTGCCTCTCTTTTCCTCTTGGTGCGGTGTCTTTTCTCCATAATTTCAGTTTCCTCTGTAGTTTGCCCTCTGTGGCTGCCGAGACATCTCCTTCTCACTAAGTCTCTCTGCCATGCCACCTGCTCAAACACGCTGTCCACTGTAATGACTTTCTTCTTACTCACTTTACACTGTGCTGTCTGCTTGCATCGCCTGTGCGTCCAGCAGTCATTTTCTTAGCATTAATCTTTTCTTTGCTGAATTGCCTGCTTGTATTCTTTCTAGCTGTTACTGAGTTTTCCTCGACTCCTCGGCTTCTCTCTGCCAGGCAGGCTGGTGCTACTTCTTTTGCGTGCTACAGTGTATTCTCCGTCATATAACGATTCTCTGCTGGGCTGTCTGCTTACTCTACCTCTTTTACCTGCAGAATTTTTTCTGATGTTCAAGCTCTCTCGGCTGGGGTGTTTGCTTATTTTTCTTTTGTTATCTTTAGAATATCTTTTGTCCTCAACATACATTCTGCTGTGGGATCGGCTTCCTCGGCCCCCACGTGCTCTACTATTTCTAATATTTATACTCTCCCTGCTCTGCTGTCTGCTTATTCTGCTTCCATGTGCCATAATGCCTTTAACACTCATATTTTCTTTGCTGAGCTGTCTGTTTGATCTCCTTCCGAGTGTTGGAGAAGAATTCCCTTTTTGGTGTCTTGCATCTTTTGCTTTATCTGTTCTTTTTCTTAAGTACTCACCGATCCGCTCTGAGGACCTTTTTCTGAAGCGGATTTCTTTGTTACTATCATTCTGCCTCTTTTTCCTCTGTTTTGTACCTTCTGTATCACCTTCCATGCAATCTCCGCAGCAAAAATTTTTGAAGGCTTTGCAAAGCATCAACATATCTTACAGGTTGGAAAGATATTGGAATCTTTACTTATATGGATGTAACAGAAAGACATCTGGAAACCAAGAATATTATTAAGATTAATGAGAATTACTTTCAAAAGATAAGGTCAAGCCTGGTTAACTATACCAAGTAATAAAAGTAGACAAAGAATACACTTAATAATTGAAGGCACAACAGACTGCAGATGCTGAAATCTGGAGCAAAAAAAGCAAAGCTGCTGGAGGAACTCGGCTTCAGTAAGTCACCAGTCCAGATGAAAAGTCTAGACCTGAAACATCGACTGCTCTCTTTTTTAATATATATCTATAGAGGTTAATTGAATTAATTTGATATATATAGAATTGCAAAAGACAGGGAACTAAATAAACATTAAACCAAGTTTAGTTTAGTTTAATTTAGTTTAGTTTGGAGATACAGTGCGAAAACTGGTCCTTTGAACCACCGAATCCGCACCAACCAGCGATCCCACAAACTAACACTATCCTACACACACTAGAGATAATTTTACACTTATACCAAGCCAATTAACCTACAAACCCGTACGTCTTTGGGAAACCGGAGCACCCAGAGAAAACCCACACAGGTCACGGGGAGGACATACAAATTCCATACAGACAGCACCCGTATTCAGAATAGAACCTGGGTCTTTGGCGCTGTAAAGCATCAACCCTACCACTGCGCCACCATGCCACCCTTGTCAAGTGTCAAGCAGACGATTGCACACAATTAATTTTAATGTTAAGTGCATTGGGTTTTGACAGGAGTATAAATAAGAAGGTCAATTACATCTTGAAAATAAGTTCAATGTTTAAATGTTTAGTTAGATGTACATGGATGGAATAAATAGTACAAAAACTTTATAATGTATAAATGAATTATTGCATCTCCTGTAGATTAAAATATAAACACTGGAAAAGTTATACCAAGTTGATCTAAAATTTTAGTTTGACCATGATTGAGGATCTGGTCTCCCTACACAGAATAATAATAGAAAATGCTCTAGAGACTCGGATTGCTATTTTCCATTTATAAACATAACATGCATACGCTGAACAAAGTGGGGGCAAAAAGGCGAAATTCCAGAACTCAGAGCCTGGATCTAGAAAAAAACAAATAAAGATTGCCCTAGCATTCTTCACAAGGAAGACAAACAGAACTGCAGATGCGGGAATCTTGAGCAAAACACAAGGTGCTGAAGTATGACTCAGCAGGTCAGGCAGCATCCGTGAATGGAATGGACAGACTTTTGGATATCCATTCCCTTCGCAAATGCTGTCCGACCAATTTAGTAACTGCAGCACTTTGTGCTTTGAGCATGGGTGAAAGGCCTGCTTCCGTGCTGTAAATTGGAAGGTGTTTTGGATATGCATTCCCTTCACAGATGTTGTCCGACCAACTGAGAAACTGCAGCACTTTGTACTGTGAGCATGGCCCTGCTTCCATGCTGTAAAATCTAGTGGCCAACCTCGAGCCACTCGCATGGGATCCAGGGAGAACTAGTTGACTGGATAGAAAATTGGCTTCATGGATGGAACAATTGTTTTTTGGCCTTTGACTAAGAGGTATGCCTCAGGGATCAGTGCTGGGCCCACTGCTGTTGTGCTTTATATCAGTGAATTGGATGAGAATATAGAAGGCATGATTAGTACGTTTGCAGATCCCTCTAAAGTGGGTGGTATCGCAAAAAGGAAAGATGTTCATCAAAAAGTTACAGCAGGATTTTGATCAGTTGAGCAAGAGTGGGGGGAATGGTTAATGTAGTTTAATACAGATACGTACGAGGTGGTGTATTTTGGGAGGTCAAACCATGGCAAGAATTTCACAGTGAATGACAGGGGCCTTGGAAAGTGTTGTTCAGCAGAGATATCTGTGAGTGCAGGTACATAGTTCCTTGAAAGTGGCATCACAGTGGTCAAGCAGGCTTTTGGCACAATGGCCTTCATCAGTCAGGATATTGAGTGCAGAAGTTAGGATGTTTTGTTACAGCTGTACAAGACATCAATGAGGCCACATTTGGCATTGTTTTCAGTTATAGCCCTGTTATAGGATTTTGTTACGCTGGAAAGAGTGGAGAGAAGATTTACAAAGATGTTGCCAGGACTTGGTTTGAGCTATAATGGGGAGTGGTGGAGGAGGCAAGGCCAGGCCCAGCGGCAGGGACCGACTGCGGCCGTCATAGGGCAGCTAACAACGGAGAGATGCAGCCTTACTTGCCTCTGGTGCCTGAGTCGCGTCAGCGGCGGCAGACCCCTCCACTCACACGCCAGGCTATCTACAGGCAAACAAGGGGCTCGGTGCCCACTCCGCAGCCGGAGCCCAGGCCACGGGCCGCGGCCTATCAAGCCCCTCCTCTCCGGCATGCTCAGCGGCAGCCGCCGCCGGGCTGTGTCACGTGGCAGCTGGCCCATTGTCAAGGCAACGACGCGCGCGGCTTGGCAAGGGGGCGGGGCCCGGACCCTAGCAACGCCAACCGTTGCTAGGGTCCGGGCCCCAACTCGGCCCCGAGGTACTGCCGGCCGAGTGGAGCCGAACCAGGCCCCTAGCAACGCCAACCGCCCCGAGGTACTGCCGGCCGAGTGGAGCCGAACCCGGACCCTAGCAACGCCAACCGCCCCGAGGTACTGCCGGCCGAGTGGAGCCGAACCCGAACCCGGACCCTAGCAACGCCAACCGCTTGCACTCAGCGGTATGAATTTTGGATTCTCCAACTTCAAGTAACTTGCTTTCCCTCTCTCTCCATCCCTCCCCCCTTCCCAGTTCTCCGACCAGTCTGACTCTCCTCGTTTACATTTTATATCTCTTTGCTTTGTTGTTACCTTCTTCTACCTAACAATGATCTATTTTAAATCTGCTTGAGCCGCATCCCCTTTGTCTCATTTTCACACCGATCTTCCCCTTCCTTATCTCGGTATCTCCATCTCCCCTGACTCAGTCTGAAGAAGAAGGGTCTCGACCCGAAACGTCACCCATTTCTCTCCAGTGATGCTGAGTTACAACCCCCAGCGTTACTCCTTACTGTCGGCCGAGCCGAGCCGAGCCCGGGGCCCTGCCCCAGCAACGCCAACTGCCCGGTCGTGTTGCTGTCGGTCGAGTGGAGCCGAGCCCGGTTTGATCGGGCCAGGGGCCGGGCCCGAGCAACGCCAACCGCCTCGCGTTGCTGCCGGCCGAGCACAGTGGGTCGGGCCGGTGCCGGGACCACCAGCGGAGGGCACAGGGGGACCTTGGCGGATTGGGCCGGTGTGAGGGGAGGGTACGGGTCATAGGGCCGAGAGGAGGGGATCCTAGTACCCAGGGGACTGTCTCAGGCTAGAGCGCACAGTTGTACTCATAGAAACGGGCACTTCAGCCCATCCGGTCCATGCCGACCTTGTTGCCCATGATCTATAGTCATCATATTGGCCCGCATTAACTCCGTATGTTCGGGTGCCTTGTTTATGCAAATGCCTGTCCAACTGTCCGGCCATCAACCCCCACATCTGTACCACTCCCATCTGTACTACTCCCATCTGTACTCTCCCATCTGTACTCTCCCATCTGTACCACCTCCCATCTGTACCCCCTCCGCAATCTATACGTTAACGATTAATTCTCTTTCTGTTTTCCAGTCGGTACAAATGGAAGAAAGCGAGACCCTTGATTTTCAGGCTCTGGAACGGGAGTTACAAATCGCCTTGACACTTGATGAGAAACATAAACGAGAAAATGATGCCAAGTTTAGGGCTATTCATCAGAAAGTTGGATCATATGAAGAATTTAGGTAATGATAAATCTATCAACGAAATTTGCATTCGGGTGTTGTAGGTGCTCATATATTGGGAAGTTTACATCTTTTGTGAAGGACATTTGGTACCTCTGTCACTCCCTTACACGTAATATGCCTCCCGTGGGGACATGAGTAATTGCAGATCCTTGTTAACAGAAAAGAGACACAAAGTGATGGAGTAACTCAGTGGGTCAGGCATCATCTCTGGAGATCATAGACAGGTGAGAATTAACAGCAAGTGTGCAGCTCCCAGAGCTACAGGGAGGAAGAGTGGCACAGCGGTAGGTTGCTGCTTTACAGTGCCAGAGACCCTGGTTCAATCCTGACTATGGGTGCTGTCTATACAGAGTTTGTATGTTCTCCCTGTGATCACTTGGGTTTTCTCTGGGTGCTCCATATTCTGCCACATTCCAAAGACATGCAAATTTGTAAGTTAATTGACTTCTGTAAAAAATTGTTCCTAGTGTGTCGGATAGAACAAGTGTACAAGGCATATGTTAGGCGGTGTGGACTTGGTGGGCCGAAAGGCTTGTTTTCACGCTGTATCTCTAAACTAAACTAAACATTGAGCCAATGTACTACTTTTTTTCACATAGGTAAAAGATCCTTTGGCATTGTTTTGAAGAGTAGCAAGATGTATCACTGGTGTCCTGCATAATATTTATTCTGACATTACTTTATCTAAAACTGTTTATTTGCTCATCAACATATTCCTCTTTTTTGGAAGCCTGCTGTGCACAAGTTACTTACTTCCTTCTGACTACTGTCCTCTTACAAATTTTCTCTACTTTCCACATGCTAAAATTAGTTCCGGCGAGAACGGCCTGGAACATCGGGCCTCCGTAGAGGCAACTGTGGAGGCATCAATGGGCCCGACTATGGGTGAACTGGGGTTGGGGACTGGACTTTGTGCCTTCCCTCATGGTGGGAGCCATTGTGGGGGGGTGTTCTTTGTGTTAAGACTCTCTTGGTGTTATGTCTGTATTCTCTTCTTTCGTGTGCTGCATAATGGCAAGAAGCATTTCACTTCACTACACCTGGGTATATGTGAATGTGACTAATAAAAATACTTTACTTTACTTTACTTTACTCTTACATTACAATGGTGACAGTACATTAAAACATTTATTTGGCTAAAAGGCGCTTTTGGGTGTTTTCAAAGAGATGTGAGAGGTACTATGTAAATGCAATAGTTTCTTGAGAAGCTAGTTCACTTCCATTGCCTGGGTACTGATTAATTTCACAACAAACAGTTGTTTAGGATTGGTTTAGGGCAGCACTGTAAGTGTTTGAGACGATGATTTTAATGAACTGCAGGATTGAGAAGCAAAAGAAAATGAAACAAGATGATTTGGAGTCAAATCTCATGCAGAAAATGGAAATTGGATTGAGAGTAAGGAAAAAATAGAGAAGCAAAATAAAATGCAAAAGTTTAAAGTTTGAAATTTCAGAAGTCTTTAAGAAAAAAATTACTACCTGTTGTAATGTGATCCCAGTTTAAATTGTTCTCACGAGGCAAAAAGATTAATTGGGATTACATTTGCATTATCTTATTTAGAGTCCTTGCACTGTTATGCATGAGATCTGCTTTCCGTAATGAGTTTAAATTAACAAGCAAATCTAACATGTTTGTAAAACTAAATGCACAATGCTGTTTTTGTGAAGTAAATAGCAGAATGGCATAAATCAGACAGCATGCTCTGGGATTTAAAGCTGGTGGCGTGACCCCTCTTTCCTTAGACTTTCTGCCTATTTGCCGATTAATTAATTTGTGTCATTAACATGCAATTACTTTTCAAGAAAGAGTCAGCCCAGTAATTAGAAAAATCTTGTTCTGAAGCTCCTTTGTGCAGCTCTATTGAGTAGCAATGGATGCAGATGGAATTGCCATCAGACAGTCAAAGTCTCTCACCAAGGCTTTTGTAGAAGTTGATATTTTCAATATTTTAACAAATCCAAGCATGTATTTGATGTTGTCTATAACTTCACACATTTGACATTTCGCTTTCTACCCTCACTTTAGAATTATTTGTGTCTGTCCTGTGCCAGAAAAATCACTCAACACTAACGCCATTACTGACAACCCGAGTCACATTCTATTATTTTAATTTGGGAAAAAAAATTGTTAATGGAATTCTTAGCTTGATTAAAAGCCCCCGAATGCTTTTTACATTTGCTGAAGAATTCAGTGGGTGTGATACATAGAAAATGGTAAGATTGGTTGAAATTCTATATTCTGGCATGCTTTGGACTTGCCTGATGCTGGACTGCAGAGATTGCTCCAGATCATCTTCCTTTGAGCAGGACAACTGTTCTTTTTAAATATAGACACTCTCCAGGTCATGTAAAGGTTCCAAGAACTGTCTGTCACCTACGTTTCTGTAATTTGAAAATGCTGTAAATAGAGTTTACCATTGGCTGAGATTTCAAAAACTGAACTGGTAAGTTCATTAGCACAGGTTAATACAGATCTTAGTTAATTTTAGATCTTAGTTAGCTCTTAGTTAGAATTAATTAATTAATATACGATACGATACAAAAGAACTTTATTCATCCCCCGTAGGGAAATTGGTCTGCCAACAGTCATGACACACAACACGGTACACGAAAACTTGAAATTAAAAGTGAAAAAAAAAGACAAGCGACTGTTGGCTGGCTGCCGTGCCTTAACCGGATCGAACAAACAAACAAACGAATGCAGGCTTATCCCTTGGGCAGAGGATTCTAAAACTATAGTGCCCCCACACCGGGTCCCCTTTTGTTCTCCCACCGTCCCTCATGGCGGTCCCCGCACGCCGGGTCCTCCGTTGTTCTTCACAGCGGTCCCGCCATGCCGGGTCCTCCATTGTTCTTCACGGCGGTCCCCCCACAGCGGGTCCCCAATGTCTTCCCCCCCCCTCCTCCCTCACGCTCATCGACTGCTGCCATGGCTCCCGCTGCCGAGGCTCCCACCACACCTGAGGCTTCCATCAGCACTGCCACTGAGGCTCCTTCGGCCCAGACAAGCCTCGCCACCCAGCTTCTCCACAGTCACCTGGGAGGCGTGTGGGGCAAGTCGGTCCAACTGGGGCGCATTCTAGTCGGCGGCGTAGCTCGCCGGGACATTGTACATACAGCAAAACATGCTGGTCCACAGAATGCCGTATTAGAGAGTTTCAACATGTAATTCCTATTTAATTTTATGTGTCTTTCCTTTTAACTTTGCTTGCCATGGGAACATTTTAAAAATTCGTAGAGATGGAAATGTGAGGAAATGCAGTGAGTAAATCCTATTTTACCACTTTATATTCTGTAGGGATATTGTGCTAGCTTCACATCTGAAGCCCCTGGAATTGCGAGACAAGTTGGGAGCAAGGAATCAACCCTGGAATTCATGTGCCGGGGTAACAAGTGCAAAGGCCAGTGTTCCAGTGGAATTATCCAAGGTCAGTATTCAATACCAGAGTAAGGAGATTCTGGTGTGTTGAGTCAATGGCATTCTCTATGATCCTTAGAATCCTGCAATAAGTAATCTAGTTTAAATATTTATCATGATTAAGAGATTTGGAAGGGAAGTTAGCGATAACATTTATCTGGTGGGAAAATCCAAAACAAGAGAGCAAAACTTAGAATTAATGCTAATGACTAACAGTAAAAACAAATTCTTCTTGTAGAGGGTAATGAAAGTTTCAAGTATTCTTCCACAAAAAGCTATTGAGACTGGGATCACCAGGAAATATTGGAACTAAGGTCAATATTAATGTTGAAGGGTATGTGCCTAGATGTTCATCTGTAAGTAGGGCCAAATACAGTATGTTGTCAGGTTAACACATGCGAGGAGAGACTGATGTGGAACGTTAATAATGGCATGTACATGTAGGGCCAAATGATTATTTCTACAAATACCGTATATCATATCATATCATCATCATATACTTATTAAAACTCTGATCTTGTACGTGTGTATATGTGTGTGTCTTTACATCTTCGCGAAAAAACTATGCGGTAACGATAAAATGTTTACATATTCCGGTTGACATTTTTCCCGTCGAGGCCGGGATCACCTTATCTGAACATTTCATGCTTTAGTTCTCGACTTATTACTGATTAGTCTAAAAAAGTGAAAAGACTTTGAAATTAAAACCACCCGCTTCAAATGATGACGTCACAGCTCAGCTAGCAGAGACCAGCCTCATTGAAGATTTCATCCTATATTTGACATGTTATTCGCGATTAAAGCTTTAAAAATGCCAACATTCACAAGATTTTTACATATTCCGATTCACATTTTCCCCCTCGAGGTAGAGATCTCTTTCACTGAACATTTTATGCTTTATTTCTCGACTTATTACTGATTAATTACCTTGAATTTCAAACCAACCAGCTTCAAATGATGACGTCACAATGGCTCGACTAGAGGGGGAGGGCGAATTGCTATTGCAACATGCAGGGTAAGTGCATTTGGAATTTTTTGACGTCACAATGGCTCGAGGGGGAAGGCGAATTGCTATTGCAACAAGCAGGGCAAGTGCAATTGGAATTTTTTTTAAAGATCACTGCTGAGGAAGCAAGGGGAGTGCTGGAATCTTACGTTCGGGAACAGTTTGAGTTGGACGACCACACCTCCTGTGGGGGCTACGGGTAAAAAACGGGTGCGTTGGGTGAGTAGACCCAACGGGTCTGCAGTTTGCAGTTACAATATAAAAATGTTATATGGGAAATGGTTTTAACTGTCCTGCCACTTATACGGTCACTTTAGATAATAGATAAATAACTTTTAAGGAGTATTACTGCCTTTTCTAAATTTCTTTTGGGATAATCTTTCTCTTTGTTTTCTCTGTAATACATCACATTACAGACATATTCTTTTTATGTTTTTCCTGATCATTGTGATCTTCCTCACAAGATGGTGCAAGAGAATTATGAGGAAAGTCATTCAGCCCATCAACATTCAAAATTCCTGAGATGCAGTGATACATTCAAAGTTGATAACTGCTTCTTAACTGATTTCTAGACCTCTCTCAGGAGCTATGAATGGAGCACTCTCTCTGTTAAGTATTTCCTAATACAACGTGTAGAAAGGAACTGCAGATGCTGGTTTATACCAAAGATAGACACAAAATGCTGGAGAAACTCAGCAGGTCAGGCAGCATCTTTGGAGAAAAGGAATAGGTGACATTTTGGGATGGGACTCTTCTTCAGACTGCCTCCAGTCTCCCATAACTTCTATGTTCTATATATAATCTATGTCCCCATAGTTTCCAATGCAGTGTCTTCCCCCAAATCTGCTATGGGAGGGATGCTAGGGTCGTCTCCTAGAATGGAGGTCCCCACCAACAATGTTCAGTAATCCTCTAATCCCTGCTAAATGCTAGTTACTGGGCAGCACATGCTAGTTCAGGTAGATGGTAAATCCAAGTGCAATAGAGCTCAATTCTTCTTAACATCAAGTTGTTGTTTGAATGTTCATCCAATCCCTACATCACTAGGCTCAGAGTATTTCTCCCTTCAATTCCTGTCTCTGAGGCAATCACTCTTTATATATCCATTAACATCATTGCAAGATTTTTAGATACCCAATGTTAAGTTTAATCACTCCCGTTACTCCAATGACAACTGCAGTTACTGAGATAGTAGAACTCCATTTACACTACCTTAGTGCACTGCTTCATTCTCAAACGTATAGCTGTGTTGATTTAACAAATGCTGTGCATGTCGCCTCCATGAGTGTTCTGCTTTTTGTTTTCTGTTACAAGCCCATGTCCCTACAGAATGGGGTTGAGCCTGGTTGGGCTTGACTGTCCCTGTCATTAAAACAACATTGTTTGAAAACATTGTCTTTTAATTAATTTTGCTGTACAATGAAGACAGTTACATGCTAATTCTTCCCCAATCACAGCACACAGATTCCCGGCCTCGGACCTCAGCGGAGTTTAGCCGTGACTGGAGAAGATACTACTGTACAGGACCAGAGAAATATGCCTTCCTTGTCACCTTAGGTGCCCAGCTCTTAGAAAGCATCTTCTGTGCCGAAATAGGATTTGGACTCCTTGGTGAATTCCTAGTCATACTTTGTAATCACTTCCAACCAGAAGATGCTCAAGCAATTTATTGGATTCTGCTGCACCTTTCTCACACTCAACGGTTTGGCCTGAGTGTGGATTTCCTGAGCAGCAGTGAGAGGGAGAAAGGCCAAAGGTTGTTTCAGATGCTGGAACAGAAGCTGGGTGTACCTTTGCAGCAGGGAAGTGAGGCAGAACTGGATCCCGCGGGGACTGCACAAGAGGCATGTGTTACCGAGGAGACAGTAAATGTGACAGCAATGCAGCAATTGACGAAATCATACAGGTTTACGTAGTCCATTCTTTATATCTGAACGACTCTACCCCCCTTCATGCTATTGTTAATTTCCCTGCACATCTCAGTACAAAATATGATTATTTTTTCTAAATGGGAATGTAAATATAAGGACCATATATGAAACAGCAGCAAGTGTGGGCAATGTGACTCTTCAGGCTCGTTATACCTTTCAATAAGATAATGACTGAATTTAAAATACAACTCTATTTTCTTATTGTAACCCTTTCCCCCTAAGACAAAGCATCTCACTGTGTCTCACTGTGACTTGTCACATGTGACAATAAAAGTATCTAATCTCCCTTCGTATTTTTTGCATCCATAAACTGTGACCTTGATTTTAAATAGAATAAATTGAGCATCAACTATCTAAGGTAAAAATCCCTTTAAAAAAAATGTTGTTTTTGATTTGTTAATTCCCCTGTGGTCCATTCAGAGCCATTGAGCTCTCTTGCACCTGGATTTATCAGCTATCTGAACTAGCATGTCGGTCTGGAATGTACAGATTTGAAACAGGCAATTGCTTGTACGAGACAACTGCAATAACCTCAATCCATTTGTTTTAATATCAGTTTCCAAGTTGCCGTTTACAGTGTCCTAAATGTTCTTTATTTCAGGTTGTCTATTTTCAGTTAATTTGGGCATCTGGTTTATTAGCTCTAATTAAATCAATTGAATCACTTTTTGAATCATTGCCCATGGCATCAGAGAGCTGTATAGCACACAAATAGGCATTCAGTCCAACTCGCCTAGGCCGATCAACTTGCCTACACGAGTTAGTCACACTTGCCTGTGCATGAGTCATATTCCTCCAAACCTTTCCTATCCATGTACCTGTCCAACACTTTCAAATGCATTAATTATACTTGCTTCTCCCATTTCATTTGGTAACTCGCCCCAAATACATTTGTAAAAAAAGTTGCTCCCCAAATCCCCTTTAATTTTTTCCTCATCTCACTTTAAACCTACGCCCTCTAGTTTTAGACTCCCCTACACTGGGGAAAATAATTTATTTATGCCCAACATCAATCTGAAGAAGGGTCTCAACCCGAAAAGTCGCCTATTTCCTTCGCTCCATAGATGCTGCCTCACCCACTGAGTTTCTCCAACATTTTTGTCTACCTTCGATTTTCCAGCATCTGCAGTTCCTTCTTAAATATTTAAGCCCCTCATGATTTTATAAACACCTATAAGGTCTCCCCACAGCAGCCTATGCTCCAGGGAAAAAAGACCCAGCATATCCAGCCTCCACTTATAAATCAAACGTTCCAGACCTAGTAACACCATTGACGTTTTTAAAAAGTATGGAATATGCTGATGTATTGAAAAAATTAGCCCAACTTCTGGTGCCGCAAGGCCAGTTGTATATTTGAAACTTTTTTTGCTGCTGTTTCAATGTTCCTTATGATAAGCTACAATGTATACGTAGCTGACCTTTCTATGGCAGGTGATATTGAACTGATTTTAATTTTTAATACTACCTTTATAGACCAGCCATTGAACTTTGCAGGAAATTGTGTTTGAACCAACATTCTTGCTCTATGAGATATAAACTGTAACATTAAATGGTGGGCACGTCACATTAGACTGATGCTTGTTTTCTGAGGTTGAGTAATGTCTTCATTGTTTTGTAGGTATATGGACTCTTTCCTGGCAGCGATACTAGCATTCCATGGTCACTGGGCTAGAATGCTGTCTGCTGGGACTAGGAATAAATAATGCAAATAAAGGAATGAAAAATGTTTATCGGGATTTCTATTTCCCTTCCATTAAGTTTCTAAAACATTTTGCATATCAATTGGTGAACCTGCTGATGACATTGGTTACAGAGGATCCTTCATAATGTGCACATTTTGGACAGTCTGTGGCATGTACACCTACCTGTATGTTAAATTCCAGTTTTTGCCCCTCTGTTCAGGGTTTAGTATCCACCTTCATATCCCTTTCAGGCATCAATTCCTAGGCCCCCTCCAAGCCCTAGCATCCACTGTTCCAGACCTAATTTAGCTGAAACTCTTTGGGTGGGGATATGAACAGATAATCCCAACTAAGGGAGGATCAAATGCATCAACCTTCATCCAAGCAATCTATGCTAAATATCCAAATGCAGATTGGGGGATGATTCTGCTATCTTTGCGAAAGTGGCCTTTAGAAGGATGAATGTCAGATATTGAATGTCTTCACAGTCTGTGTCTGAATTAAGGACATATATATGTATTGCTAATGTCTTTTCATCAACAGAATACCCGACCCCTTCGATATGGCTATCAGATGTTATGCTGTTATCTTTATGTTGTCAAACTTTTCTGCTTTTGAATATATAATAAAAACAAATAAAAAGATTACTTTCATGATATTCTTTTTGTGAAAAATTTCCACCAGTTGTTTGCCTTGAAAATGAGTTTTTTTCCCCGTTCAGGAACTCAAACTTTTTTTTTCCCCGTTCAGGAACACAAACTTCAGGCAATGAAAAGAGAACATGGCTCAATGATACCCTTGATGTTGACAGTTAGTTAAAAAACGTTAGCATCAAAAGACAATATTTAAATTGCATTTTCCTGATTGCGGGTTCTATGGTTTCTGTGTTGTCAGTGGATGCTGAATATAGGATTGTTTTGAGCAATTTCCACGACAGGCCATTAGGAAATGTTTCAAGTTTGGCCTGCTCACAGCACAGAGGAGCCTTTTGCACATTTTAAGCTAGATTTGAAGGCAGGCCCCAAGGATAATGAGTTAGTACCTAATTGACATTAGTATAGATCCTGCATTGATATGGGTGTATTGGTATAGGATGTGGTGCCACATCTTATACCAATACAGAACTTGAAAATGCCATTAGATTTGCTGCCATTTTCCAAATTTCTCTCACATTTACATACTCCATCTCTTACACTGCCCTTTTCATTCTGGTTCCGTCTCAAGAGATGGACTGGCCACTGCCATCTTTTATAAGCCCACAGATTCCAACAGCTGCTTTGATTATCCTCTTGTTCTGCCTCCTGTAAAAATGCCATTCCTTTTACTCGGATTCTTCATTTCCATTGTAATTATTCTAATGATGAGGCACCCACTCTGTTGCCTCTGAAATGTCCCTCTTCCTGAAACATGGGTCCTCCTCGGTCATCGTGGTTGGAGCTCTCAACTGCATTTCCTCGACTTCGTACATGTCTGCTCTCACTCCTCTCCCAGGACAGGACAATAATAGATTTCCTCCGATGCTCACCTTCCATTCCACCAGCCTTCACATTCAACATATTATCCTTTATGATTTCCTCCAATTCATAAAATGATTCCACTGCAGGTCACATCTTCCTTGCTCTTCCCGTTTTTGCATTTCACAGGGATTGATCACTTTATGATTCCTTGGCCCATCCCTACCATCCACTCCCAATCCTATGGCACATTCACCAGGAGAGATGCAACCCATGTCCATTTTTTCCTTCCCACCACCATATTCAATCCAAGTGAAGCAGATGGCGTTCACAATGTGGTCCCTTCTACATTGGACCGACCAAATTAAATTGGGTGGTCCTTTTGCAGAGCACCTGGATTCCGCAGAGGTAATTCTGACTATCCTGTTGCATGACACTTTAATTTTCAATCCTATTCTCATTCTGACTGTCTATCCGCGTCTTTCCCCACTGCCATACTGAGACCCAACATAAAGTAGGGGGACAATATGTTATCTTGCATCTGGGTACTTTGGAGTCTTCTGGAATGAACACTGAATTTTCCATCAGGTAAATTGCTCTCCTTGTTTTTCCATTATCATGTTTATGTCATTTTCTGATCACATTTCTTGAAAATACCGTACCAATGGTCAGTTCCAATGCTCTATATTGCCTGACCTGTTTTAACCTACTATTGTATTTTTTGTCATGCACCCCACCCTCCCTTGCCCACCCGACCCCCATCCCCAATGCTTTGAAAATGACTGCACGCTGGGTGTTTTCCTGCTTTTGTTTCAAATTTTAACATCAGCAGTTGTTTTTTTCCATCTCAGAATTGAATTAATTGAATAACATTGCAAGATATTTTACAATAACTACTTATCTCCATTTCTCATCTTACAAATGATGGTGTGTTTTGTAGTTCAACACAGGTAATACCTGTGCAACAGCAGTTCAGGTAACAGAAAGCCATCCTTATGGAATTCACAAATCATTACTGAAAAATCTGAGATCCTGCAAAAAATTAACTCACGGAATTTGTGTTTGTTTTTATTTTACTTTCAGCTATCTTGTGGCACATGGGTGGATGGCGTTTCACATTGCAGAAAATTGTGATAGGAACTGTTTTTTTGAGGAACGCAACTCCTCTCTCGTTTTGCATGGATAGGAAACATTTGGAAGTGTCTGGGCCGAACACAGGCAGATGGGACTAGTGTAAATAGGGAGTCTTGGTCAGCATGAGCAGGTGGGGCTGAAGGGTCTGTTTCCATGCTGTATTACTGTATGATTCTATGTAATGCAAGGTTGTCTGCACTCTCAGTACAGGAATGTGCTCAGGTTTCTGTAAGGAGGCTTGAAACTACAGCTTTTTGATTTAGAATGCCACCCATTGACCTGACCTATGTTTGAGGAAGATTGCATCTGTAAACACGGTTAATTATTCTGCTTTAAATCTTCCCTTTGAGAAAATTAAGTCCAATGCTGGTGAGCAAATGCTGAAATATCCATTAATAGCTGTTCAGATTGAAATGCATAACTTTAATTTTGTAGGTAATGACATGTGTTGCCTCCAGCATTTTTGTGTTCCTGGAATGTTTTCCATTTATTGAAGATTATTTTCTTTATCTGTATTGTTAAATATGACACTGAACATTACTTTGGAAACTTTTCAAAACATAAATTAGGATTTCTTTCAGAATTTTGATTCTTTGTTCAACTGAATGGGACAGTAGAGACGAGTACTGGGGTTTCACAGATATTAGCAGTGACTTGATTGCACCTAGGATTGGTGAATGCTGTGCATATAAGGGATGGATGGGTACATTCTGCTCCAGTGTGAAGTGGAAAAAATATTTCCCATACATTTTCTGTCAGGTTTGTGAACATAGATCAAAGCTAGGATGATTGGAGAGGAGTAACAGAATTATAGTGCAAGTAAACCTCCAAGAAAATGATGTCCACAAACGCAATTACATTTACTGTAGTATTGTTACAGGTATATTCTATGAGCAGGAGTTGCATTTTTCAGTTTCATCAGATTAAAGACTGAAATTTCATCAGAAATGGCTTCAAAGACTTACATGAAAAAACACTGTTTTTCACCAGTCCATCCTGGCAACCAGGAATGGTTAGAAAAACCCCAAACATTCATTTTTTCACCACTATAACCTGGTTGGTCAAAGTGTGTATTATCTACAAAGTACACTGCTGTTACTTGCTCGAGCTACTCCCATTGCACCCTTTACGACCTCACCACTAAGAAGGGGTAAGCCATTTAGAACAGAGATGAGGAAACACTTTTTCACACAGAGAGTTGTGAGTCTGTGGAATTCTCTGCCTCAGAGGGCGGTGGAGGCTGGTTCGCTGGATACCTTTGAGAGAGAGCTAGATAGGGCTCTTGAAGATAGCGGAGTCAGGGGATATGGGGAGAAGGCAGGAACGGGGTACTGATTGTGGATGATCAGCCATGATCATATTGAATGGCGGTGCTGACTTGAAGGGCCGAATGGCCTACTCCTGCACCTATTGTCTATTGTAAAATAAATAAAGGACGGGCAGCAAGTGCAGGGAAACAGCACCCCTTGCAGGTTCCTGTGAAGTTGCACACCGTACTGAATTAGAAATTAAACCCTATCTTTCCTCATTGTGGTTCTCAATCCTTGAACACCCTCCCTATTGCAATAATGGAAGCACGTTCATTAGCGTGTCAAAAGGCTAGATAACCTCCTCAAGCGCAATTAGTGATAGGCAATAAATATTATCCTTACTAGCTATGATCAAATGGGAAAATTAATGAAAAAAGAATAAAGGTGTAGGAAGGTTTAGATGCTAGTTTAGATGCTTGTTTAGATGTGCAGACGCTGGTTTAAATTGAAGATAGACACCAATTGCTGTAGTAAACTCAGTGGGACAGGCAGCATCTCTGCAGAGAAGGAATTGGTGATGTTTCAGATCAAGACCCTTCTTCAGAAAGATGTGTGAGAGTATAATTTGTTGAATTGGAGTGGAAAACAAAGGTTTTTCATGATTACATGACAATTTTTATCATAAAATCTTAGAAATGTTATGACACAGAAGTAGATCAGCTTTTCTATTGTCTGTGAGGGTTGAAAAAGAGCCTCCTAACCGAACCCCACCTTCTAGCCCTGGTTCTGTAGTCCTCAGAGATACAAGAGTATGAAGATGATGAAACAGAACTCCAACCCCATCCAATCTTTCCTCATAGGTAACGATTCGGTCCTGGCAATAACCTCATTTGTAACCTCTCCAGTGTCATCACATCTTTCCCACAATGTGTTGATCAGAAGTGTAATTGTGCTACACTGCGATTTAACAAACATTCTGCGTGCTTCTAGCATAACCTCCCTGCTATTGTACCCATTGACCAATATAAGAAAACATCCAAGATGCTATTTTTTGACCACCTTATTACCTGCCTGACCTAAGGATTTGTGGACACATACTGCAAAATCCTTCTGCTGCTCTACGCCTCTCTGGCCTTTGTCACATGCTATGTATACCATTGTCTTATTACATCTCCTCAAAGCATTCCCTCCTGGTCTGGATTAAATTGTATTTGCCACTTTACTACCCAGCTGACCAGATCATCTATATCTTACTTGCATCCAAAGCTTTCCCCCTTATCATCCACATGGGTAAATTTGTATCCATTGCAAACTTCTACATCATGCCCAAATATTTAAACCTATCATTAATTCATGCATCTGAAAGTAAGGGACTGAGTGCTCAGCCTTGTGGAATCCCATTATAAAAGTAGAGGCTACTGAGCAAATTCTGGATCTAAAGAAACCCTTTTTCTTGTCCCCATGGGCTTGTACTCAATGACAATATACTGTAGGTTTAAGGAGGGGTTGGGGGGGTGGGGGTTGATTTAATAGGAACCTGAGAGGTGACTTCTTTAACACAAAGGGTGGTGGGTATTCAGATTCAGATTCAGATTCAGATTATTTAATGACTACACAGTCAAGCTGGTGGAATTCATGTTCAGTATAGGATGTTACACAATAGGCTGATTCCCGTCAAACATAACATAAAACACAACAACATACAGTATACAGTACATGCACGAGGTGGCTATGTGATGTTGTCATAGAGTGTTCACAGTTCGAATTGCATATGGGTAGAAACTGTTTTTAACGAGCTGCTGGAGGAGGTAGTTGAGGCAGGTACTATTGCAATGTTTAAGAAGCATTTAGACAGGTACATGGATTGGATAGGTTTAGAGGGATATGGGCCAAATGCAGGCAGGTGGGACTAGTTTAGAAGGGGCATGTTGGTTTGCTTGGGCGTGGGCATGTTGGGCCGAAGAGCCTGTTTCTACGCTGTATGACTCTTACTCAGGTGCAAGCATCTACTGACATGGGACCATTTAACGATCTAGAAACCCCCTCATTCTACAGTCCACTGTTCAAACTTCCCTGTCACATTTAGACTAGTGTTATTTTATACACTTTATTAGTTAAAACATTTTGTTCAATAATTACTTGTAGTTACAGTACATCTAAATAAATAGTTAACTTAACATATTTGATTGTAATTTTCCAATCCTGACTTAAACCTCTATAAAGTTTAGATGGAAAAAATTAATACTCACTCACCAACCAATCACCCACTTGCTATCCAGCGACATCACTCTTGGTGCCTCTCTATCCCTGTCACTGAATTTCTCTCTCCAAATCTAAATCTACACATTCCATCTGTATTCCACGTGTAACCTATGTTATGATGCATCCTCCCTAAGGACCACTCTGATCCCTGTCAGCCGCAGACAGGCCAAGAGACGATAACGACCAGCACCATGAACAGCACCTCCTGCTGGAAAACAACTGAAAAAGTTACTTTTATAACTACTAAACCAGGTTCGCTTCTCAATAAACAGACACCACACAAACTGTTTGGTAGATCAGTTCAAACTTTACTTAACATCGGCCGATGGAAGGGAGCGAGAATTCCAGCTAAGTGACCAATGTAGACACTCGACTGTCCTCGGTCCCCTTCTCTGAACAACAGAATTACATCGCATTATATAGTGTTTCTTTGTCACATTAGCACATTCCACAGACATTAGTCATGGTCAGAGGTACAGGAAAAGGCATCACATCAAAGGCCTTTTGTTTACAGGTTATGATATACTATAAACATTGGCCATTTGTTTTAGGTCATTTTATCTTCAAAGAGATCACCCTAGCTCTTTCGCTGTTTCCTCTCTGTCACTTGGTCCTTCATAAACATAGGCCATTTGTTTTATGGCATCTTATCTTTCCACTTCCCTGGATCCTCTCTCATCACTTCGCCCCTCCTAAACATTGGTCATTTGGTTTACAGCGTCTTACTTCAAAGATGTGACTAGCTGTTTCTCTCTTCCTTTATTGCCTCCTCCCCCATAAACATTGGTCATTTGGTTCATGGCATCTTACTTCAAAGATGTGACTAGTTGTTTCTTTCTCTGTCACTTCCTCACTTGGGAGACAATGTTATGGTATTTATTATCTCAATACCCCAAAACCTGAGGCAACTTAACTTGCCTTTCTGTATTATTCTACTGGAGAAAAGCCTGATTTGAGACTAAATATAAGCTGTAAGCTTTTCTTATATTTTTAACATAATTCAGCTTTATCATTCCATCCTTTTATCAAAATCTTGATAATAACTACAGTCCTTGCCGAGTACATACGAAAGACCATAAGCATCTCATCAGGCAAATTATCTTACTGTCTGTAGTCAGGGTATCTTTGCTGCATTTGTCATGTTTGACTCCAATCTTGTTTAAAATCCTTTAAATGTGGGTTAGTCCGCAAGTTTGCCATTCTGAAGAAAGTCCAGTCCATGTGGGCCACCCCAGAATAAAAGAGGGTCAATAGCTCCACAAACCGTTCACAGTCAATCAAATGTATCCAACGACGATGATCTTCAATCTTCACAGCAGTTTATGTTGTTGATAGCACTTGGTTTTTCCTTTCAACACAATCTCAATTTCTTCTTGTCCCAGCACATGGTCATTTTGTAGCCTTTATGGACTCGTCCCTGTGCTCACAGCTCCTCTAACCTGGGAATGCAGATCTGGCAAGACCTGGATTAATTGCTGTCCATACATAATTAGTTAATTGCCCAGGGCCTGTAGGTGGCTTCCCCCCACTCTCCAGGGTGTGGGCACAGCAGCCTTTCCTGAATCAATAAAAAAGTTGTAAATCCTGTTTCTCTAGCTGCAGTTGAATAACCCCAATCTACTCTGAAGAAGGGCTTCGGCCTGAAATGATGCCTATTTCCTTCGCTCCATAGATGCTGCCTCATCCCATGAGTTTCTCCAGCACTTTTGTCTACCTTTGATTTTCCAGCATCTGCAGTTCCTTCTTAAACACTTCTCTGTGAACTTATTCTTTAATCCGATTATATCTGAAGAGGCTCTCCCCACCTAAATATTAAATTCTCCAAATATGTTCTCTTCCCCAATCTACTTATCTTCTCACCTTTTATCCCTCATTATGAGATCCCTCAAACCCCCTTTTGTAAGCCATAAGACAATTTTACATGTACATTCATTTCCCTTACACAGCACATGCTTCAACACCTTTGTTCGTCTGCAGACCATAATCTTGCTTCATTTGCATTTTAAAGGACAACCTCTGTTATCACATCAAAACAATCCCAAAAGAACTCACTCAGAATCAGTAATCAATAATACATTTTCTTTTTCTCTGTAATTTTGACATTTCCAATCTCATTTAACACTTTAATTGGGATGAGTCTCTTTTTGAACTCGGCTCAAAAGATTTATAACAACCAACACATTTTATCATTTGCTCCAACACATTTTATCATTTGAGTATAACTCCACCCCCCATTCATGGCAGTGTCTTAAAGGAACACACCATAACCTGCCTGTTCATTTGCATTTTAAAGGACAAACTGTTCTTAAAGGGACTCACACTTTTGCTCATTGCTTCAAATTTCACACATTCCACATAGAAAAAACATTGTTTTACAAGCAGTACATACACACAAAAAAATTGTTTTACCAGCAGTATATAATATTTCATCTTCAAAGACGTCTCTTTGTAATTTACTTTCCCTTTTTCTGACAAGACTTCTGTTTACCAGAATCCTGGTTACCTAACCCTAATTATACTTTGATCCAGATCATGATTATTCAGACTCCCCGTGACTTTTCAGTCTCCCTATCCTATCCTCATTTCTCCACCGAATTTGTCTTCATCCCCAATTTTTCTATAACATAGTTGCTTGTCAGAAAAAGGATTCCCCCGGGGTAATTTTGTTTTGCAATGCCCCATAGGCTCTTTCCACCATCCCAGATGCCTGTGGGTGATGTACACAGTGAAATTGCTGTCGGATATAAAAATGTGTACATATTTCCTTATTAATAGTGGCAATAAAATGGGGACCATTGTCCAAGCTTATGACAGTAGGTAGGCCAAACCTGGGAATAACTTCCCTTAACACCAATGTTACTGTAGTCTCAGCAGTATCATTAGTGGTTGGTGGAGCTTCAATCCACCTGCTAAATAAATCTAAAATAACTAAGCAATATTTATAACACTGGGCCCTTGGCATTTCAATAAAATCAATCTGTATGCATTCAAACGGTCGTGATGGCATTGGTGTCACCCCTGAGGGTATCCTAATTGGTTTGCCTGGATTATTTCGTTGGCAAATTTTACATTCAGAGGCCTGCTTCAGTGCCTCTTGCCGGATTTTTAGGTGCCACCACGTTTCCTTTGTCATCCTTATCATTCCCTCCTTACCAGCATGGGTAAGAGAGTGAATATATGTTAGTAAAACAGGTAAAAATGCATCAGATACACCAACTTGTCCAAGCGGGGTGAGCCGAATCAATGGCACAGCCCTCTTGTTTCCATAGTTGTTTTGGGTTATCAGAGGCGTCCCTCTGTAATGTACATACCTCCCTCATGTTTGGCAGGACCGTTCTATTTGCTAGCATCTGTTTACCTGCTGTCACTAAGCATTTGTATGCATAGGCTGCTTGTTTGGCTACACTATCGGCAAATGCATTGCCTTTTGTTATAGGGTCCCCAGCACCAGTGTGTGCAGCACATTTAATAATGGTCAGCTGTTCTGGTATCATCAATGCCTTAAGCAAATAACGCACAGAAAGGCATTCCCGTGCTCCCAATCCTGGGGAGCTTTGTAAGGTCAGAACTTTAAGGTATAGGGATATTACTGACGGAGCTGCCACAGGTAAGTATGCCATCGCTACTGGTAGGACGTAGGGAGGTGGACATCTCCCAGGATTATCTAACTCCTCATCTTCACTACCAAACAGGGTCGTCGTGCCAGACATGAAGTCTCCTCCAGAGGATTTACCAGTACTGAGGTTATTTTTACTAACCATCACCTGTTTCTCACCTCCTGCCTGTCTCTTAATTATTTTCTCTTGTTCCTCCGCCCACTGGCATTCTAGTTGCAATACTTTCCATCCTTTCATAGTGCCATCCTTATTTCGTAACTCTATCCCTTGTTTACATGCCGTATCCATCCAACTTCGATCTCTACTCTCCTCATGCTTCTTCTCTGCTTCTGCTTTCCACATCTTAATTCCCTTCTTCCATTTCTTTCCTGCCTTCCTTTCCCATATCAACATTTCTGCTTTTTTAATTGTCTCGACATTCCATGTGCCCCCTACTGGCCAGGCTTCATCCCCCAACCGTTTGGTCAACTTGTAACTTAACATTCTAAATTTCTTATTATACTTAGGATTCAAATAACACATATGTTGGACGGGGGTTCCCCCCTCACTGTTATCCAAAGCATTTCCCATAGCTAGATAGAGAAAAAGAGAGAGAAAAAAAAGAAAAAGAAAAAGAAAAAGAAAACAGACCGCTTGATTCCGAAACGTGCAAAATATATCAACCAGGCCGACTCGCTACTCGAGACACCAGTTTCTCAATTTGGCTGATTTTTTATTTTTCTTTACCTCTTTGATATACGACCCAAGTGTCTCAACGAAGCCGACTCACTAACCGAGACCCCCCGTTTCTCAACCTGGCAGACTTCTTAATCTTTAATATACAACGCCACTTATTTCTTAATCCGACAACTCCCCGGATGTTTCAATAAGCCAGACGCACACCTCAACTCCCGTATCTCAACCCGACAAAACACGGATGTCTCAACGAGGCCGATAAGCCCTTAGTAGAGAGAAAAGAAAAAAACAGAGATAGACAGAGAGAGAGAAAGAGAAACCACTCACGTCCTTCTTAACAATATACACAAGCCCATCTTAAAAATACATGCACAATTCTGTCTTAAAAATACATACACAATCCCTTCTTAAAAAAAAAACCCTATAAAGCCCAACTGGTCTTACCTTGGTCTGTTTCTAAGAACCTCGGCAGGGAACCTGGATCAACCTCTGATGAAGGATCACAGACGTTCCCGGGAGTTTCTAGGGAGTCGGTCTTACAAGGGGGCCGATAGAGCTCAGTTATCTCCCTTCCAATCCCGGCAACCTCTGCAACCTCTTGCACAGTCAGCCGTTGATGTGGTCCCAGCGAGGCCTGCATAACTACGCCAATGAAAAAGTTACTTTTATAACTACTAAACCAGGTTCGCTTCTCAATAAACAGACACCACACAAACTGTTTGGTAGATCAGTTCAAACTTTACTTAACATCGGCCGATGGAAGGGAGCGAGAATTCCAGCTAAGTGACCAATGTAGACACTCGACTGTCCTCGGTCCCCTTCTCTGAACAACAGAATTACATCGCATTATATAGTGTTTCTTTGTCACATTAGCACATTCCACAGACATTAGTCATGGTCAGAGGTACAGGAAAAGGCATCACATCAAAGGCCTTTTGTTTACAGGTTATGATATACTATAAACATTGGCCATTTGTTTTAGGTCATTTTATCTTCAAAGAGATCACCCTAGCTCTTTCGCTGTTTCCTCTCTGTCACTTGGTCCTTCATAAACATAGGCCATTTGTTTTATGGCATCTTATCTTTCCACTTCCCTGGATCCTCTCTCATCACTTCGCCCCTCCTAAACATTGGTCATTTGGTTTACAGCGTCTTACTTCAAAGATGTGACTAGCTGTTTCTCTCTTCCTTTATTGCCTCCTCCCCCATAAACATTGGTCATTTGGTTCATGGCATCTTACTTCAAAGATGTGACTAGTTGTTTCTTTCTCTGTCACTTCCTCACTTGGGAGACAATGTTATGGTATTTATTATCTCAATACCCCAAAACCTGAGGCAACTTAACTTGCCTTTCTGTATTATTCTACTGGAGAAAAGCCTGATTTGAGACTAAATATAAGCTGTAAGCTTTTCTTATATTTTTAACATAATTCAGCTTTATCACAACGGCACCCTGGACAGTGAACTGAGGCAACAGCCAAAGGAGAAACAACTGTGTCCAATTAGCCAAGACTGGAGCAACTCACCTGCACCTTGTCAACCCTACTCTTTAAGAACCAAAGCAGTTCTAGTTGGAGGAAGAGAGAGAGGAGAAATAAGGAGGACTCCCTGCTAACTGTAGTGTTAAAGAAGGAACTGCAGATGCTGGAAAATCGAAGGTACACAAAAATGCTGGAGAAACTCAGCGGGTGCAGCAGCATCTATGGAGCGAAGGAAATAGGTAACGTTTCGGGCCGAAACCCTTCTTCAGACTGATAGGGGGTGGGGAGAAGAAAGGAAAAAAGGAAAAAGGCGGAGGAGGAGCCCGAGGGCTGGGGGAGGGGAGGAGACAACCAGATGGCTGATGAAGGGGAGGGGACAGCAAGGGCTAGCAGAATTGGGAGAATTCAATGTTGAGGCCCCCAGGATGTAGACTGCCCAAGCGGAATATGAGGTGCATTTCCTCCAATTTACGGTGTTGCCTGCCTCCTTGTTCAATGCGTACCAGGGCCCCATCCCCGACCTCTACCTCCGCTACATCGATGATTGTTTTGGTGCCACATCCTGCACCCACACACAACTGACTGACTTCATCCGCTTCACCACCAACTTCCATCCGGCACTCAAATACACCTGGACCATTTCCGACACTTCCCTACCATTCCTTGACCTCACTATCTCCATCGCAGGTGATAGACTCCTTACCAACATCCACTACAAACCTACCGACTCCCATGGCTATCTGGACTACACTTCTTCCCACCCTGCTTCCTGTAAGGACTCCATCCCCCACTCCCAATTCCTCCGTCTACGCCGCATCTGCTCCCAGGATGAGGCGTTCCACACCAGGGCATCTGAAATGTCCTCATTCTTCAGGGAACGGGGGTTCCCCTCCTCCACCATAGATGAGGCTCGCACCAGGGTCTCTGCCATACCCCGCAACACTGCTCTCCCCATCCCCCCACTCACAACAAAGGCAGAGTCCCCCTAGTCCTCACCTTTCACCCCACCAGCCGTCACATACAACAAGTGATCCTCCGTCAGTTTCGCCACCTCCAACGTGACCCCACCACTCGCCACATCTTCCCATCTCCCCCCATGTCTGCCTTCTGCAAAGACCGCTCCCTCCGTAACTCCCTTGTCAATTCTTCCCTTCCCTCCCATACCACCCCCTCCCCTGGTACTTTCCCTTGCAACCGCAAGAGATGCAACACTTGTCCCTTCACCTCCCCCCTCCACTCCATTCAAGGACCCAAGCAGTCGTTCCAGGTGCGACAGAGGTTCACCTGCATCTCCTCCAACCTCATCTATTGCATTTGCTGCTCTAGATGCCAGCTGATCTACATCGGTGAGACCAAGCGGAGGCTTGGCGATCGTTTCGCCGAACACCTCCGGTCGGTCTGCAATAACCAACCTGAACTCCCGGTGGCTCAGCACTTCAACTTCCCCTCCCATTCCGTATCTGACCTCTCTGTCCTGGGTCTCCTCCATGGCCACAGCGAGCAACACCGTAAATTGGAGGAAATGCACCTCATATTCCGCTTGGGCAGTCTACATCCTGGGGGCCTCAACATTGAATTCTCCCAATTCTGCTAGCCCTTGCTGTCCCCTCCCCTTCATCAGCCATCTGGTTGTCTCCTCCCCTCCCCCAGCCCTCGGGCTCCTCCTCCGCCTTTTTCCTTTTTTCCTTTCTTCTCCCCACCCCCTATCAGTCTGAAGAAGGGTTTCGGCCCGAAACGTTACCTATTTCCTTCGCTCCATAGATGCTGCTGCACCCGCTGAGTTTCTCCAGCATTTTTGTGTACCTTCCCTGCTAACTGTACCTCTCTTTGGATGCTCAGAGCAAGTCTGAGCTGCTGGGACAAGCCAGAGACTGCCAGTGCCTCCTCAACTGCCCATGGACGACGAGGGACTGCGCGCCTACATGGACTCGGAACTGTACCTAACTATCCCTTTATTTTATCTGTAAATAAACCTCTTCAGTGAGTTTAGCCTACCACAAGTGCGTTGATGTAGTTATTCTCAACCCCGGGTCTTCCCCGACACCACACCTACCATTCCCCATCTATTATCCACCCATTCCTTTCATTCCCATTTATAATCTGGCATTCCATTCCTTCCCATGCATTCCTGGCACAGTGTCTACACCAACCTATGCCGTGTGGAAGTGTCCATTTGAAGTACATAGTAAAGAGCAACGTCTTTATCTGAGAACAGGCTCGCATTGATTAGAAATGGGCAGAAATTTAAGTCAAGTTAAGCTGGAGTGTGACATTTAGGCTGAGAATGATAACGACTGATGCCTGTCCATTCCTCCTCTGTGGTTCACTGAATCCCTGTTCATACAACATCTGTGTTAATAAGCCTTGGCATGTGAACACCGAGCCACCTCCGGAATTCCTGCTGGCAAAGCATATTCATTAATTCACAATGGCAGAGTTCTAGAACCAAAAGATGTTCCTTCTAGAACTCAACAGCTTTTTGTGGACTTCACGAACTTGCCATTCAGTCCGTGGCCAGATTTGATCAGACCCTGAGAAAATGTTGCCTGAACACTTTGTCCTTTTATTTACGCCCATTCTGTGGGCTCTGTCTGCTTATGCTAGTGAGTTTGTAATTGAAGAGAAAGAGGATATATTCAAGATACAGTCCTGCCCTGCCTTCTTAATGTTCCTGAATGCTGCCTATCTGGCTGATATGACATTTGAACTACCATGCCTCTGTAAGCCTGAGGATGTGAAATCGGTTGTCTGGTACTATCAGGA
The DNA here is from genome assembly GCA_038087875.1 of Malacoraja senta. Taxonomy (NCBI): domain Eukaryota; kingdom Metazoa; phylum Chordata; class Chondrichthyes; order Rajiformes; family Rajidae; genus Malacoraja; species Malacoraja senta. The sequence goes on along the minus strand of CM075986.1, from coordinate 15,815,253 downwards.
GAAACTGGGCAAAGGACACACAAGAGTACTGACTGACTTCAATGGAACAAAGATCTTGGATACTACCCGATTACATTCTGGCTCGGCGATTAGTTCACGGTTCAGTATCTTAATGTTCAGCCTGGTTGTCTTTAATTCCCGCCCCCAGGATTCGGGCCATTATATGTGTGGCTCTGTGAAGGGTGATTATTTTTATGGTTATGACATTGACGTGCAAAGTTATAAAAAAGCGCACATAAGCTTCCAAGAGGGGAAGTTGAAGCCTCAACTGGACGTGGAGACTAAGACCTACAAGATCTTTACGTTGTACTGGGATTGGACCAGATGCGATCGATGTGGGGTGAGAGGGGAGCAACGACGCGTTGGCTTGTGTTATTTCCGCAGCCCTTACCTCTATTTCAGGTACAAGAAGCTCATGCCTGACATCGTCTCCTGTGGCTCTGCTGCAGTTCCCCTCAGGTACCGGCACATCCTGAAGAAGAGAAAAACGGAGATCTTGGTACGAAGCTGTTTCACGCCGTGCACAACACGTTACCCCTCCATTGAAGGGCAGAAGTTCATCTTTGACCTGTTTGGCTTTACCAATGACAAGAATAAAAAAAAAATCAAAGTCCCAGTGCAGATCCACTTCCAAGTCATTGCAGAACCTTTGATTCTCATCTGTCCAGGGGCTAGGGCAGAGGAAGCAGTAGCCTGGGACAAGGGGTCCCGACAGCTCTACAGGCAGGAGTACATGATGGGTGTCAACAGCAGCATGAGGTTGTATATTGATCATGGTAATCATCTGGTTATCCGCGCCTTTCAGTTGAATGACATTGGGACTTATTACTGTTGGCGGCAAGGCCAAATGGTGGCCGGCATTAGGCTGTTGGTTGGCCTCGCAAAGAGGAAACACAGAAGTTTCACCGATCCCGAGTCCATCTTTGCGATGCAAATAATCCTTAGTACCTACGTCATACTGACGATAATATTTGTCTTCCTCAAATGTATGAAATGTATGAATCATTACTTTGTTTGTTTTTAAGACAGGAACAGGAGGTAGACATTTCTCCCCTTACCAGTTCAAAGCAAATGGTCAAAGTCAGTGTCTGTGTCAAATTATGTTTGTAAGTAAATGTTTATCAGTCTTGCTGTTTATCTGGAAACCTAACCCATATATCAGTGGGTCTCTGGTTTCAATTCTTAAATGGAAGGGTTTGGTTCGATGCCCGTGTGGTTTGGCGTTTTGTCCGATGAATACAGGAACAGGAAAATTGGTTACAGTAACCTTCTATTAATATAAAGTAGATTGCCCCATATTAAAGACTGGCACCACAGTGTTTGTAATGACTGTATGGAATATAGTGATATATAGGGGGGCTTCATCAGCCATAATATCACAAGAATTGCAGTGAGGCATTAATGGAGGGGAGGAGATGGTCATATTAATTGACTTGTCTTACAAACACATTGGGAATGTTTAGGAATCTAATAGTATAGAAACTAATAGAATTTCATCTGTGAAAATTGCTCGGTGCAGTAAACAATAGAAGATGTTCAAGGACTGGATAACCAATGGTAGCAGTTGAGTACATCACCAGATGAGGGCACTGCGTGGGATTCACATCTATCTATTGTAATAAAACATGTTGGTGATGCAATAAATGGAGTTTGTGTGGTTGATCCTGAAGGAGTCTCTGAAGTGAGTGTATTTGGTATCTCTGTCGCAGTTACAGCGCATGAAGGTTTTATGGTTTATTTTCTTATTGACTTCATCTAATAAAGAGAGTTAACCAAATAGTTTGAATGATACATGGTTCTCAAACTTTTATTGGAGATAAAGGTTGGGAAACCATATCCATATAAGAACCATATTGATATTTGAGGACACCTTATAACACCTCAAAAGAGGGAGATTGGGAGGGAAAGAAATAGGACATGAGATAGTGCTGACAGCTTAGTTAAAGGAGAATAATAAAAAAGATTCTATGTATATTATTAGCCCAAACCAATGGGGCTATGGGGACCCAAGTATCTTTCTTCACCTTGTATTTTCAGTTCGGAATCTGCATTAACTTCTAACCACATTCCGCTTGAGGGTGGCAAATGTTCCTAGAGCACTTACTCATGCAGTCCTCCAGAGGGCAGGCATGTACTGCTTCCTTGATCCAAGTCGCACAACTGAAAATAATCCGGTATCTGAATCAATGTTTTTCACTAAATCACAAGGCAGAAGGCACACCTCAACTTACACTTTTCATTATCTGACCACAGACCTAAATTGCTTTTACCGACATTTTTTACCCCATTTTTGTTAAAGTCGAAAAGATGAGAGCAATTTATGACTGATTGGAGGGAATTCTTCACAACATGAGCGGAAAATTAAATGATGCGCTTTCGTGGCCTTCATGTCATCATTCATCAGGGAACGGGGGTTCCCCTCCCCTACTATAGATGAGGCTCTCACCAGGGTCTCTTCAATACCCCGTAACACTGCTCTCTCTCTCCCCATCCCCCCCACTCGTAACAAGGGCAGAGTCCCCCTAGTCCTCACCTTTCACCCCACTAGCCGGCACATACAACAAATAATCCACCATCATTTTCGCCACCTCCAACGTGACCCCACCACTCGCCACATCTTCCCATCTCCCCACCTCTCTGCTTTCCGCAAAGACCGCTCCCTCCGTAACTCCCTGGTCAATCCTTCCCTTCCCGTCCCGCACCACCCCCTCCCCGGGCACTTTCCCTTGCAACCACAAGAGATGCAACACTTGCCGCTTTACCTCCCCCCTCGACTCCAATCAAGGACCCAAGCAGTTGTTCCAGGTGCGACAGAGGTTCACCTGCATCTCCTCCAACCTCATCTATTGCATCCGCTGCTCTAGATGTCAGCTGATCTACATCGGTGAGACCAAGCGTAGGCTTGGCGATCGTTTCGCCAAACACCTCCGCTCGGTCCGCGTTAACCAACCTGATCTCCCGGTGGCTCAGCACTTTAACTCCCCCTCCCATTCCGAATCCGACCTTTCTGTCCTGGGCCTCCTCCATGGCCAGAGTGAGCACCACCGGAAATTGGAGGAGCAGCACCTCATATTCCGCTTGGGCAGTTTGCAACCTAGCGACATAAACATTGACTTCTCCAATTTCCGGTAGCCCTTGCTGTCTCCTCCCCTTCTTAGCTTTCCCTCAGCCCTCTGGCTCCTCCTCTTCCTTGCTCATTTCTCCTCCCCGCCCCCCCTCCCCCCCACCCTACATCAGTCTGAAGAAGGGTTTCGGCCCGAAACGTTGCCTATTTCCTTCGCTCCATAGATGCTGCTGCACCCGCTGAGTTTCTCCAGCACTTTTGTCCATCTTGAATCAAGATGCATGTCTAAACTAATTCCAATTGGTTATATTGGAATTGGAATTGGCCCATATCCTAAATCCTTCCTATCCATATAGTCAACCATACATGATTGGGCCTTTCGATTTGCAGGTTTTACCATGATTTATTTATGTGCAAGTTAAATTATATAAGGCAAACTGCATTTTTGCCATACTACTGTCCTGTCAATTGATCCGAAGGAATATTAAGATGTCAATCAGGTAAGCTTCATTGGGAGTGTTCAAGCATAGGCTTGGCGATAATGCATAATATCTATAAAATCATATCTATAATATAAACAGGTGAGTTGGAAAACAAGTTTAAGGAGAAAGTGAAGGTATTATAAGATATGTTTTGTTGGAAGTGCTGAGGTACTGGTAGAATGTTTTTAGAGCGAGTTGGATTAGTGGGATTACTGGAAGGTGTGACAGTGCCCTGGTGGGAGACAGAGAGAGACAGAGAGACAGAGAGACGGATAGTGAGTGGGAGATGGAGAGGGAGAGGGAGAGAGAGAGAGAGAGAGAGAGAGAGAGAGAGAGAGAGAGAGAGAGAGAGAGAGAGAAACAGAGAGAGGGAAAGAGAGAGGGGGAGCACCACCATTTGGACTGGGTCGAGGGGGGGCCTTGGTTGTCAATACGGGCTCATCCTCGAGTTCTGGTCATGTGAGGTGCTCATGCCTGCTGGCTGAGCCAGTCGGGGTCTCACAATCCTCTCACAAGCCACGAGCGTGGCTTTTGCCCATGTGGGGACCCTGAGCCATGGCCCGTATGGCTCGTATGGTTCAGGCTCTTTCGGCATAGTGAATAATCTCCTCATAGGTTTTGTGGGGGGGGGCTGCTGTGCCACTGGACGCTGGTCCTCAGCTGGCTGGCTCCTAATTAGATAATGTTCCATTGCCACCGGATCCACAACTTCCACACTGAGGTGCGGATGGAGCCAGCGTGTGGCAAGCCTCCTTAGTTGGGCCAGTTCGGTTCACGGAGGCTTGCAGGGATGGTTCGCCTGGTCATGGAATTGCTGTGCCGCAGCCGCAGGGGAATGGCAAAGGTGGTGCAGTCCCTCCATCTTGACGGTATCGCAGTCTGCAGTCACTACACTGGGTAGCAAAAAATAAGCCTCCTGGGCCTCACCACTCAGGTATGGAGCCAAGATGTGCTTCCAACTCTGACATTGCCATCCTTTTCTCTCAGCAAACAAAAACATGTAAACAATGGCATCTTCTACGTGGGACTTTGATTTTATTTACATTTAACAATCAAAACCTGCCACAAAACCACAGGCAGTATCTAAATGCTGGGAGGACCGGTAAGTCTGGTAATGCACAGTAGAACTCATTGCATGACCAGCATGTATCTTTTTTTATTTGTGACAGGTTAGTGTTTCTCTTCCTGCTAATTTACCTAATAGAACTAGAATTAAAAAAAAAGTTTGTGTATAAATAATCTTGGTGTTGTGGTTGGAAAACAACTGGGAGCCCAGAACTGTAGATAAAGCAGGCCTTTAATCTGTCCAAGCAAAACACAAGGGAGATCAGGCGGAAGAACCTCTGTGAAAATGAAATACATTGAGGTTTATATTTTCTATATATATTTTTCTATATATATATATATATAATAACTAGAGAACATATGTTTAAGGTAAGGGGGAAGTAGTTTAGAGGGGATTGAAGAAGACCATTTTGCATGCAGAAGGTGAATGAAGTCTGGAACACAATGTTGGAGGTGTTGGAGACAGAAGGTGTTGGAGACAGAGACTCACACAACGTTTAAAAAGCATCGTCGAGCACTTGAATCATCGAGGCATGGAGGGCTGCGAACCAAGTGCTGGTAAATGGGATCGGTGTAGATGTGTAAATAACGGTTGGCATGTATATGGTCGGCTGGCTGAATGGCTTATACGGTACGATACGATAGAACTTTATTTATCCCAGGAGGGAAATTGATCAGCCAACAGTCATAAAACACTAAATACAAGAAACATGAAATTAAAGTGATGAGTTGGAAAGGATTGGGGATATTTCTCTGCTGTGGTGCTATGACTGCAGAGACTGACCGCTGGTGTGTTGAAGTTAACCAGGACAGATCAGTAACCGACTACTGCATGCGTGGGCTGAGCTGGAATAGTCCAGGGCAGTTGGTGTCCATTGGCTGGGTTGGGATGGCATGGGTGTTGCTGTGCTTTTGGCAAGTTCGAGGGACGTGCGGCTGGTGTGTGTATGGGGTTAGATGGGATAGGCCAGGGAACAGAACATAGAAAACAGAAAATAGCAGGAATAGGCTGCTTGGTCCTTCACCATTCAATATGACCATGACTGATCTGCCCTAGGCTTCATCTCCTCATCTATATGAATTCCAGAGTGCCTTCCATGTGTTGATCTTTCAAAAATGTATCACCCTCTCATTAAATGCCTAGGTTCAGGATCACTCATATTGGGGATCAGACACTGCATTCATTGCCTTTCACTAGGTCTCATCCTCTGTGAGAAGATGTTGCAATGCCCCACAGTTTTAAAGGACTTCTCCCTAGTTTTGCAATGACGTTCCCTTCTTCGCGACTCTGGTGTGTATGGGGTGTTGCCACTTCTGAGGTGTCGGTGTGGATGAGGTAAAGAGTGCGCTGCTGTACATGATTCTGATCATTGGGATTTACGTAGAGAGGGACGGCACAGCTACCTTGTCTGTGCAGCTGTTCCCTGCCCAGTTTTATTTCTAAATCTGATTGGAGGTGGAAAGTCTGAGCTGTCTGTATTGTGAAACTAGAAGAATCAAAACTGGTTTACAGCAAATAGTTCACTGAGAGAACACGGAACATTACTGTTGGATTTCTAACTTCAAAGTCAATGTAAGTATTTAACTATTTTTACCAAAGTTACATTTCTGTGCTGCCAGTGTTTATCTACTTGCTATTGTGGTGGTCCGCAGGAGTGCAGTAGTAAGAGGCAGTGGACGCTATTCAGCTGCTACCTCTTGCTTTAGAAATTAAATGTCTTTGTTAACATAAAAGGATTTGGTATTCATAGAATATTATAACATAGTGGGAACTTTTCAGGTTGCAGCTGCATATTTCTTCATATAAATCCCCAGTTAGTCTTGAAGATAGGCACAAAGTGGTAGAGTAACTCAGTGGGTCAGGCAGCATCGCTGGAGAAAAATGATAGATGACGCTTCGGGTAGGGACTCTTCTTCAGACTGGCTGGCTGGCTTCTTCAGAGTTAGTCTTCCTTTCCTGCAATTGCCCCATCACCAAAAAAAGAATACCTCTTCAACTATATTACTGATTTTGTGATATTGATATTGAGAGACACTATTCAATCTTCTTTCAATTTTGCTATCGGCAGTAGTCTTGCATGCACTTTTAATTATTTTTAAAATTTCTCTCAATTCTGGAGTCTTTGCCTAGGTTTAGGATCACTCATATTGGGGATCAGACACTGCATTCATTGCCTTTCACTAGGTTCAGCTGAATGAACACCATGTCTCAGTAGAGTTTGGGTTCCATGTCTCATGTTGATGTCTGTGTTCTGGGTGTTACCTCTTGTCTAGGTTTACCCTTACTCTGGGACATTGAGGTCTGGTTCCATCGCCAATGCTCCGTATTATAGTCTGTGTTTCCAGGGTAATGTATTTCACTAGACGTCAATCCCATGAAGGTACTGCTCCCCAGTAGGATCAGAGTTCCATGGATTCTGCTTCTCATTGGTGCACTGATCCACGGGTATTATCTTCCATTGGAACAAGAGATAAGGAATTATCCAAAGTTGACGGGTTTGGACTTGTTTTTACTTGGCTTTAGAAGCAAGAGAGGTCTTATCAAAATAAATAAGAACCTGACTGAACGACAATGAGAAGTTATTTCCACTTGTTGGAGAGTCAAGAACTATCCTTCCTTCTGGATTCCCCCAGCAGGGTAAATAACATCTCTGTAACAGGTTGTTTAAATTTGGCTTGTATTCTCGTGAGGCTAGAAGATGGAAAGATGAACCGATTCAATGATTTAATAGGAAGACACAAGGAATTGCAGATTATAGTTTATTAAAAAAAGACATAAAGTGCTGGAGTAATTCAGTGGGTCAGGTTCTCTGGAGATCATGATTACTCAGACTGAAGTGATTTAATATGGTTGGTCACTGAGCAGACATAAGTCATAGAGGAATCGGGAGTTTAATTTAGTTTAGAGATACAGCGCGGAAACAGGCCCTTCGACCCACCGGGTCCGTGCCGACCAGCGATCCCCACTATCATGGATCAACACTATCCTGCACCCACTAGGGACAATTTACATTTATACCAAGTCAATGAACCTACAAACCTGTACGTCTTTGGAGTGTGGGAGGAAACCGAAGATCTTGGAGAAAACCCACGCAGGTCACGGGGAGGAAGTACAAACTCCGTACAGACAGCACCCGTAGCCGGGATCGGACCCGGGTCTCCGGCGCTGCATTTGCCCTTAGGGGGGCTGGGGTGGGGGTGGGGTGGGAGTACGCTCTGGATAATACTTGGCCCTGACCATCATTAAAAACTGATGACTGCCTTCTGGAGGATCTACTATAGTCAGACTTGTGGCTGCTTGCCAACATAACAATGGTAATTACACTTCAGAAATTACAGTACTTCACTATAAAGTATTTTATTATGTCACCAGGTCATGAAAGGCACAGCTTGAATGCAAGTTTTATGTAGCAACTGAAGCAAACTGAAGCATGGATTTCCATGTAGTTTCAGAGTAGTTTATAGATCTGTTGACAGATCATTGTAATCTGCCAGTCCATTCAATCTAGGTTTCCAAGGAAGTAGTTCTGTGTCTCTTTCTGTGAAATTGCTCTAGATTCTACTGACATTAACAGACGCTCTATGCTACAATTAAAATTACTGCTAGATAAATGTATTCAGCCCATTCTCATTTAAGTTATTAATTGCAGGATTGTAATCAATTAGGCGTGGTAAACTGGAGAATACTTTCATGTTTTTCATCAGTAGGTGTGTTTACATTCTAACCATAAATGAAATGAAGTTGAACCTGTTTGCTACAAATGGCTTTGATCAGAATTCCAAGGTACATGGTTCAATTTTGCAATTCACATTCTCACTACAGGTTTAGTGATCAAGTAATTTTTTAAAAATCCATCACTTTTCCTCTTTGCATACAATGAAGCACGAAGAATGACCTGTGATTGGCAATTCTTCAATGTTTTGGTTATTTTTTTGTATTGAATGCCTGGGAATTATTGGTCTCAGCCAATTGTGTTCTCATCTCAGTCCACCAATGTGAACATTCTACTCATTGGCCAGCAGATGTTGATTAGGTGGCTCTGCCTGGCTGATTCCCCCAGAATGACTCCTCAAGATGAATTTCCCTGATTAACTTTCATTAGATAATTTCTGCTGACTAATTTCTCAAGACTGTGCAGTTTTATACAGTTTGTGCATTTATTCATTGTTCTATGGGGTAATACAGTAATTATAGTTTAAAAAAATCTGTCTGTATGTCTGTCTGTCTGTCTGTCTATCTATCTATCTATCTATCTATCTATCTATCTATCTATCTATCTATCTATCTATCTATCTATCATAGTGTGGAGAATGAACCAATCATGTTATAGAGGATTTCCTTATCACATAGATGGAGGCCATTCAGACCATTGACCCCCATGCTGGCTATAACAGTAATCCTATTCCCTTGAAATGTGTTCTTTCACATATGTCCAAGAACACTATGCTGATTCTCTCATCAAAAACCTCCACACTAAGAGCAGCTAATTAGCCAGCAGCAACCAGCGCATCTTTTTATTTATCAGAAGCAATGCACAAAAATATAAGCAGCGGCATATGACATAATACAGTTATTGTACAGCTTCAATTTTAATTTTTAGCTGAAGTTAAAAGAAAAGAAGAGAGAAAAAGCAAGAGAGAGAGAAAAAGTGGATGTGCAAGAATAGAACCCCTAGACTGCCAAAGTGGTGTAGCCAAAGAGTGAGTAAGTAAAAGAAATAAGAAAGACGTAGAGAAATAAAAAGGAAAAAAACAGAAAGAAAAACAGAATCCCTCCCCACCCATCACCCAACCTGTAATTACATTTAACTCCAAAATTGTGTTGCATCATACTATTATTGTAATAAATCAACGAATGCTGTCCACGTCTTCGAAAACTGCTCTGGTTTTTCTGCTAAGACAAGTCTCATATTTTCAAGATGTAGCGTCTCAGACATGTTTGTAATCCACATTTTAAGAGTAGGGGCAGATGTATGTTTCCAAATGTGAGTATTAGTTTTTTCGCCGTTATCAGGCCATAATTAAGGAAACGTCTTTGAAATATTGATAGCTCAGGGCAGGCTTCTGATGTTCCTAGAATAATCAGTTCCGTGTCAGGGTCCAATTTTGTTTTTAATGTTTTTGAGAGAATTTCAAAAATTTCTCTCGCGCATCTTTTTTTAATATGGGAGGTAACTGAATCTCCCTGAGGAAGCCCACACAGTTACAGGGAGAATGTGCAAAGTCCACACATACAGTGCAAACTCCAATCTGGTTTGATCAGAGGTCAGGATCAATTCCGAGTCACTGGTGCATTGAGGCTGCGGCACTACCCACTGTCACATTGAGGAATCAACCGCAGAATTGATTATTTTCAATCCAGAATTGTGCAATGAGAAATAATTAAGTGAGAGTCTTGTAGTTAAGGGCCTTTAGGGAAGAAAGGTTTTGAATTGATCTAAATTACTTTCAATCTACCAAGTTATGATCACACTTTTGTATCTCATACCCTTTCCACCGATGCTGCCTGACCTGCTCAGTGATTCCACATGTTCTGATTTTTATCTTAAATCTCATTTCCCACTTGACAATGTAGATGCAGAGTTGATGATTCCCCTGGCTGGGGAGTCTAACACCAAGAGTCTCTGACTCAAGATCATGTCGGCCATTCAGGACAGAGATGGGGAAAAAATGTGTTCACTTGGTGGTGAATCTTTGGCATTCTCTACCAGGAGAGCTGTGAGCTTACAGTTTTTGAGTACATTCGTGATAGAGATTTTTAGATTTGGGGATATTAAGAGAACCAAGGGATATGTGGTGAGTGCAGGAGAGTGGCATTGAGGTTAAAGGTGAGCAATGATAAAGCAAATAGCATTCCCCTGCTGTGTTCTCTTATGTTTTTATTTTCCTGTGAAATCTTGTAGGTGCTCATTAATATGTTTGCAAAATCAAAAGAGGGAGAACTATCCCTTTGCTTAGTAACAGAGCATTGATGGAGAACAAACTCTGAACACAAAGTCTTCATAAACAGACTCTGTTGCCTTTAGGTGGTAATTTAGTTTAGTTTATACAGCCTGGAAACAGGCCCTTCGGCCCATCGAGTCCATGCTGACCAGTGATCCCTGTACACTAGTTCTATCCTACACACTACAGAAGCCAATTAACCTACAAACCTGCATGCCTTTGGAATGTGGAAGGAAACCGGAGCACATGGGGCAAACCCACAAGGTCACAGGGAAAATGTACAAACTCCATACAGACAGCACCCATAGTCAGGATCGAACCCGGTTATTTGGCGCTGTAATCAGCAACTCTACCGGTGCACAACTGTGCAGCCCCTGGTAGGGACTTTGGGTTTGACTGGTTGCTGTGAACAATTCTGTAGGCCCCACCAGTATAAAATCTTCACTCAACAATGGCTGTGAGACACTACTCACTGTACAATTCAATTCAACAAACTGTAACTGATTTATTGACGCAGCCTGTGAACGCAATGATTGCACATTATCTGTAAATGTTTCAGCCGGAGGGGTGTTTATCTGTAAATGAACAGTTGGGTAAACGCATCAAAGCCTCCAATATCAGCAGGGGAACGTGGGGTGTATGTTGAAGATGAAACGGATGCAGCCTCCAATTTTATTGTGCACAACTGTGTGCTGAGAGCAGCGGAACTAATTAAGAATGTGAACAGTTAGAGCTCAAGGGAAGGGATTATAATGCCAATGAAGGCTTTTCAATACAGTACAATAATGCTTTATTAGCCAAGTATATTTTGCAACATACGAGGAATTTCATTTGCCAAGTCAATCATACAAATAAAAAGCAACAGAACACACAAAAAACATTTAAACATAAACATGCTCCACATTCCTCACTGTGGATGGAAGGCGAAAAAAAGTTAAATCTCTTCCCTTCTTTGTTCTCCTGCGATCAGAGGCCTCGAGCCTTCCATTGATGTGACGATCTTACTCCCGTTTGGGCCCTCCGCGTTAGAGCGATCATTCCTGCATCGGGGGAGGGGGGGGGGGGGAGGGGGGAAATCTCAGCTCCCCGTGGCAAGCGATCGGATCCCGGGTCGGAGCTTGTCGAACCTTCTGCGTCGTTGGAGCTCCCGACATCCACGGTCTCTATCCGAGACTGCGAGCTCTCGATGGTAAAATCTGCAGGCCGTGGTTGGAGCATCGATCCCAGGCAAGGGATCGGCTTCGATGGTAAGTCCACGCCCCACTCAAAGTCAGTCCCAAGGAGGCTTCCAGCTCCAAGATATTAGGCCGCAGAGCGACCGGAGATACGATCCGGAAAGTAATCGCATCTCCAGCAGGGTAAGAGATTGAAAAAAAAGTTTCCCCCGATCTCCTCCCCCTCCCCCACATAATACAAAGCAGAGAACATTAAAACAAACTTTCAAAACACACAAAAAATAACAAACAAAGACGCAAAAACAGGAAGACTGTTGGTGAGGCTGCCAATCGTACGGCGCCCCTGGTGGTTTACAATCAGCCAATACAAAAGGGTCCTAGAGTCACATTATAGTGGCCCTGTGGAATGATGGAGCTGTGAAGATGGTGAGAAGGTGGTAGATGGGGCTTATCTCTAGAGAAGAGACTGTCAATCACAAGTTTCAGAAGGACAACAGGAGGAAAGTCTTGGTTTTATACTCAAGAACCCAAGATGTGCCAAATACGTTACAGACAATAATAGACACAAAATGCTGGAGTAACTCAGGTCAGGCAGCATCTCTGGAGAAAAGGAATAATGACATTTCAGGTCAAGACCCTTCAGACGTTTCTCTGGAGAAAAGGAATAAAAGGCGTTTTGGGTCGAGACCCTTCTTTAGATTTTTCTCTGGAGAAAAGGAATAGGTGGTGTTTCGGGTCGATGCCCTTGTTCAGACTTCTGGAGAAAAGGAATCGGCGACGTTTTGGGTTGATACCCTTCTTCAGACCTCTGGAGAAAAGGAATTGATGATGTTTTCGGTCGTAAACCAGCATCTGCAATTCCTTCCTACAAATGTATAGCTGATGTCTATTGTAATGCAGGAAGCCAAACAGTTCAAATGTGCACAGTTAGATACCACAACATCAATATGATGATGACCATTGCATCTGTGTTCAGGTTGTCAATAGAAGGATTAATATTGGGTAGAATTACCGGGAAAAGTCTCTTGCTGTTTTTCAAAAATGGTGTTCCGGGCTCTCTTACACCTGCTGAGGAGGGCAACCATTGAGAACTTATGGGCCTGTCCCACTTACACAACTTTTTCGGCGACTGCCAGCACCTGTCATAGGTTGTTGCAGGTCGCCGAAAATGTTCAACATGTTGAAAATCCAGCGGCGACCAGAACAAGATACGACTCTTTGGGCGATTACTTACGATCATACAGGCTTCACCCCGCGACATGTCGCCAGGGTATCGCCTTTATGGTCGTGAGTAGTCTCCTCAGTCGCCCAAAGAGTCATACCTTGTACTGGTTGCTGCTGGATTTTCAACGTTGAAAATTTTCGGCAACCTGCAACGACCTATGACAGGTGTCGGCAGTCGCCGAAAAAGTTGCCTAAGTGGGACAGGCCCATTAGGCTTTCTATTTCTTTTGAATTCAACAGGACACTTTGTGGATTCTCTTCATTTCAAACCCCTTGCTGAATGTGTAAAAAGGTGTGGAAGGACTGATGCCTTTTGAGCAGGGGCAGGGTGCTAGCTGTGTTATGGTTACTTTTGTTTTCTTGTTGGGAGAACCAGTTTTTGGCTCGTTGACTAACTGCGTTTCTGTCCCTGGGTGGTTCTGTCACTGGAGCGTGGTGCATGATCTCATGCACAATTCTAAGCTTCACTCAACACCCTTGTCATTTCTTTTTGCACAGTGCCAACAGTAGGGACTGCTGCATCTGTTCAATCTCGGAGGCCAATCAGCGCTGTGAGGTAGCAGCTCAACATGCTGCACCACTATGCCACCCCTTATCTTTGACCATACCACCCTTGACAGCCCGATCCAATCCATCTATCCTCCCATTGTCCTCAAGCTTCTGTCCTTGGACTTCTCCAATTGTTTTACCAGTTGCTGGTTCTTGGTGACATTATCCCAAAGCTTCCACATATTTGCTGACAACGTCTTTCTGTATTTCAGTTTCACCTGAGTTGACCCTACCCTTGCCTCCATCTAACCTCCAGCACTGGGAGAGGAAAAACTTCCACCAACTAAATAGCGGAAAGACCAAAGTCATTGTCTTTGCTTCCTGCCACCAATTATGTTCCTTCACCAGCATTTCGTTCACTCTCTGGCATTTCATTCACTCAATCACTGGCATATCTCTGACACTGACCAATACCATTCACAACCTAAGTGGTATATTTGACCCCAGGATTAGCTATCGACCATTTGCACTTCCGTGGAATTGTCCAGCTATGCCACTTGCCAGCTTCCCTTTCAGTCATTTGCTGGATGATAATTTGGGCACCAATGACTATGCCAGCGCTTATTGCCCTGGTGATGTTGAGCAGCTTTCTTTAGCTGCTGCTGTCCGTGGTGTTGTAGAGTCCTACAGCCCGCAGAGTCTGTGCTTGCATTCATGTATAGTATCTATCCCAGTGGCCACCAGCTTGCTGTGCATGGTGGTTCAAATTCCCATCTAAATACTCCTTAAATACGAGAGTTCCCGTCTCCACCATTTCCTCAGGCAGCGGGTTCCAGATTTCAACCACATTCTGGGTGAATATTGCTTTCCCCTCTAAATTTCCTACCCCTCATCTTGAACCTATGCTCTCCAATTTTAGACACTGCAAAGAATATGTTTCCTACTCTCTCCTTTATCTAAGCCCTTCATAGCTTTGCACACCTCAACCAGTTCCCCCTCAGGTTTCCCCGTTCCAAGGTAAACAAATCTAGCCCATCCATTCTCTAGTCATAACTGGAGCACATTCTCCAAGCAACATTCTGGTAGTTCTCCCCTGTACCGTTTCCATTTGCAATCATGTCCTTCACTTATGTGGAGACCAGAATGACACACAGTACTTTGGCTGTGGGTTAAACAATTTTTTGTAAAGTTGCACCTCCCTGCTCATATATTCTATGGCCTGGCTAATAGAGACAAAAATCCTTTATGCCTCTTTCACCACCTTATGTAGCTGGATTGCCACCTTCAGGGATTGCTGGACTGCTCCTCCATACTTTCCAACGTCTTTGATTCAGCGATGAGTTTTCATTGATGTTAGACCAACTGAAACTCCTGGCTTTTTCTTGCCACCTTTCATTGATAATGATGTCTTATTTGCTGTGCTTCATTCAATGGATCTCATCCATGGCTTCAGAGCATTGAATAGTTTTTTCTCAGAGCCCCAGCACTCTTCTTGCTTTCCTCCCATAGCAACCCAGGATATGTCTCACCATGCCCTGGGGAATTTAGTCACCTTTATTTCTTGTTGTGTGTCATGAGTCCTTTTTTAAAATTTCTAAGCTCCAACCCTATAGCCTCACTTTAAGAACCTTCTTTGATATCCCCCCTCCTTATAGTAGTAGTGGACCTCTTGATTAATATTGCACCTCACCGAGTCATAGCTGAAGGTTTTGTGCCTTGGAACGCTGAGTTGCTCGTCCTACCTATCTTTCAACTACTGTATGTGTCTATGGCAATGGTGTCGTATTCCTATGTAGTATTCCCCACTCTGAGTTAATCTACCTTACTTTACGCACTCCTGCATTAAAACACTCCTCCCTTGTGCCTTGAATTCCCTGCCTCTCAGACTAACTTTACCCAGGTAAAGCTGAGGTCAATGGACATCAAGGAGAAAACACTCCAGCACTTGGACTTGGAGCTCACACAAAGGAAGATGGTTGTTGTTGAAGATCAATTATCACAGGGCTAGACATCACTGGAGGGGTTGCTCAGCCAGTGACCCATTCTCAACCACCTCCAGCTGTTTCATCAATAATCCTCTTCCATCATGATGTGGATATGGAGATGTTTGCTGATGATTGTTCAATGTTCAATTCTATTTGTAGTTCCTCAGCAAATGACGCCACCCATACCAACATCCAGTGAGATTCAGACAACATTCAGACATGAATTGATACGTGGCAGGTGACATTGGAAATATATCACCGTTGCTTCTTTATTGATCTAACTGCTCCTTAGGCAACCTTATAGGAACACCTTCACCAGAGGGACTTATGCCACCAGGGGTGCTGCATGATTGGTAGCCCCGCCAACAGTCTTTCTGTTTTTTCGTCTTTTTTTTGTTATTTTTAGTGCGTTTAAAAACTTTGTGTAAATGTTCTCCAGTTTGTTTTATGTGGGGTGAGCGGGGGATGGGGTCGGGGGAAACTTTTTTTTCAATTTCTTACCCTGCCGGAGATGCCATTGTAGTCCGGATCGTAATTCCGGTCGCTCTGCGGCCTAACATCGTGGAGCTGGAGGCCTCCTCGGACTGACTCATCGTGGAGCTGGAGGCCTCCGCGGGGTGCGAACTTAACATCGGAGCTGATCCCTTGCCTGGAGACTTTACATCGAGAGTCCCAGGAGAGGCCGAGTCAGGAGCTCGAACGACGCAGAGGTTTTTGAAAAGCCCCGACCAGGGGTATGATCGCCCGGCGCGGGGGAGCTGACACCCCCCCGATGCGGGAGTTGATCGCCCTGATGCGGAGCGCCCAAACGCCGCAGGCTACGGGAGTCAAGATCGTTCCGTCAACGGAAGGCTCGAGGCTCCCGACTGCGGGAGAACAAAGAAATGAAGAGATTGAATCTTTTTTTCGCTTTCCATCACAGTGAGGAATGTGGAGGAGTCACAGTGGTGGATGTTTATGGTAAAATGTATTTTGCATGTTCCATTGCTTTTTTTTTGTATGACTGACTTGGCAAATGAAATTCCTCGTATGTTGCAAAATATACTTGGCTAATAAAGTATTATTGTATTGTATTGTATTGTTCCATTTTAAGGGTATTTTTGAATGGGCAATAAATGGTGCCTGTGCCAGCAACTCCTAGAACTTAGTTATTATTGTGATATAGGGATGACCATTCAGCCCATCAGTCCAATGCTGGGTCCAAGCTGAATAATGGGAATGGAGGAGTGGGAGGGCTTAAAGAGGTAGAACTCAAAAATGAATTGAAAAGAAATCCAACTTTGGCATGTAACAAAGACCTGACAGTAACAGACCACCTGCACCTATTTGAGTGAGGAATTGTGTTGATGGTGTGTGCGTGCAGACTATGAGGAGGAGATGGGGCAATGACTTGTGAAGGAGAAATGGAAATGATTAGAGAATTGATTTGACCCTACGACCTTATGTCACAATTCCCTTCCCTGTGCCTCGGCTCGGAGCGTCAATGCAGAACTACTGGAGGTTCCTCAGGTGCAATGTGCTTTGTTGTTGCTTCACAGCTGGACCCCACCCACTGAGGAATTCATCCTTCCACCCTTTGCATTAAGTGCCTTCAACGTGACTGTGAACAGTATCATGGAAAGCTCCATGTCAAGGTATTCCAGCTGCAAAACCTGTTAGTTCTGAATGCCTTTCACTGCGCCCATCCTTTTAACCCTTTAATTTGTCGTTAAGGGGATAACTACTGTGCACAATAGAGGAAATGTGCAAAACCCTCCCCACATCATTCAGTAAATCATTGACTTGAGCGCGGGATACAGGAAATGTACTGGAATATGAAGGACAGTCAGTCTCCTGTGAATGAATAAAGAAGATCGATGGCCTTGGGATTCTGCTATTAAAGCTGCAGCCGCCTTCAGTAAAGCAACAACATCTACTGATAATGATGGGCATTTAACAAGTGCCTTATCCCAGAAGAAATCCATGGGTGTGAGGAAAGGCAAGACTATTCCTGCCCTTTGTGGATGTAAGTGCAATTGCCGCTTTGGTGCTTTGCATTGTGTCATCATAACAACCACCACAATATTACCGCTGAATCGTTTACACCCTCTGAAGGGTGGTGACTTCCACAGTGTTATTCCGATGTTCCGATGCTAACCTTTCCTCCAAGACTGTGGATTGCTCACCACTCCGGAAAGGAATAAATACAGGAGGAAAATCACAGTGACTCCAAAGCAAGAATGGTTTCAACTGTTAGTGCATTACGTATAAAAAAAATAACGATGAGAGAAAAGTGAAGCTTGTTGACTGAGTGTCATGTACCATCCAGGTTGGTAACAGTAAACCTGGCTGCCTTCCAATTAACATAGGTGGACAGGGCACCCTGAAGATAGACATGTTGGCTGACCCATTGTGCATAGTTTGAGTAGTGTTCTGAATTATATTGTTACCCAGGCTGACCAAAGATCCATAGGGCTAGGACAGTCCATGGAAGAAGATAGTCACCGTTGCCAAATCAACCCAGATACCAGTTGGGACTGTTTTCTCAACTTCACACTGACAGCCAGTCTCTGTTGCAGTATTAGACTTCACTGTACAAATTGAAGACCCACTGAAGGGCACATTCCAAGAACCATTATCCTTAGTCTTTAACCTGAAAATTAACTATTGTCTATAACAAGAGATGCTGCTTGGCCAGCTGAGTGCTTCCGCCATTAGCGACAACACAAACTCCACTTACACAATAAGATTTATACAAGGGTTGAGATTTCATGAATGATGACACTTTGATACAAACATTTACATTGTACCATGATGTGCTTTTTTTAATGAAGGCAGGATGCAAACAATATTTCTTAATGCAATTGACTGTGTGTGTTCTTTAATGATGGTTTAATGGTGGTCCATGGCTTGGTGCTGATTATATGAGGGTTGAGCATCTTGTTACTGAAGCCTTCCTGCGAGTATTCCTGACCTACTGTACCTCTAATGGGGCATGAAGGACAAAGGGAAAGAAATAAAGTTAAGGGGCTGTCCCACTGTACGAGCTAATTCAAGAGCTCTCCCGAGTTAAAAAAAAAAAATCGAATTTGTGGTAAGCACGTAGAATGTACGTAGCGGGTACGTCGGAGCTCGGGGACGTCTCTTAGCAGCTCGTAAGGCTAACGGCAGGTACTCTGGACACGCGGTAAGCTCGTGAAGACTCGTGAAGATTTTTCAACATGTTGAAAAATGTCCACGAGAGCCCCGAGTACCTACGAGCGGCTATTACCGTAAATCTCCGAGTTCGAATCAGGGGAAACTCGGGAGAACTCTTGAATTAGCTCGTACAGTGGGACAGCCCCATAACAGCGTTGCCACAGTAAGGGAAATGTGAAAAAGACTACATCATCAGTAAATCACTGCATCAGTGACTTGAATACAGGATGTAGGAAATGCACTGGACTATAAGGGATAGTTGGTCTCTTGTGCAAGAATCAAGGGGATTGATAGTCATGAGGTTCTAGTGCTGCACCTGGGAGTGCTGGACTGATGTTTCAGCCTCTGCCAACCACTGTTCCAGTGTTGGGATCTCAGCTGCAATCCAGCTGCCCGAAGCCACCCAAAAACATGTCCCCTCCCGATAAAACAGAGAATGTGTGAGCTACACAGCAGATCACGCAGCAAAAAATAAAAGGTCATTGTCCTGAAATGCTAAGTCTGTCTCCGCGTAGATGCTGCCTGACCTGCTGAGCATTTCGAGCATTTCCTACTTTTATTTCAAATTTGCAGTATCAACAGTTTTATATTTTGTGTGCTGGCACGTGAGTGAGTGGGGACTTTGGATTGTGCATGCAGGTTGGGGAAGGACTGGAGGGAAATGCCACTATATCCTTGTTTAGGTAAGGTGACCAAAACTGTGCACGGTATTCAAGATGTGGCCTCACCAACACCCCGTACAACTGGAACAAAACTTGCCTAGTCTTAAACTCAAGCCCCATTACAACAAAGGCCACAATGCTGTTTGCCGTCTTAACTATGTTGGACCTGCCTGCGAACTTTTTGTGATTCGTGCATTGGAACAGTTAGATCTCCCTGTACGTCACTCATTTGCAGTCTCATTTCATAATTGACCTTTTCATTCCCCTGACTGTAATGCACAATGTCAAACTTTCCCACATTAGACTTCATTTGCCCGGGTTTTGCCCCATTACTGTCCCGTGATTCAATCGGGAAATTGTGATTCGAGATGCAGAACCACAAAGTCCTGATTAGAACATACCCTTCCACAAATTAATTCAGTTCTCCATCAGCCTCCTCTGACCCAAGGAATATCCTAGCTTATTCTCTCTTTCTACCAAGCTACAACATTCCAATCTTGGCAACATCTTTATAAATCTGCACCCTCTGCAAACTTATCGTATCTTTCCTCTGATGTAACTATCAGAACACTGTGGGGGGCATAGTGGCGCAGTTGCTCATACGCATGGAGAGGGTCCAGAGGTTTAAACGGATGATCCCAGGAATTAGTGAGTTAACCTATGATGAGTGTTTCACGGCACTGGGCTTGTACCCGCTGGAGTGTAGAAGAATGAGGGGGGACCTTATTGAAACATACCGAATAGTGAAAGGCTTGGATAGAGTGGACATGGAGAGGATGTTTCCACTAGTGGGAGAGTCTAGGGCTAGAGGTCATAGGCTCAGAATTAAAGGACATTCCTTTTGGAAGGAGATGAGAAGGAATTTCTTTAGTCAGAGGGTGGTGAATCTCTGGAATTCTTTGCCACTGAAGGGTATGGAGGCCAAGTCAATGGATATTTTTAAAGCAGAGATAGATAGATTCTTGATTAGTATGGGTGTCACGGGTTGTGGGGAGAAGGCAGGAGAATGAGGTTGGGAGGGAAAGATAGATCAGCCATGATTAAATGGCGGAGTACTTGATGGGCCGAATGGCCTAATTCCGCTCCTATTACTTATGACCTTATGATCAACTCCATCTACATTTCATACCATCTCTGGAGAACAGCTCAGATAATCAAGGGCCATGCACAGCCCTGTCATTCTCTCTTCTCCCCTCTCCCAATGAGCAGCACACACAATCGGATTAAAAAAAAGCTTTTTCCCTGATGTTATCAGACACTCAAATGCATTTCTTATAAACTAGGGATGAATTCGCGATCATCCAATCTATCTGATTGCGGCCTTTGCACTTTTTTTTATCCGTACTTACTCTGGTGCTGCAAATGTATACTCTCAACTCTGTTTCCTTTCTCTGTTTGATGTACTCTGAATAGTATGATCTGCCTGGATAGCATGCAAAACAAAACTTGTACCTCAGTCTGAAGAAGGGTTTCGGCCCTAAACGTTGCCCATTTCCATCGCTCCATAGATGCTGCCTCACCCGCTGAGTTTCTCCAGCATTTTTGTCTACCTTGTATCTCAGGATTTCATTTATGTGAAAATAGCTGCAAGGTATTCATTAAGAGCCTAGTCACATCCTGTCTCCATTATCTTTCTTGTCCTTGGAAAGGCGTAATCTTTCTGTAGTTTTCCCCTTTCTCTTTAATTTATCCATACTGAAACATACAAACCTCTTATAGGTTTTTTAAGGTACATGCACTGATGTTGTTCCTCTTGACAGCATTCTTAAAACAAGGGTCATAATCTCAAAATAAGGGATAAACTATTCAAGACAGAACGATTATTTTCATTTGGAGAGAGGTGAGTCTGCCCCAGGGGTTCAGTTGCTGAGTATATTCAAGACATTCATATTGTATATTCAAGGCAGATTGATATATTTTTATTTCTCATTATTTAAGAAAATCGAGGAATATAAGATTAGCAATGGGAAGGCCTACTGTATAGCTGAGTAGTAGAAGCTAGGAATAAAATAAGATTTGTTTAAAAATGTGTTTGATGGTTGGCATGATCTCAATGGGGTGAAGGACCTAATTCTATGCTGTATCTCTCTATACCTTGACTATGACTTAGAAAATATCCTTGGATCTACATCCTATACTTTTTTCATACTATTACAATGTTCTCCCCATTTTCCCCTTTTGCTTTTGTCCCACACTTTCCAAACTTCCTTTTGCTTTCTCCAACGTTGAATTCAGTTTCTGACATAGGCTGCTTTTTCTTGTTTGCCTTTTGTTACTTGTTACTTGTTACGGGGCAATCTAGATTTGGTACTTCTCCCGTGGTCCATTTTTGCTAAATCACTTTCCAGTCTAAATGCTTGTTTTAGCCTACGTTAAACTTCACTTTTGTTTCCTTTTGTTTTTCATAACAATGGGCTCTACATTAATTCCACATGCAGTACATTGGAGCCATAGAGTTGTACTGCAGGAAAATGGATCCTTCAAGCCATCACGTTCATGCCAACCTTTATGTCCATCTACCCGGCAAATGGAATTAGACTGAAAGAAGTGCAAGTGAAGAGGTGAAGGTACAGGTGTTGCACCCCCGATAGGTTAGTTTAGTTTAGAGATACAGCGCGGAAACAGGCCCTTCAGCCCACCGGGTCCGCGCTGACCAGCGATCCCCGCACATTAACACTATCCTACACCCACTAAGGACAATCTTTACATTTACCAAGCCAATTAACGTACAAACCTGTACGGTTTTAGAGTGTGGGACGAAACCAAAGATTTCGGAGAAAACCCACGCAGGTCACGGGAAGAACGTACAAACTCCGTACATACAGCACCAACAGGGATCGAACCCGGAGCTCCAGCGCTGCATTCGCTGTAAGGCAGCAACGCTACCGCGGCGCCACTGTGACCGCCCTGGACGCTGCACGGGAAAGTACTGAGAGAAGGGGAATGATTAGCTTCCTTTGTAAATCTCAGCCTCGCCCTTCCATCTCCATGGGCCATTACAATTCTTGAGGCAATTTGCCATATAATGGTCTCTCTTATATTTCCAGAATCTATAGGTCCTTTTGATTTTAATTTGTGAAAGTTTGCATGTCCGAGTATGGTTGTGTATTTTTGATGAAGCCTGTAACTACTTCCCTTCTCATTCAGGCCCTGCTACCTTGTGCTGATACACCCATGCCTGAGTACGAGACCATGGATGAGCACCCCTCACAAGGGACTGACAATGTCAAACCAGGTACCATCTGAATCCATTGCAACCTGTAAATGATTCTTCAGGGATTGGACAGGCGAGATGCAGGAAAAATGTTCCCGATGTTGGGGGAGTCCAGAACCAGGGGTCACAGTTTAAGAATAAGGGGTAGGCCATTTAGGACTGAGATGATGAAAAAACGTTTTCACCCAGAGAGTTGTTAATCTGTGGAATTCTCTGCCACAGAAGGTAGTGGAGACCAATTCACTGGATGTTTTCAAGAGAGAGTTAGAGATAACAGAATCAAGGGATATGGGGAAAAAGCAGGAATGGGGTACTGATTTAGGATGATCAGCCATGATCATATTGAATGGTGGTGCTGGCTCGAAGTGCCGAATGGCCTACGCCTGCACCTATTTTCTATGTTTCTATGTAGCTGGTGAACTGATGAACTCCAGTCACTTTATACCTTTTGGACTTTGCTTTAGAGATACAGTGTGGAAACAGGCCCATCGGATCACCGAGTCTGCATCGACCAATGATCATTAGGTGCACTAACACTAGGGACAATTTAACAATTTTACCGAAGCCAAATAACCTACAAACCTGCACGTATTTAAAGTGTGGGAGGAAACTGGAGCACCAGGAGAAAACCCACGTGGTCACAGGGAGAGTGTACAAGCTCCTTACAGACAACACCCATAGTCAGGATCGAACCTGGGTCCCTGACCGCTGTGCCACTCTGCTGCTCTTTAGTCTAACACCACCTCAACCATCAATTTTGAAAATAGTAATGCCTAGAACTAACACCTTGGCATAACTATACTCCAGGGTGCCTCTGTTCCTCTACCCCACTTAGACTTATACGTTGAAGTAATGTATGTGCGACCACTCTATCCTTCCTTTCAACATATACTACCTCACAATTACCAACTTTAATAACCAATAGGTTTGCCCTTTTATAGGTTTATTAATGTCCTTCTAGATCAAATTTCAGACCTCCTCAATCTTGACTATTTGGCTATCATGTGCAAAATTTAGAAATTGTGTTCTTCGTCGGCCTCTGAATGACCTTATTCCCACCAAGCTTCCTTTTCCATCAACGAATCTGCAACATCATTTACTATTTTGTTGTTTATTCCAAGATAATTAAATTTGACTTGCTCTTCCCAATTTCTCCACATTGTATCCTATTACAGACTCCTGTGCCAAGCCCTGTCCTTACCGTCAGTCGCTCACTGCTGTCTTTATTCATGCGTGGAATCTCATGGTGTGCGGCGTTCTTTACAGCTGATTTCCTTAATGAGTTGTTCAAAGTTACCTTGTGAAATGCACATCCAGCAAAGGGGCCAGGATAGGAGCAGGAAGTGAAAGTAGAAGGGAAACATAGAAATATAGAAACATAGAAAATAGGTGCAGGTGTAGGCCATTCGGCCCTTCGAGCCTGCACCGCCATTCAATATGATCATGGCTGATCATCCAACTCAGTATCCCGTACCTGCCTTCTCTCCATACCCCCTGATCCCCTTAGCCACAAGGGCCACATCTAACTCCCTCTTAAATATAGCCAATGAACTGGCTTCAACTACCTTCTGTGGCAGAGAATTCCAGAGATTCACCACTCTCTGTGTGAAAAATGTTTTTCTCATCTCGGTCCTAAAAGACTTCCCCCTTATCCTTAAACTGTGACCCCTTGTTCTGGACTTCCCCAACATCGGGAACAATCTTCCTGCATCTAGCCTGTCCAACCCCTTAAGTATTTTGTAAGTTTCTATAAGATCCCCCCTCAATCTTCTAAATTCTAGCGAGTACAAGCCGAGTCTATCCAGTCTTTCTTCATATGAAAGTCCTGACATCCCAGGAATCAGTCTGGTGAACCTTCTCTGTACTCCCTCTATGGCAAGAATGTCCTTCCTCAGATTAGGAGACCAGGAAGAGAGGGTGCGACTTGGGAAATGAAACTGCAAGGGTCGAAAAAATCAAAGGGTAGGGGGTAATCAGTTGTGAGCTGGAATATGTTTGGGGGGAAAAGGTTATAACAGTGCATGCGTTCTCTGAGGTATGGAACTGCCAATTTGCAGAGGGGGTACATATAGGTGCCACACTGGAGCCAGGGTGGTGAGTGGGGAATGGGGCAATTGGTCCCAATATTGCTCCCAATACTCACTTTGCCCTTTGTCTTCGAACCCAGAATGCTACAAATCAGGAGGACATTCTTAGCATTACAGTATTTTTTTTTCAGGTCGAATTTATTTTCCTTTAAAACCTTGGTATGTTTGCTTCAGTATTGCAGCCTGGCTCACCCCATTCTCACATTCACCAACTTCACCATCAACTCCGTTCACTTGCTCCAGATGTAGTTATCGGAACCCGCTGCACCTGTATTTGTGGGACACGTGGGCCGGTCACTGTTTCAGTCCTAGTTGGGCCCACTCCCTCAGCTCTTTTCCCACTACATTGCTGACTGCATTGGTGCTGCTTCCTGCATTCATCTTGAACTGTCAGTCGGTGTTTTGCTGCAGTTTCTACCCTGCTCGTGTTCACACGGCCCATCCCTGACTCTTCCCTTCTCTGGATGCCTTGCCTATACTTGCTTCAGAGTTTCTTTCTCCACCGGTATGGCCTGACCTGCTGGATGAGTCAAGTGGCAACTCTGCTTTTATAGCCTTTACTGTCTTTTTTTGTGGTGTTGACTTACTTCACTCATTAACCTTTCAACAAGATGATTTTA
Source organism: Malacoraja senta (assembly GCA_038087875.1). Classification (NCBI taxonomy): domain Eukaryota; kingdom Metazoa; phylum Chordata; class Chondrichthyes; order Rajiformes; family Rajidae; genus Malacoraja; species Malacoraja senta. The sequence continues at coordinate 15,790,066 of CM075986.1, read as the reverse complement.
TTAATAGCTTTTCACCATGGCAACCCTGACCTCACCCTATCTGAAACATTCCCTGTACCCTGTCCATTCTCCTCCCACCTCTCGATACTTATTTTCTCTCTTTCCCTGCTCTGATGAGAGATCCTTGATCCTGCAGTGTTTTAGCTTCTGTTTTTTATTCTTTTTTTACTTTAGTTGCCGTGAGGCTTTCATTCAGTTGAGAATCTTTTATCCTAGAATGTTTTTAAATGTTTGTGTGTGCGCATGCACGTGCATTTGTGTATTTGTGTGTGTGTTTGTGTGTTTTTTGTGCGGGTTCGCACGTGTTCACGTGGCTTCAACTTGTAAACGTTATTACGATGATTCACTGGAGTGCAATCAAAGAACCTTTGTTAGGAACAGGAGATATTTGGGCTTATAAAGAGTAGGTTTTGGGGTCTGATTTTGGAGGAGAGTTGGGCTGTGAGCTTTGGATGCGTCCACAAACTCTGAGCCTGGTTGGGTGAAGGACCCAATTGCCAATGCTGTTGTGCTTGAAATCTGGAGATACACACAGGGTGAGGCCTGGAGGAAGGAATTGATTGATTAGATTTTATTGTCATTTGAACTTCAAAGAGGCTCAAACGAAACTCCGTTTCCACAGCCATACAAACAAAACAATTCCTACACGACACACAAACAATTCAATCTACAGAAAAACATCCATCACAGTGAATCTCCTCCTCACTGTGATGGAAGGCAAAGTCTTTTCTCTCCCCTGCACCATTTTTCTCCCGATGTTGAAGCCCCAGGCGGGCGCTGGAATGTCCCGCGGCCATTAAAGCCGCGCCGGGCGATTTACGGCCCCGCTCCAAGTCGTTCCAACCCCGCGACACGGGCGGGAGAAGTTGCATTGTGGGAGCACCGGAAAGCGGTCTCTCACCCGGACCCGCGAGCTCCCGATATCATAGTCCACAGGTCTGCAACTGGAGCTCCGTAGTCGGGCCGCAGCAGCGAGCCACCACCGCTCCTCACGCTCCGAGGCCGGCCAGCCCCACGATGGTAAGTCCGCAGCTCCACAGGCTCCGCGACTGGAGCCCCCAGGTCATCCCGGTCGGAGGCCGCTCCACGGAGCTAGGCCCCAACGACAACGGAGACCCGACAGGGAAAAGGTCGGGTCTCCCGTGCAGGGAAGAGATTTTTTAAAGTTTCCCCCCCACATATACACAGTTAAAAACAATATAAAAAAACACAAACAACTACATTTAACTAGACAAAAAATAAAAAAAGAGAGACGGACTGCAGTCGAGCCGCTGCCGTTAGGCGTCGCCACTTCCCGTCAATACCAGAATCAGGGAGTTGTGGGGCTGGAGGAGATTGCAAAAAAAAAAAAAGAAAGTGGATGAGAATATTGAAGGCTTTGTAAATAACATTGAGAGTTTAAAATTGGAGGCATTGCAGTCAGAGGGGAAGATTGGAGATTGACGTTATGGGTTTAAGCTGCCAACTGCTGGAATCTGAAGAAGGTGCCAATCGACCATTTCATGGAAGATAGACACAAAAAGCAGGAGTAACTCAGCGGGTCAGGCAGCATCTCCCGAGAAAAGGAATAGGTGACGTTTCGGGTCGAGACCCTTCTTCAGACTGAGAGTCAGGGGAAAGGGAAACGAGATATATAGACAGTGATATTAGAGAGATATAGAACAAATGAATGATAGAAATGCAAAATAGGAACGATGATAAAGGAAACAGGCCATTGTTAGCTGTGAGCTCGGTGAAAATGAGTTGCAATGAGACTCAACAAGACGACTTTGAAGCTGGTTCAACGTCTTCAGTAGGGGAGGGACGGAGAGAGAGGGAATGCAGGGGTTACTTGAAGTTAGAGAAATCAATATTCATACCGCTGGGTTGTAAGCTGCCCAAGCAAAAAATGAGGTGCCTCCAATTTGCGTTTGGCCTCACTCTGACAATGGAGGAGGCCCAGAACAGAAAGGTCAGTTTGGGAATGGGACGAGGAATTAAAGTGTTTGGCAATCGGGAGATCAGTTAGGTGTAACTGATTACTAGTCACTCTTGTTCTTTGCGAAAACGCAGACTGAGCGAAGGTGTTCAGCGAAACTATCACCTAGTCTATCTTTGGTCTCGCCGATGTATAAGAGTCCACACCTTGAACAACAGATACAGTAGATGAGGTTGGTGGAGATGCAAGTGAACCTCTGCCTAACCTGAAAGGACTGTCGGGGTCCCTGGACTGAGTAGAGCGAGGAGGTTTAGGGTCAGGTGTTGCATCTCCTGCGGTTGCTGGGGAAGGTACCTGGGGAGAGGGTGGTATGGGTGGGTAGGGATGAGTTAACCAGGGAGTTGCTGAGGGAACAATCTCTGCGGGAGGCAGAAAGGGGAGATGGGAAGATGCAACTGGTGGTGGGATCCCGTTGGAGGTGGCGAAAATGTTGGAATATTATGTGTTGTATGCAACGGCTGATGGGGTGAAAGGTAAGGACTAGGGGGACTCTGTCTCTGTTGCGACTAGGGGGAGGGGGAGCAAGAGCGGAGCTGCGGGGTACCGAGGAGACACTTGTGAGACCCTCATCTATGATGGAGGTGGGGAACCCCCATTCTCTAAAGAATGAGGACATCTTGGATGTCCTGGTGTGGAACACCTCATCTTTGGCACAGATGCAGTGTAGACGGAGGAATTGGGAGTAGGGGAAATGTGTGGGAAGGAACTGCAGATGCTGGTTTACACCGAAGATAGACACAAAAAGCTGGAGAAACTCAGTGGGACAGGCAGCATCTCTGGAGAGAAGGAATGGGTGACGTTTCAGGTCGAGACCCTTCTTCAGTGATAGTCTGCAGGAAGCAGGGCGGGAAGAAGTGTAGTCTAGACAGTTGTGGGATACATGTCTATATCACGTGATGGAGACGGTGAGATCAAGAAAGGGGAGGGAGGTGTCGGAGATGGTCTGAGTGAATTTGAGTGCAGGATGGTGATTGATGGTCGGTGCGGACGCGGTGGGCCAAGGGGCCTGTTTCTGCGCTGTACCTCTAAACTAATCTAAACTAAACTAAGTTTATCATCAGGCTGAAGAGGGAAACATGGGTCTTGCAACAAGCATTGTGCCCCTTAAACGCACCAACATTGACCTTCTTTTACCACTGCAAAGAGCCTGGAACGATTTGTCTTATATGTGAGGAACACTGCAAAACATTGCACATGAATTCCCTACGCCATGAATCCAAATGTTAGAATGACATGAAAGGGTAAGTGGAAGATAGAATAGATGGTCCGTAGATCTTGTGCGTTCAACTGCACATTTACTTTATTGATTGAGCCATCACCAGATTAATTTTGCTGAAATAGTCATAATTTAGAGACAGCTGTGTTTTGTAATTGGATTACCGTTGATAGAAGAGAGTGGTCCTATACCTGAGGCCAATGCTGAGAACAGTACTTGGATGCACTGCTGAGCACGAGTTACGGCCATATAATTGAGATAAACTATCAAGGTCTGGAAAACCAAAGTGAGGGAGGAGCAGAGGCCGGAGACAGTCAATTGTCTCTGTGGGTTGGAAATCCTAGCAGCTACAGCAGGACTCAACTGTCTGAAGAAGGGTCCCCGCCAGAAACATCCTCTATCCATGTTCTTCAGGGATGCTGCCTGACCTGCTGAGTTACTCCAGCACTCCAGACGTTTAAAAAAAACCCAGCACTTACATTTCCTTGTTTCTATGAGAGTCAACTCAGAATGGATGCTAGAATTGATAGAGATCTAGACTGGGAAATGGCATAGTGCTTGGGAGAGGCAAGGCTAGATACAGAGTACAAATCATGGATGGTAATTTTAAAATGGCATATTCGCAAGAACAAGAGTGACTAGTAATCAAAAAACACTGCTGGAGGAAATCAGTTGGTCAAGCAGCATCTGTGGAGAGAGGTAGACACAAAATGCTGGAGCAACTCAACAGGACAGGCAGCCTCTCTGGAGAGAAGGAATGGGTGACGTTTCAGGCCGACACCCTTCTTCGGACTGTGGAGGGAAGTGGACAGATGACGTTTCAGATCAGAACTCTTGTTCAAAAGTGGATTAGAGGGGGGATAGCTGGTGGAAAGAAGTGAGGGAAAGCAGAGGGGCAAGAGCTGGCAAGTGATGAGTGGATGCTGGTTAGTGGAGGTTGATCGCAGATGTGTCAGGTAGGGGAGAGCTGGTGGGAATGGTCACAAAGGCTGGGGGGTGATCAGTGGAAAAGAAAAACGGCTGCAGATGGATGGTGGGTGGATGGGAACAGCAGGAGGGGGGAAATCAGAGACCCGGAAGAAATAGGATCATGAGCAGAAGGAGGATTAGAGAGGAACTGGGTGGGGGGGGGGGGGGGGTGGGCAGGTGATAGTGATAGTGAAAAGAAAGGTGTGTGGGTGAGTAGTTCGGTAGATCAGAAGGGCAGTGAAGTGAGGGGGGATGGGAGGAGGGGTACCTGAAATTGTAGAATTTAATGTTGACGTGTTGGGAGGTTGATGAGGTGCCAGACTCAATCTGAGGCATAACTAAATACCTCTGAACCTTCTTTTAATAATGTCAAGAAAGACCGCTACACAATCTCACACAAGATCCCACAAACAACAACGAATTATAGAGGAAAATTGGAGGAACAGCACCTCATATTCTGCTTGGGTTGCTTACAACCTAACAGTAAGATCATTGAGTTATCCAATTTTAAGTAACCCCTAACAACCCCCCCTTCTTTGCTCCAGCACACCGCTTTCCCCTTTCCTCTCCCCCCCCCCCCCAGTGCCCCATCTGGACTCACACCTATTTATCTCCACCCATCCCCTCCCACTCCTACACTCCTTCATCTGGCTTCACAATTTGCAACTTCGATCCTGTCTCATTCCTCCTACTCTTATCTCTGGCCTTTATTCCAACCATCTGCCTATTAACCCCCTCCCCCCCCCACGTGTGTCCACATACTAACTGCCACACTTTGTCCTACCTCTCCTCTCTTCCAGCTTTATGCCCCCCCCATCCCCCACTACCATCAGTGTGAAGAAGAGACCCGATCCGAAACGTTACCCATCCATGCTCTCCAGAGATGCTGTCTGACCACAGTTTGTTGTTTCTACAACAGAATGATTTAGCCAGGTATTTTGTTTTGCTGGCGTGAGCGGTTGTGGGAATAGTACTGACCAGAACACCTTCCCTGCCCTTCGGTTATTGCTGTGTAATCTTTAATCCACCTGAAAGGGGAGAAGGAGCATGAGATAAAGACATCACATGAAACAAGGCACCCTGGGCTGTGTGGCCTCCATTGCAACTTGAAATCTCATCTGTCGCAAACAAAGACACCAATGAAGATGAAACACTGACTTCCAGTGTCAAGGTTCCATATCAATAAATACAACAATAAAATAATAATCTTCGCATGATGAAGGCAAATATCTTCTTTAGGGGTGGAGTGAATGCCAGCTGGAAAAACACTGAAATAATCATACACGTGGCAATAAATATTTAAAAAAACAAGGTGCTGGAGGAACTCGGCAGATCTGGCAGTATCTGTGGAGGGAGATGGACCAACCATCTTTTGGGTGGGGACCTTTCTTCAGAATGCACATTTAAATTCAATCTGAAGTCCCAGTCTGAAGGGTCACGCCCAGAAACATTGTCTGTCCATTACCTCCACAGATGCTGCCTAACCTGCTGCGTTTTTCCAGCACTTCAATTTATGCTCAAGATTATAACATTTGCAGTTCCTTGTATCGACAAAAAATGTTGCTGGAATGTAGCTAACGAAGACTAATTATGTACATTTGTATACTTAGCTGGATCTTTGTTAACTCCCTTTCTCCCTTTGTTAACTCATCTCTAAATGCCAACAAAGGTTACTCATCTGCTGAGGGTGGTTGGGTGGGACTACTCATTGATCATGTTTGCCTGGGTTACAGTGAGCAACACATCCTCATAGGAGTTGATGAATCGGCATTAGAATTGCCTCACGATGAACAATAGACAACAGACAATAGACAATAGACAATAGGTGCAGGAGTAGGCCATTCGGCCCTTCGAGCCAGCACCGCCATTCAATGTGATCATGGCTGATCATCCCGAATCAGTACCCCGTTCCTGCCTTCTCCCCATATCCCCTGACTCCGCTATCTTTAAGAGCCCTATCCAGCTCTCTCTTGAAAGCATCCAGCGAACCTGCCACCACCGCCCTCGGAGGCAGAGAATTCCACAGACTCACAACTCTCTGTGAGAAAAAGTGTTTCCTCGACAACTTCACTCTTGGTGGAGTTCAAGATTGAAGATTCTGACCTTTACCTCAACCTCCAGGACCACATGGGGCTTCAGGAAAGGTGATGTGCCTCGACACTCATGGAAAGATCCCATCCCCATCCAAGGAGTGGATACGGTAGTCTGAAGAAGGGTTTCGGCCCGAAACGTTGCCTATTTCCTTCGCTCCACAGATGCTGCTGCACCCGCTGAGTTTCTCCAGCACTTTTGTCTACATACGGCAGTCTCCGCTCCTTGATCGTCTCAACGGAGAGGGAGAACGAGGAGGGAAGAGAAGAGACATGGACTTTAAGACTTTTGCCTTCCATCACAGTGAGGAGGACCTGGTGGACTCACTGTGGTGGATGTTAAATCTGTGTTCATTGTGTGTTTTGTTATTTTATTCTATGTTATGACTGCAAGGCACGAAATTTCATTCAGACTGAAAAGTCTGAATGACAATAAAGGATACTTTACTTTATCGTGCCCCTAGCCACCCTGTGGTACCATCCACCCACAGCCACAAGCTGTCAGTTGCTTTACAAGGGATGGTAGAAGTTTTGCTTCTGTCAGGTAACAAGGAGACACGCTCAGGGTGGACCTGCCATTGAGAGACTTTGTTCATAGTTTTGCTGGAGTTATGGCAGGAGACTGCCCCCTGGCTTTGATCTGAGCAGCTGCAGTTGCTGACAATGGCCTTTCCCCATCCATGCCTCGTGAATGCCGATGTAAGACTCAGAATCAGGCTGAGAATGTCCCAACCCACTGGAGATTAGAGAATGATGGATGGAGCTCAAAGGCTACAGCTAGGTCAGTTTGGAGTCCCAGAAGTCAGGTCTGTGTCACTTGCTTCGTGCCAACGACTCCAATGTATTGTACACTCATTTGTCATGCTGTTACACTGAGGTGCCCCCCCCCCCCCAGCTGCCAGCAAAGAGAATTGAATGGTGAGCAGGAACAGGAAATTGAACTGACTTTTCCCTCACTGAACCCAGGAGCATTGTGAGTGATCATGTCTGTTTATCTAACATTTAATTCAGCACAGGCCGGATAGTGACCCTGTGTCCTCCCTGTCTGTGTGGCGATCACTCATTTTAAATTGAATTTCAGTCCCACTTTGTTGAAAATATATCTCTGCTTAGTGTAAAAATGTGTTGTTGACGTATCTTATGAATAGACTCAGCACTGATAATTCCTCACCGTTGTCATAGACTCATAGAGTCATACAGCACAGTAACAGGCCCTTTAGCCTAATTTATTCTGACCGACCAGGGTTTATAACTGAGCTGGCCCCATTTGCCTGTGCTGGGTAGTGGGTGCATGAAATGAGTGGAGGGCATATAGAGCAAGCTGTTGGGGCAGATCGTTGAGGCAGGTACGATAACAGTATTTAAAAGACACAAGGAAAGGTTTAGAGGGATACGGACAAATGTGGGCAAATGGGACTAGATTAGATGAAGCATCTTGGTCGACAGGAATGAGCTGGGCTGAAGGGCTGGAACTCTATGAGTCTATCCCTCCAAACCATTTCTATCCAAGTACGTTTCTAGATATCTATTAAACATTGCCACGATGCCTGTCCCTCAGCTGCCTTTGGCAGCTTGTTCCAAATACACATCATCCTCTGTGAAAAACAAATGTGCCCCTTAAGTCTCCTTTAAATCTTTCCCCTCTCAGTTTAAACCTATGCCCTCTAGTCCTGGACTTCTTACCCTCAGAAAAAATATTTATCCTATCATCTCGTTCACCTTACCTATGCCTCACTTGATTTTGCATATCTCTACAAGATCGCCTCTCAGCCAACTAAGCTCCAGTCCTACCCTATCCAGTCTCTCCTCATAACTCAAACCCTCGAGTCCTGGTAACATCCTGGCAAATCTTTTCTGGACCCTTTCCAGCTTGATGACACCCTTCCTATAGCACGGTGACCAAAACTGCACATAATACACCAAATATGGTCTCACCAATGTCTTGTACAGCTGCAACTTGACTTCTGAACTCCTGTAGTCGATACCCTTACTCAAGTCAAGTCAAGTCACTCTTATTTCTATAGCACATTTAAAAAACAACTCTCGTTGACCAAAGTGCTTTACATTGGTGGAGTTACTAACGTTATACAACATTGGTTCATAGATTAAGTACATACATAAATACATACATATAGCCCTCCCCCAGAGGACGTCAATAAAGGCTTGAGAGTAAAGATGAGTTTTAAGTCTCGATTTAAAAGAGTCGATGGAGGGGGCAGTTCTGATGGGAAGAGGGATGTTGTTCCACAGTCTAGTAGCTGCAAGCTGCAAAGGCGCGGTCGCCCCTGAGCTTATGCCTAGACAGCGGGATGGTCAGTAACCCCAAATCGGCCGGAGGGACTTGGAGGTGGTGTGGTGGGTAAGCAGACGTTTGATGTAGGTGGGGGCAAGCCCATTAAGGGTTAAACATAAAGAAGGATCTTGAAATGTATACGGAACCGCACAGGGAGCCAGTGGAGAGAGGCCAGGATCGGGGTGATGTGGTCCCTTTTCCGGGTGCCCGTCAGGAGTCTTGCTGCGACGTTTTCGACCAGTTGCAGGCGGGACAGGGAAGATACCGTGGGACAGGGCTATCACTCGTTTAGTTGGAGAACGTTCTGGGCCATCCAACACTTTATATCCTCGAGGCAGTGGATAAGGTTAAGTAGATTTGATTGGTTTTTGGGCTTCAGGGGGAGATAGAGTTGTGTATCATCTGCGTAGCAATGGAAGGAAATGCCGTGCCTTTGAATGACTTGGCCTAAGGGGAGCATAAACAGGGAGAAGAGAATGGGGCCAAAAATGGAACCTTGTGGAACCACGCAGCAGAGGCTAGCTGGGATGAAAGCAAACTGATGAAAGCAAACTTGCAAAACATCTCCTCCACTACCTGTCTACTTGTGTTGCCACTTTCAGAGAACTTTGTACCTGGTCTCTCTGTCCCACAAGATTCTCCAGCACCCTACCATTTACTGTGTAAGTTCTCACTTGGTTTGTCTTACTGAAATGCATCAGGGCTCTTAGGGCTAGCAGAATCAGGGGGTATGGGGAGAAGGCAGGTACGGGGTACTGATTGTGGATGATCAGCCATGATCACATTGAACGGCGGTGCTGGCTCGAAGGGCCGAATGGCCTACTCCTGCACCTATAGTCTCTGTATCTATGTATCTATGTAATGCTCCCCCACCCATTAAACACATTAATGTCTTTTTGTCTCCTGTTCCAGCTTCAAAACCGGATCTCCCCAAAGTGAGTGGTCGTGCCTGGGGAAGACTGCTGGTAAGTGTGGCTGTACGGTGCTGGGAAGAGAGGTGGGGCAGACCACTCGGTCTTCTGATAGGGGCACAGACGACTGGGATTCTTGCTGTGGCAGTGGAGTAGGCTACTGATGAGCTGGGATTCTTGTTGTCGGAGTGGGAGGGGGCAACCAGTGAGTTGGGATTCTTGTTGTGGACGTTGAGCTGCTGGTGAGCTGGGATTTGTGCCATCAATGGACCTGCCCGCAGGGTGGATGAGGACCAGTTGTTGGTGAGCTGGGATACTCATTGTGGGAGATCAGGTCCTGATGAACTGGGATTCTTGCAATGGCAGTGAGTTCATGGTCGGCAAGGATTTGTGACACCAATGGGCCTGGCTGCAAGCTGGACGAGGACTGGTTGTTGGTGAACTGGGTTACTCATTCCTCTTGCTGCCTGGTTTAACACCTCACTGCAGGTCAGATCAACGGATAGTTCTTGCTTGTTAACTTTCATGATAAACAGCTGTATTCAGGTATCGTGGACATAAAACTCCCAGGTTGTCAGCGAGACCCATCTGCATCCCCAGTGGAAGAAATTAGCCTTGTTTACGACAAAGTGAAAAGCACGTGATAGCAGGTACAAACCAATCTGTCAACCGCTGAACGTATTGGCAGAGTGATCCTACTCTGAGGGTGGTGGGTATGTGGAACGAGCTGCCAGAGGAGGTTGTTGAGGCAGCTACTGTAACAACATTTAAAAGACTTTTGGATAGGTCCATGGATAGGAAAGGTTTAGAGGGGTATTGATCAAACCAGGACCGCTGGGACTAGTGTAGATGGGTCATCTTGGTCGGTATGGTCAAATTGGACCGAAGGGTCTGTTTTCCACGATGTATGACACTAACGCCGCTGAGGCTGATTCTGGTGGGAGATCAGTGATCACCTGATAATAAGCCGCTCTATTCAGATGCTGTGGGGTTGGGGGAAGGGAGGGTGGGCTGTAATCAGTGCCCCAAACTTTGTTGAGTGGAGACACAAAATACTGCAGATGCTGGAATCTTGAGCAAGAAAACAAGCCGTGGAAGAACTCAGCGGCCCAGGCAGCACCTGTGGAAGGGAAGTGGACAGATGCCAGATCGGATTGGGAGCCTTGGGTCTGACCCGAAACATTGTTTGGCCATTTGGCCATTTGTTCCTCCAGCTGTTTGTATTTTACCAAAACCTTTCTGAGTATTGACTGTTGACATCTATTGATGAATTCTTGATTTTTCAGAAACCTTTCACCTGAACACTTCTGTGATCTTCATCTTGGCAACTGAGTTCTTTGAAAAGATTGCTTTCTTTGGACAAAGAGGTAAGGGCAAATTTCTATCAATGTCCTGTAATCAGGAGCCATTCCTGTTATGAGCTATATCTTGAGGATTAAAGGCTGATCACTGAGCTCTGACAATCTTTAAATATTCTGTTGTTGAAGGGTTAAAGCAGTTTTAAAAAGTTCTCATTATAAGGTGCGGGGCAATTAGACTTCAGACTTTAAAGATACAGAGTGGGAACAAGCCCATCGACCCATTTACACTTTCCTACACATAAGGGACAATTTACATTTGCAAAAAGCCAATTAACCTACAAACCTGTAGGTCTTTGGAGTGTGGGAGGAAACCAGAGCACCCGGAGAAAACCCATGCGGTCACAAGGAGAATGCACAAACTCTGTAGATTCAGCAACAGTAGTCAGGATCGAACCCGGGTCTCTGGCACTGTAAAGCAGCAACTCTACTCTGCTGCCCCATTCCATGGAGACTAATGAGTGGACACAGTACCTGCACAGTCCAGAGAGGGGGCAGTAGGGAGTGGACACTCAGTCCTGGGCACGAAGGAGTGGACACCCTGCATGGACACTATGGAGTATCTGGACACTCCATACTGGGATAGTATTTCACTAACTATCTTGTTCTCAGAAGTTCTTTCATTGAAGAACCCTATTGAATATTTTGGGCATCAGAGTGTTAGCCATTGAACATCCTGAAGATCAGTCATTAATTATTCTGGACATCAATTCAATCCCAGAGCCAGAAATAATTATTCATCCGCTGAGTTTTCCAGGGCCTGGCACTAGGAGATGAACACACTTCCTTCTGCCTCAATGGGAGGGTGCTACCACTGACTTACAGCGGGAAGGAAATAGTTGAACAGTTTTAATCACTCACTGATTTGCTCCAGAAGGGTTGGTTCAGCTCTGATGGTTATCAGTGTTTGTGAATGCCCTTCTCATTGTCCCTTCTGTGTCTCATTTAAGCTATCCTGGTGTTGTTCTTCACTGATGGACTCTCCCTGTCTGAGAGCAAGGCCACATCTCTCTACCATGTCTTCACCTTCTTCGCAACAACCTTCACCATCTTGGGAGCCTTCCTCTCCGACTACATCTGTGGTCGATACAGGTAGGAGGCGATCCCTCTCAGACGCTTAAGAAGGAATCTCTTGGAGATGCAGGGGTTTAAATGATCTGTTGGGGGAGGTATGAACTATTACCTTTGGTGAAGCTGTTCAAAACAAGGGTGATACTTTAAAATGGTTGTCCAGGGTTCTGTCAGGAAACGCTGCTTCGCCAAAGAGGCATAGGAAATCTGGGACGTGCTTCTCCTAAAAGGTCTAGATAGCGCTGTAGTGTAGAGGGTGCAAAGGTGACTTACCAGCATGTGCCCTGGGATGGCGTGCTTCAGTTATAAGGAGAGACTGGAGAGGCATGGTTTGTTTTCTCTTAAAGGGAAACGTTTAAGAGGGAACATGATTGAGGTCTATAAATTTATGAGTATGGATTGGGTAGACTGCTGGAAACGGGGAAAGAATGAGTGAAGGGGTGGGGTGGGGGTGGTTTTGGGGAAGAAAGGGAAGGGGGAAGGGGGAAGGGGGAGGATATCTAACCTCAATATACAACATATAACATGAGCCCAATCCTCCATTACCCATTCTGCCAACTGGAACAATATATGTCATAATCTTTAAAACTTCATTAAGTTTGCCCAAAGAGTGGACTTTGACCCTTACTTCTTTGACCCTGCCTTGATAAGCTAGTGCAAGTTTGTGGAGTTCCTGACCACTTTCCACCCTATACTCAAGCTTCAGTCTAACCAAGGACAAATGTGGCCATGAGGAGCAACGTGTAATACTTGGGACGACCGTAGAGAAATTGTTCTAATTATAGAGCGGCAAAGGTTGCAGAGAAGTTCCACATAATAAGTTGACATAACGGTTCAAAATTATTAGGGGATTCGATAAGAGAAGCTTAAGAGGGAATCCATTGGAGATGTAGGGGTTAAAATATTAAAAGAAAATACTTCCTGTGGCAGAAGGTGATCAGAAGGTGTGCATTTAAATTAATTGGGTACATTAAATGAGATGTGAGAAGGAGAGAAACATTTCATGCAACTAATTTTATGAGCACATGTCAGTAGATTCTCTAATACCTCTCACAAACAATTAGACATATAAACACAAGTTGGTGGTATGGATACAGCATTAGGGATTAATTGAACAGTTCTATCAAGGAGCCGATATTGTTATAAAGGGCAAAATGCTCATCCCCTGTACAAATAGATATGATGTTTCTATTTAGATCAAAGTGCCTGTGCTTTGGTAGACACAAAATGCTGGAGAAACTCAGTGGGTGAAGCAACATCTATGGGAAGAAGGAATTGGCGACGTTTCGAGAGAAGGCCAATTCCTTCTCTCCATAGATGCTGCCTCACCCGCTGAGTTTCTCCAGCATTTTGTGTCTACCTTCGATTTTACCAGCATCTGCAGTTCTTTCTTAAACATACCTGTGCATTGGCTACATAGAACCTTGGACATTTAGGAAATGGTGGGTAATCATAGGACAGCAGCAAGGAGTCAATGATGTGACATTGTCTCTAATTCTTGTCTTCACCATCTTGGATTCCAGGAGTATTCTCATATTCTCCGTCTTATTCCTGGTTGGTTCCACTCTTTTGTCGGCTACTGCTTATCCAATACCAATTGGGAGGTCAGGGTGAGTATATGAACCTGTCGTAGGTGAGTGTGGGTGGTGAGGTCCAACTGTAATGTGTCTGGCACCTCACAGAATGACCACCACCATTCATCTCACTGGCTTCTGTGCTCCTCGCTCAGCTTGATCCTTGCAATGTTCACCTGGACAGGTCGCCCCAAGGCTCTTCCACAATCTATTTTTGGTCCTGTATGTACAGGAACGAATGCCCACGGTTCGCAGAAATAACACTGCTTGCTTCTTTCCAGAACGACTTGTAATCACACCCTCAACCAAGTAAATCAAACCATCCCTATTCCTCAGCCATAGTACCTTTCCCTGCCGGTGAAGGCTCTCGGCCCATCTCCTATGCCAAGTATGGTGAGTTGCCCACATGTGTGGCACAGATCTTAAATGAGGCCAGAGTTTCAAAACAGCAGCTGAACCATCACCATGGTTATGGGCAACCAAGTGAGGCTAAAACTGACCACAACATTTTTTTGGTCCTTGGAATTAACAATGGGTCTACAAAGGTCCCTGGACGAGAGTGGCATTAGATCGAGCACCAAACTGATGTGCCCTCATACATTTGCCCCTGCCCACACTTTGTCTATCAATGGGGCAGCTGCACGGGTGCCTGACTAGATGTGGTTGAAAGGCATGTGGGCATTAAGCCACTTTGTGTAGCTATTCTATCCACTTTAACCCAGGCCCATGGCACGTGGAGCAAAGTGAGGACCAAAGGATGGAACAAAGTTCAGAAACCGATGGATTGGGGTAAACCCATTGTGAATTTGGCCAGGACTCTTCCTTTCCAAAACCCCTGATAACAATCTCCCTGCTCCCTTCATAATGAAGCCCAGACATGGGTGACATGTTGGCATTGGGAATCACGAGACCAGACGATCACCATCATCAGACTCACCAGCCCTGATATTGTCATTCATGGTATTATTATCTCATGTCCCTTCTCTACACCTGCCCACCAAAGGGGAATGAAGGTAGAAACTGCCCCTGTGTAGGAACGGCTGCCCACCCAACAGGCACGAGTGGTTGAGGAGGATTTTTTTTCCCTCTGTTTCGTCCACATTAAATGAGCCCTGCCCCAATGTTCTCTAACCTTCTCAACCATCTAATGTTATTGCACTGACTGGACTCTCTCTGTTTGCAGGGTGGGTTCCTACATTGGACTCTTCATCATTAGTTTGGGATTCGGCAGCATCCAATCCAACTTGTCACACTTTGGTGCTGATCAAATTGGTATGAAAGAGGTGAGGACAGATTGCCTCGGTGTCTCTAAGACTTTGGGATGGTCTAGCAGACATGTTAAAAGATTGACTCGAGGAAGGATGGAAGTGGCCTTGAATGGAGTCTAGCAACAGCTCATCTCAGCAGTATGTCATAAGGGATAGGAGTAGAATTAGGCCATTCGGCCCATCAAGTCTAGTCCGCCATTCAATCTTTTCCCTTGCTCGCTGCTGTAAATTATAGCTAATTTTAATTCATTACTCTGTGAGATAGATTCAATTTACTAATGTCTAAATCATGGAACAGGGCATGGGAATACAAACGAAGGTAAATAAATCTCTGGGGCCTTATCAGGAATATCCAACGGCATTGTGTGAAGCTAGAAAATAAATTGTGAGAGCCCTGGCTGAGATCTATGAATCATCATTAGATGCGGGTGAGGTGCCAGAGATGGCAGGTTGGCGAATGTTGTGCCTCTATTTAAGATAGGTTGCGAAGAGAAGCATGGGAACTATAGACGAGTAAGCCTGACATCTGTTGTAGGCATGTTACTGGCGAGGACTCAGAGGAATAGTATATCCACGCATTTGCAAAGGCAGGGATTGATTAGGGATACTGTAAGTCAGCATGGTTTTGTGCATGGAAGTTTGTGGTTCATGAATTTGCTTAAGTTTGAGAAGTAACAAAAAAGTTTGGCAGGGCCATAGATGGACCATGGACTTATATGGACTTCACCAAGGCCTTTGATAACGTTGGTCATGAAAGGCCCGCTCTGGAAGGTTAGATCGCATAGTATCCAGGGAGAGCTAGCTAATTGGGTACAGAATTGAGAGTATTGTGTGTAATTCTGGTCACCCCATTACACTAAAAACGTGGAGGCTTTGGAGAGGTGCAGAAGAGGTTTACCAGAATACTGCCTGGATTAGAGGATATTTGCTATAAAGAACAGTTGGATGAACTTGAATTGTTTTCGCTGGAACGAGGGAAGATGTGGGTAGACCTGATAGAAGTGTACAAAATATGAAAGGCATAGATAGGTTAGACTATCAGAACCTTTTTCCCAGTGTTGAAACTGGAAGGAATAGCTTCAAGGTGAAGGGGAGAAAGTTTAAAGGAGATGCGCGGTGTAAGTTTTTTATGCAGAGTAGTGGATGCCTGGAATGCACTGCCATGTGTGGTGGGAGGCAGATATGAGAGTGGGATGGAAAGAACTGCAGATGCTGGTTTAAATCAAAGATCCTATAGCAAGCAAGATAGATCACTCGACGAAAATGACGTAGTACGGTCATGGGCAGATTCATGGGCACTTTTCACCCCCATTTCCGCAACCGGCTTCCCGTCTCCGCACCAAAGACCCCATAGGATACTAGTGCGGAGACGGAAGCCGGTTACGGAAACATCCTTGTAAAAATAAAAGTTATTTGGGAAAAATCTTCTCCTCATTTTCAGAATTATAATTTATTAACACAAACTGTTCCCCCGCAACGTTGATTACACTGCGAGTCGGGTCGGGTCGGGTTACTGAAATGGATGAAAAAAAGGCCCACGTTCCGCTCCGTTGCGTACAACACATCAGCCCATTGCATTTAGAAGGAGTGGTCCATCTTGCTGCGCTATAGGATCTTTGGTTTAAATCGAAGATCAACATAAAATGCTGGAGTAACTCAGCGGGACAGGTAGCATCTCTGGAGAGAAGGAATGGGTGACGTTTCGGGTCGAGACCCTTCTTCAGACTGAATATATAAGAGTGGTATTTAAGAGGCTATTAGGTCGGCACATAGATATGGAGGGATAAGGATCATGTGTAGGCAGATGGAATTGGTTCAGCTTGGCTCAAACATTGTGGGCTGATGAGCCTTTTCCCATGCTGTATTTTACTCTATGTTCTACATGCAGGTTGAGGAGATTAGTTTAGCTAGGCAGTTGCGGAGGGTTATGGTGTTGGGGTGAAGGTGTGGGGAGAAGGTATGTGGGTTGGTTTGGGTGGGGGGGGCAGTGTAGGGGGCAGTGCGGGAGGAGTGTGGGGGGGTTGGGTCAAGTGTGTAGAGCAGTGCAGAGGGGAGCTGTGGGGGTAGGTGTGAGGGGAGGTGCAGAGAGAGGTGTGGTGGGAAGTGTGACATTACTAACAGAGTTTGTTTCTTGTTTGCAGGAGAAACAATACTGGACGTACTTTTCACTTTTCTACTTTTCTGTAAATTTGGCATCTTTGATTTCCGGGATTTGCGTACCGATTTTGCGAGGTGAGAGATCTTGTCGAGTGAGGCGGTGAAGCGGTGACGGGGTGGGAAAGGCAGCCGTGGCTGAGGTCACACCGGGCTGGCTTTGTGCTCAGTCCTGCCTGCCTGGGGCATGTGGCAGGTGTGGGCAATACTGAGAGTGTGAACAAGCCCAGGTGATTGCACTGCCATCCGTCGGTACCTGGAGTCCCTACAAGTCTAGGTGTTACTCTCAGCAGGAATCCATATAAGTGGAGACATTGCCAGTGAGAGCAGTCTCTATTACACAAAGAAACCTGCTGGTAGAAGTCCTCATCATGGTCTTTAGTGAGTAGGTAACAGTCTGAAGCAGGGTCTCGACCCAAAACGTCGCCCATTCCATCTCCCCAGAGATGCTGCCTGTCCCGCTGAGTTACTCCAGCATTTTGTGTCTATCTTTGGTTTAAACTAGCATCTGCAGTTCCTTCCTACACACATGGTCTTTAGTGAGGCTGTGATGACGGAATCTTTATATTGCAATTCACTCCACAACAGTGAATATATTGAGATCTAGTTGTGCCAAAGCGACTTCCAGTGATATCTGATCAATGTTGCTGTCCTCCATTGATGCTTGACTTGTTCTATGGACTGAAGCTGATTCTGATCTGTGTCTGACTTCAAGCAATATCTTATCTCTTCCAATGATAGCTGATCTGACCTGATAGCCTGCAGTTTCATTTCATGTGCTTTATTCACTTCCGGTGATACCTACATGTTACAGTATCGCGCAGTGATAATCAATCTGCTCCAGCGTTATCTAATCATTTCCCCTAACTTCTAGTGATATCTGACCTGTGTCACCAGCTTCCATTGATATGTGGTCCATTCTACTGCTTTGTAGTGATATTTGAATCTCATTGACATTGAATGTTATCTGAGATGAGACAACGTCCTTGAGTGCTATTTGATGTACATTCTCTTCCAGTGATATCTACTCTCGCTCAGAGGCATCCAGTGACCCAGTATCTTTGACCATCTCTGATATCCAGCAGCTCTCCTTACCCACCAACCTCAGGTATCTCCCAAAGAGATGCATAACACTGTCTTGGATTCCCCAAGGGAAATATGGTGAAATATTCCCAAAATGTTCCCATTCATAATAATTTGCTATGGTATATATGCATATTTAATTAATTCTGGTTATCACCTTTCTTGCTCTCTTCAGATGAAATATTTCTTTGCCCCAAATGTTATCAATCTTGGGAATCTTTCATTCTGGAAAACTGAATGCCTAATATCTGTGTCTATTCAAATCAGAGATCAATAGATTTGTGGTAACAAAGGAAGTTACGGGATATGGAGATAGAAAAAGAAAGTAGTTTAACATCAATTCAGATTAATGTCAGCTATTATTTTATTGAATCATGGAGAAACAGAAACATAGAAACATAGAACATAGAAAATAGGTGCAGGAGTAGGCCATTCGGCCCTTCGAGCCAGCACCGCCATTCAATATGATCATGGCTGATCATCCAACTCAGTATCCTGTACCTGCCTTCTCTCCATACCCCCTGATCCCTTTAGCCACAAGGGCCACATCTAACTCCCTCTTAAAACTGGCCTCAACTACCTTCTGTGGCAGAGAGTTCCAGAGATTCACCACTCTCTGTGTGAAAAATGTTTTTCTCATCTCGGTCCTAAAGGATTTCCCCTTTATCCTTAAACTGTGACCCCTTGTCCTGGACTTCCCCAACATCGGGAACAATCTTCCTGCATCTAGCCTGTCCAACCCCTTAAGAATTTTGTAAGTTTCTATAAGATCCCCCCTCAATCTTCTAAATTCTAGCGAATACAAGCCGAGTCTATCCAGTCTTTCTTCATATGAAAGTCCTGACATCCCAGGAATCAGTCTGGTGAACCTTCTCTGTACTCCCTCTATGGCAAGAATGTCTTTTCGCAGATTTGGAGACCAAAACTGTAAGCAATACTCCAGGTGTGGTCTCACCAAGACCCTGTACAACTGTAGTAGAACCTCCCTGCTCCTGTACTCAAATCCTTTTGCTATGAATGCTAACATACCATTCGCTTTCTTCACTGCCTGCTGCACCTGCATGCCTACTTTCAATGACTGGTGTACCATGACACCCAGCATCTCCCCTTTTCCTAATCGGCCACCATTTAGATAATAGTCTACTTTCCTGTTTTTGCCCCCAAAGTGGATAACCTCACATTTATCCACATTATACTGCCACGCATTTGCCCACTCACCCAGCCTATCCAAGTCACCTTGCAGCCTCCTAGCATCCTCCTCACAGCTAACTCTGCCCCCCAGCTTCGTGTCATCCGCAAACTTGGAGATGTTGCATTCAATTTCCTCGTCCAAATCATTAATATAAATTGTAAATAGCTGGGGTCCCAGCACTGAGCCTTGCGGTACCCCACTAGTCACTGCCTGCCATTCTGAAAAGGACCCGTTTACTCCCGAAAGGTTCAGATAGTCTATTCTGTTCTTAATTTTTATGTTACCACGTCCTGGTTACTCCTCTGTTTAACCTTTACATGTCCT
This sequence comes from Malacoraja senta, assembly GCA_038087875.1. Lineage (NCBI taxonomy): Eukaryota > Metazoa > Chordata > Chondrichthyes > Rajiformes > Rajidae > Malacoraja > Malacoraja senta. The sequence continues at coordinate 15,770,585 of CM075986.1, read as the reverse complement.
GGCCTGACCACAAGGTATTGGTATGTGACATACATAATACCACTGCTGATGTACCTTTTTGCCGTACCGTTGGGTTCTGGAGTATCACAAATTTTTTTTTTGTTGTAATATCTGTGTACAACAGTTTGGTAAACGCACAGTGATGTATGATGTATGGTGTGCCATACATGTGCCCATTACTGCCTGGTCACAGGTCCTGTTATCTAATTATAATCAGCAATAACTGAGTGATGGACATTACACGTTACATGTAGAACTGGGAGACTATGGGGGAAGTGATAATAGTTCCTGTTATAATGAACAATTCTTTGTCTCGACTTCCAGAGGATGTCAAATGTCTCAATGCAGACTGCTACCCCCTTGCATTCGGAGTTTGTTCAATAGCCGTATTGGTGGCTTTAGGTAAGTTTCACCTTTTGTTGATCTATTTTCAGTGGGCAAAGTGCTGACCCTGCACTGTAAGATCTGGCAATATTTCCATGTTTTCGCTGGTCTCTCTGTTAAGGTCTGGCTTTCTAGCTGGATGTCAAACAAGTCCCACTGTCGTCTAGTCTCTGGTGACTATACCTTTCTGGCCAGTAGTCAAGACGTTCAGCTGCCCGGGTCTGTTATTCCAGAGCCTGAGCCACTTCTCTCTATTGTTTTGTATTATATGGTTAAAATCTATCTTTAAAAGGTGTCCCAAGAGAGATGTAGAGTCTACAGCCAGAAGGGAAAGTTGGAAGGGTGATGAAAATCTTGTGAGATGAAGTTCAACAACAATTTTGAAGAAATACAAATAAAATGGCAAAAGTAAATGAGAGGAAGAGAAGACAAGTATTATGAAAATAAGAAGGCTAGGTGATGGGATGAAATTGGTATTGGTTTATTATTACGTGCACTGAGGTACAGTGAAAATCTTTTGCGTGCTATCCAAGTAAAAAAAAGTCCACACATGATTACAATTACAAGCATACACGAGGACAACAAAAAGAAAGGAAACAGAGTGCAGAAGAGAGTGAAGGGAAAGTGCAGATTCAAAAAAGTGCATGGACCAAGATGAGGTAGAATGGAATTTAGGAAATACATCCCTTTGCTATTGATGGGTGCGTTCAAGAGTCTGACGACAGTGGGGAGGAATCTGTCCTTGAATCTGGTGGCATGTGCTTTCAAGCTTCTGTATGTTCTGCTCGGTGGTAGAGAGGAGAAGAGAGAATGACTGGGTGAGAGTGGGACTTCCTTATGTTGGCGGCTGGGCTGCTGCCTTGAGGCAACGTGAAGTGTAGATGGAGTCAATGGTGGTGGGAGAGGGGTTGTGGGCCAAGGCTGGTTTGTGAGATGGAGTGGGCTGATGATGTGAGGTTTTATGACTAATCTAGGGTTGAACGGGGCACCACTGGCCCGAGACAGATCAAGGGGGAAGCTATTTTAATTTAACTGTATCGGCAGTTAATGTCCGGAGGGAACAGGCCCAGGAGAAGGTAGTGCGGGCTCTTGGGTGCGTAATTTGCAGCATTGACTGCTGTGTCAGGTAAAGAGTGTGGAATATTTCAGAAGTGACACAATCTGATTGAGTGACTTGAGAGAAAGAATGCTCAACGCCCGACGTAAGCTGTCTTGTTTTTCAGTGATCTTTGGAGTAGGCACACCCAGGTACAAGATCTACCCACCATCTGGTAACCTGTTCTGCAGAGTCTTCTCTGCCACATGGGTAAGTGGTGCACTGTGCAACAAGGTGTAGCCTCCTGACCAATGGAAAAGGGAGAGAGCTCAGTTAATTATCAGTTAACCTGCAGCAAGGCAAATGTGCAGTGAGTTATTGTAATTAATTAATTTATTGTAATTAATTTATTGTAATTAATTAATTTATTGGAATTAATTTATTAGCCATGTATGTAAACATACAAGGAATTTGATTTGCCAACCGTCATACAAAAGAGCAACAAGATATATAAGCACATAAAAATTAAACATAGACTTAAACAGCCACTACAGCGGCGTGTGAGAATCCCCAGGGCACACAGCATAAGCGGAGACCCACAGCCATCAGTTCAATGTCCGGGCCACACACACGCACGCTCCTTCACCGAGATGTGACCAGAGTTGTACGGACCGCTGTCACTCTCTCCGCCTGAACAGTCAGAAAGCCGTCCACACTCGCACCAGACTCCGGGATGTCCTCAAGGAGCCATGTCCCCGCAGAACACCGAGATCACTGCACTCATGGCACTCCCTCCGAGTCCTCACCAGTGCAGGCAGCACGTCCATCTTGTTTTTTTGTCGAACTCACATTCCCCACTGTGTTGGAAGGCGAATACCTTCTTTCCTTTTATCTCCCGCGGTCGGGGCAATCAAAATTTCCGCAGTCGGGGTGATCAAAGGTCCTGCTGTCGGTGATCGAAGCTCCTGCGGTTGGAGCTCCCGCAGTCGATCCCTAACAAAGGGACCGCCAGCTCTAGGATGTTAAAGCTGCAATGCAGACGGAGATAAGTTGGAAAAAGTCTCAATTCCATCGAGGAAAGAGATAAAAAAAGTTTCCCACAAACCCCCCACCCCCACCCCCACCCCCACATAATACAAAAACTAAAAGTACTCTAAAAACATACAAGTAAACACAGACCAAAACAGCAAAAGAAGAAAAAGATGAGACAGGCTGTTAGCGAGGCTGCCTTGTACAGCGCCACCCGGTGGAGTTACCTACTGAGCTTCCACCCTACATCAGTCTGAAGAAGGGTTTCGGCCCGAAACGTTGCCTATTTCCTTCGCTCCATAGATGCTGCTGCACCCGCTGAGTTTCTCCAGCACTTTTGTCTACCTTCCATTTGGGAACTTTAGCTCAGTGCTGGCCGAGATTGACGGGATCGGAAGTTACTACAATTCTCTGGGTAACTGGGTCCTAAATAAAGAGAAGGAGTTCTCTCATTGGGCACAAACTTGCTGATCTAGGGATCTAGCTTGGCAAACCTAAGCAAACAGTCCGTCCATCAAAGGTACACGCTGGCCTAAGTGTATATTATCTACAGGATACGCAGCAAGATCTCACTATTTTCTCAACAGCATCCCCCAACACTTGAACCTCCACTGTGTAGAATAAGAGCGTGCAAACACGTACCTTTCAAATCTGCCAGCAAGGTGCACAGAATCTTGTCGTGGGCATAAATTGCCTCTCCTTTATCATTGCTGGATACAAAGCCAGGAGGTCGCCTTGTCACAACCCTGTGGAGGAATATTTACTCCACACATGGCCACAGTTCCAGAAGCAACCTTCTCAGCACCCAAACAGCCCTTCCCAGGTCAGGCAGAGGCTCACCAAACTATTTTATTGAATTTTGTGCTCATGATGTGGCCTCCTCTACATTCATGAAACCAAGCATAGACTAGGCTACTTTTTTGAACTGGTGAAATTGCACCAAAAATCTAGAAAAAGATGGAGATAAGCTTCCTGTAAATAGAAGAGAGCAGAGAAGATTGCTTGCATGTGTCACACTTAAAGCAAATTGTAATCCTGCCCATGAAAGAGTCGCAGCACTTCAAGTTAGTGTAGTCACAGGAAATACTTTTCCAGAACTCTGTATGTTGGAGATGGACAGTTACCACACTAGTACACCAGGAGGCACAGCTCTCCTGTGGAAACTAAGCATGATGTCTTGAAGAAGCTTTAAGGCCGTGTCTTACCTGTTTGCGGTCATCGGCGGTGAAGCGCGGCGTCGCCGGTAGCTAGGACCGCGCGGCAAAGGCGAGAGCGTCGAGCCTATCCACCGGAGCGCCGCACGGATGTTGCGCGGGGGCCGAGTTAATTCAAACACGGCGGGTCCCACGTGCTTGCGGTAAGTAAAAAAAGGGCGGGCCGACTGCGATGACGTCGGCCCCCCGCACGTGACTCACCAGCGGCGGCTGTGGCGGCGGCCATCCTGATCGCGGCGCTGTAGCGATGGCTGTGCCTGTGGCCGCGCAGCACACGTGCCTCACTGGCGGCGGCACGTGCGTCACTGGCGGAGGCTGTGGCAGAGGAGGTTTGACGCACGGCGCTCGAGCCACACTGGCGGCGGCCCGTGCGAGCGGCCGTGCGCACTCGTGCATCACTGGTGGAGGTTGTGCGGTGAGTATAGAGTTTTCGACATTGTCGATTTTATTTTTGCACCGCGCGGTGTTGGGAACACCGTCGCACGGCCCGGGAATTGTTCTTTCTCACGAGTGCGCGGTCTATGGCGGCAGATTCTTCCCGTTTCGCCGCCAATGACCGCAGATTCGTGAGACAGACCTTTTACTCTGTATATGGATCCACAGTAAAAGGGTACCTTGCTTGTTGCAATGGACAGCATAGAAGGAGAAAAAAACAAAGTGCTGGAGTAACTTCAACAGGTCAGACAGCATCTGAGGAAGGTCGACAGACAACGCTTCTTCTTCTTTCTTGTTTGCTCAGGATTCCAGCATTTGCAGTTTCTTTTATCAATGGGGATGTGGGTTACCTGAAATTGGAAAATTCAAAGGCTGTCTACTCCAGAGCTTCAGGAATTTCCCCCTTCTTCTGGAAATGTGACTTCCCCTCTGCTGTAATACATGGGAACTTTACACGCATTTAGTCCACTTCCTCTGTTTAAGAAGGAACTGCAGATGCTGGAAAATCGAAGGTAGACAAAAGTGCTGGAGAAACTCAGTGGGTGCAGCAGCATCTCTGGAGTAAAGGAAATAGGCAACGTTGGGGTTTCGGCCCGAAACGTTGCCTATTTCCTTCGCTCCATAGATGCTGCTGCACCTGCTGAGTTTCTCCAGCACTTTTGTCCACCTAGTCCACTTCCCCCGCATCTGCTCTCCCACCTACGTCCTACCAGACAGAATCCCAATAGAGACACAAGGAACTGCAAATGTTGGAATCTTGAGCAAAACACAAAGTGCTGGAGGAACTCAACAGGTCAGGCAGCATCTGTGAAGGGAATGTTTTGGGTTGGGACACTTCTTCAGACTGATTGTAATAAGAGGGAGAAAGCTGAAAGGGAAAAGTGGGGACGGGACAAAGCCTGGCAAGTGATATGTGGAAGGTAGACACAAAAAGCTGGAGTAACTCAGCCCAGCAGGCAGCATCTCTGGAGAGAAGGAATGGGTGACATTTTGGTTTGAGACCCTTCTTCAGACTAAACAAGCATTTGCAGTTCCTTCCTACATGAGTGGTATGTGGATATAGGTGATGGGGGGTTGATTAGCAGATGGGTGGCTAAGTGACCATAGAGTTTCCTTGGTCCATATGATCCATCTCAACAGCCGCCACATCCGCCACATTATCCTTTGCTATATCTGCCAGCTCCAATGCAATCCTACCTGCCACAGCTTCTTATCCATCTGGCCCCCACCCCCCACCACCCCCTTTCTGCTTTCGGTAAGGACCACTCTTTTTGTCACTCATCTCTCCCCACCCACCCCTACCCTCCCTGCTGACATTTTCCCCGCAATCGAAATAGGTGCAACACTTGACCTATCTCCCTCCTCTCTTCCTCTACCTTGCACTGCAGTGACTGAATGGACAGTTTTATTCTGTATCTGACCCATACTGTACTTGCCCTGGAGTATTTAAAAATATCGTCTTGATGAAGTTTAACCATCATGTGCACTCTAATCTTTTTGTGCAGGTGATTTAGAGTGAGTTTTACTCGCTATTTAACTAATGTTTCATTGATCAAGTTACACTTCCAATGTCCTTGATGAGCTCCAAAGCATCTATGGTAACCGTGCTGCGAATCCCATGTCATCCTCACATGGATAATGCGATAGGCACCCATCTGTGGCCTGACTGCTCAATGTATTATTGACTGCTCAATGTCCTGTTTGGGTTATGCAGAGCGCCCTCAAAAACAAGATCAAGTGGCTCAGGAATAAGAAGAAGGAGAAGGCCAGGGACCATTGGTTGGACTGGGCCGACCCACGCTATGAGGTAGGTAACTACGTGTAATGGCCCATGCAATGGCTCGCCAAGGTAGCACTGGGAGGTCCACTGATGTCCATACCCTGCACGGCAGCGTAGGGAACTTGGTGTAATATCTTCACCAGTGCCGCTGTTGAATGTTACGTCTTTAGATTCCAGGCTCAGGGGTATTGAATGATTAGCAGTGCAAATGTATAACGTAGCAGATATTAGTGATGGAGCCGTGTTCTCCTGGGATTTGATATCTTTTGCAAAAGCATTTTAAATTCTGCTGGGAGTTGATGGTTGATGGGGTCTCCGGAGTGAGGATACAATATCATCCAGTGAATGTATTAATATTAAACGACCATTGTTTTCCACTTATTTTGTTAACGTCCTGCCCTGAACACTCCTTCTCTGCAGTAGAAAGTGGACCCTCTCTGTTGCTGATTCGGTCTCACCCCATACCTGAAAATGGATACCCAGCAGGACGATTTGAATGTTCATCTCATTACCTTCCTAGAGTTGTATTTGGTCACCGCACCGTTCCATTCTCAATGTGCACTTAGAATGAGTGGGCTGGGATTGATGGAGGATATGCCACATTTTATTACCTCTAACTCTGAAGGTTGTGAGCTCATTCCCCCTCCAGGATACAACTGACAATCCAGTAGAGTCCTGAGTATACATTTGCAGCTTAAAACACTAAACCGAGATCCTTTCTGTCCCTTCGTCCAGGATTCCATGACATTTGCTCAATGAAGATCAGGGAGATTCTCCCTGGAGTCGCAGCCTCTACTTATCCCTCAGTCAACGTGACAAAAAAAGATTGGTTCTTATCATAACTGTTAATGGGAACTTACTGAATGCAAATTGGATGCAGTGTTTCAATGGATTATACATTGTGTTGGCCATGCCGTGGTTTGGGACATGCTGAAGTTGTGCAAGACCATCTAAATGCAAATTGTAAACTGATCAAAGAAAGTAAACATGCAGTTGCAGCAAGTGCAGAAGATGACAAGTGGTGTACTGTTTAAGAAGGAACTGCAGATGATGGAAAATCGAAGGTAGACAAAAGTGCTGGAGAAACTCAGCGGGTGCAGCAGCATCTATGGAGCGAAGGAAATAGGCAACGTTTCGGGCGGAAACCTATTTGCCTATTTCCTTTGCTCCATAGATGCTGCTGCACCCGCTGAGTTTCTCCAGCACTTTTGTCTACCTATGACAAGTGGTATATTGGGCTTTGTAGTGAGAGGATTCAAGTGTCGAAGTAGGGGTATCTTACTGCAACTGTACAGGGATGTCTTACTGCAACTGTACAGGGTCTAGGTGAGCCCACAACTTGAGTAATATGTGCATTTATGAGGAATGGGGAGAGTACAGCAGAGTTTCACTGGATTGATCTCTGAGATGACAGGACTGATGTATGAGGAGAACTTGGGATGACGAGGTTTGTAATTGCTGGAGTTTAGAAGGATAACAGGAGACCTAATTCAACTTTAAAATTCCTGACACGACTGGACAGGTTAGACGCAGGAAAGATGTTGCTGATGTCAAGGAGTTCAGGACCAGGAATCACACTGTAAGGATAGGAGTTGGCCTTTTGGGGCACTGATGGGAAGAAATGTCTTGACCCAGAGTGAGGTGAACCTGTGTAATGCTCAAGCGCAGAAAACAGCAGAGGCCAAGTTATTGAATATATTGGAAGGAGTGAGATAGAAGTTGTTCTTGAGGCTAAAGACATCAGGAATGTGGGGAGAAGTTAGGATAAGGGCACTATTCAGCTGTGATGCTGAATTACAGTGCAAGCCTGAAGGGCTGAATGGCCCCCTTTTGCTTCCATTTTCTACATTTCTGTTTCTATCCAGATTCAACAACATTGCAATTTCCCACGGGAATAAATTGCACCTTTATATCAATTGCAACAATTACTTTTCAAATCTAAACTATTTTCATCAAATCAGTTTGGGAGGTGGTAATCAGGCAAAGAAAGAACAACTCATGAGAGAGAAGATGAGCCACCAGCATGATTCCAGGCCATGGATGACGTGGTAGAAGTGATGGACTGATATTACATTTGCTGCTTGAACTTTTTAATGTTTCAGCAAGATCTCATCAGTGATGCCAAGAAGCTGTACAACCTGTTGGTGTTATACCCGCTGATGCCAATGTACTGGGCACTCTATGAGCAACAGGGCTCACGCTGGACTCTACAGGCCCACGAGATGGAGCTCAGCATGGGATCACTCACACTGAAACCTGACCAGCTACAGGTACAGGGACCACACACCATTCAGTGGGTGACAGGGCCTGGAAGGCGAAGTGGTGGAGGGAATGGGAGCAATGTTTTGGTTGCTGCTCGGGAGGGTGTCAGGGTGTTGGGCCATGGCATTTCCAGGGACATTTATACCCCAGACATTGTTTGGGCACTGAAAGTAAAGTGGCAGGGATATCATAGATCAGTTTTAGGTTGCTTTATCAAAGGGCTGACACACAAACACCATGAATCCCATCGTCAAAACAGGGGGGAAATGACTCTCAGAGAAGCAGTGAGTGGGACACAAAATCAGATCGGCTGTTTTTTCCCCTTAGAATAGAAATGGCTGAAGGAAAATTGTCCTGTATAAAATTGTGAGGAGCCTAGATTCCCTTAGTTCCCATTTACTAGTTCCCTTAGTGCAGGAGGCAAAAAACAGGGTGCTGGGAACTAAAGTCATTGGTGGATGGATTGGTGTGGAGAGGAGGGATTTCTTATTGCCCAAAGGGTACTGGGAATATGGAGCTTGAAATAGTGAACCCCCCCAGTGGGGGAGGAGCGTGATCCTGTCAGTGGGGGAGAGGGTTGAACCCCAGAATCAGTGGGGGAGGGGCGTAAACCTGGAAGTGAGTGGGAAGGCGGTCAGAACGTCCCAGTTACAGGGAGGTGAGGTGAAGCCTTGGGTCGTTGAGGAAGGGAGGCAGCCTTTATTATCCAGGAGCAAGGTCTTGTTATCCCCCCAGTGGGCAGGGGCTTTACTTCCATGTCTCTACTCTATTCCAGAGCCTGAACCTGTTCTTTGTGCTGTTCCTGTTGCCGCTATTTGAAGGAGTCATCTATCCTCAGTTTGAGAAGATAAACTTGTTGTTACAGTAAGAACCTCGTGTCTCTGCTTCACCCCTCTCACCTCAACCCATGAGAATATCTCAACAAATGACCATCTCATCACAGGGTGCAACCTTCTTACCTCCTGATGCCTGGGCTCCTTTGGAAACCCATTCAGCTGAACCACATTGTATCAGGGCAATTCTAGTAATCCCTTAACATAGGTTTGGTGGCTCTTCTCATAAGAGTTCTGATGGTGCGTCACTCAACTATAGGGGTCTTGCATGCAAGGTTCTGTCCCTAACTGGGATATTGAGGGAGTGGCTCCCTTTATATGGTGAGAATGCTAATGGAATGCTTTCAAAACAGTTTTGAATACAATACATTGTGGATTACAGGGCTGACCCTCTCCAACCAGCTTGTCTCCCACCTCTCAATCCCTCTTTACACTACTAGCCACCTTGACCCGCATGAGATAGGCCAACCCTCGCCAGCCACCACTGTCAAGTCAAGAGAGTTTATTGTCATGTGTACCAGATAGGACAAAGAAATTCTTGCTTGCTGCAGCTCAACAGAATATTGTAAGCAAAAATACAGAACAGTTCCGTCCAATACACACATAAATAAACAGATAAAGTGCAATAGGCTGTTACAGTTCAGAGTCTGTTTGTTGGCGAATTTAATAGCCTGATGGCTGTGGGGAAGACGCTGTTCCTGATCCTGGATGTAACAGATCTCAGGCTCCTGTACCTTCTGCCCGATGGTAGCGGAGAGATGAGTGTGTGGCCAGGATGGTGTGGGTCCTTGATGATGTTGGCAGCCTTTTTGAGGCAGCGACTGCGATAGATCCCCTCGATGGTGGGGAGGTCAGAGCCGATGATGGACTGGGCAGTGGTCACAACTTTCTGCAGCCTTTTCCGCTCCTGGACGCTCAAGTTGCCGAACCAAGCCATGATGCAACCAGTCAGTATGCTCTATACTGTGCACCTGTAGAAGTTCGAGAGAGTCCTCCTTGACATACCGACTCTCCGTAATCTTCTCAGGAAGTAGAGGCGCTGATGTGCCTTCTTTATAATTGCATCAGTGTGCTGGGACCAGGAAAGATCTTCGGAAATGTGCACAACCAGGAATTTGAAGTTCTTGACCCTTTCAACCATTGTCCCGTTGATATAAACCACCAATCCCATCCCCAAATCCATATGGTCAACTAACCCTCCCTTAAAGCTAACCATTCCTCCCGAACACCTGGATGTAAAGCCCAACTTCTCCAGCCAACTTGTCGTCCCAACAATGCAAATGAAGACTCACAATCCTTCACTTTCTGGGGGACAATTATGGATTGCCAATAAATGCCCAGATCCCAGAAAAGAATGCAAACAATGCCAGAAACATCAGTGACCATCAATCAGCAGAATGCTTTTGGCTGTTCTACATCAGCACTGTGTTTGCCAGCAGCTGTGATTCGTAATTTGGTTTATTATTTTCACATATACCAAGGTACAGTGAAAGGGTTTTGTTTGCATGCCGTCCAGCCAAAAACGATACATAAATACTATCAAGCCCAGATACTACCCAGATAAAGGGTACAACATTTAGTGCAAAATATCGAATACAAAACGGGCACCATACAAAACCCTAGGGCCACATAGCTTGTTTTAGACTGTACTGTCACACCTCAAGTGGCCAGCAATTGGTATACATATTGAGGAGCACTGGTGAGGGCACCATCGACTGCCAGCAGTGTGTATACACGCAGAGAGAGGGCAGCAGATTCGTCGTGATGCTTGGGGCCTTGGTCCTGCTCCAGGAGGTGGCAGTAGCATCCTAGTAATCACCCAGAGTTGATCCTGGTGGAGTTAATGTTAGCCTCACGGACCCTTTCAACAGTGGAATCCAGGACTGTGTTAGCAGTGATCTAGGATCTGATGCAGAAACCAGAACCTCCAATGGACCTGACATCAGTCTGAAGAAGGGTCTCGACCCGAAACGTCACCCATTCCTTCTCTCCAGAGATGCTGCCTGTCCCACTGAGTTACTCCAGCATTTTTTACCTTTTATCCCCCTAAACCAGCAGCAGGAGTTCCAGACTTTGGCTGTGCTGTCTTCCACGACCAGCCAGCTGAGCAGAATGCTAGTTGGGTCTGTGAGTTGTAACTGGCTGATCACCACATCCAAACTGGAAAGGGTGGACTTCTAGTCAGGGTGGTGAAGAAAGCATGTCATGTTATGGTTGTATGAAATGCTAGTTCAACCACGTTTGGAGTATTGCATGTTGTTCTGCTCTTCAAACTATAAGAAAGTTATGATTAAGCTAGAGAGGGTGTAGAAAAGATACGCAAGGAAATTATCTTTCGCTGCTTCTAGAACCCCCTCTCCCTCTTCCTCTCCCCTCCTCCTCCTTTCCCAATTCCCTCTCCCTTTGTCTCACTCTCCTTCACCCTCTACCCCTCCACTCTCCCTCCTCATCTCCATCCATGTCGTCCTTCTTGTCTGTCTCTGTCTTCTCTGTCTTCCTCCGTTTTCTCTGTCTTCCTCCGTTTCCCTCTCTCTGTGCCTATCCTTCTTCTTCCTCTTCTTCCCCTCTCCTCGCTTTGTCCCTCTCTGTCTCTCTGTCTCTCTGTCTCTCTCTGTCTCTCATCTGATTTGTAACTCTCCCTGTTTGTTTTGCTGCCAATTTACAGGCCGGTCACAAGGATGTCCATTGGGCTGTTTGGAGCAGTGGTTGCATTCGTTATTGCTGGGATTGTCCAGCTGCAAATTCAGGTGAGAATGAGACTTGATTCTGCAGCAAGCTGCTGCTCAGCATTTAACTTTCACTTCTGTAATTTTTCATTTTAACCATATATATAACCATATAACCATATAACCATAACAGCACGGAAACAGGCCATCTCGGCCCTTCAAGTCCGTGCCGAACATTAAACAATTTTTTTTTTTTAAATTAAAAATAAATACTTCCCCCTAGTCCCATCTACCTGCACTCAGACCATAACCCTCCATTCCTTTCCCGTCCATATACCCATCCAATCTATTTTTAAAGGATAACATCGAACCTCCACCACTTCCACTGGAAGCTCATTCCACACAGCTACCACTCTCTGAGTAAAGAAGTTCCCCCTAATGTTCCCCCTAAACTTCTGTCCCTTAATTCTCAAGTCATGTCCCCTTGATGATTCTCAAGTCATGTCCCCTTGATTTTAGATGAGAGCCTTCATTATGTGGTGCATTTCATTGACCAAAGGGGAGAAGTGATATCTGCACTGTGGTTCTGATTAAGTGAAATTACATTACGCCTGTACCGTCGATCCAAGTATGAGAGACCCACCTACTGAATATGATATAATGCTGCTCCATCTCTAACCTTGGTGTATATTTGTTCTGCCAAGGATTTTGTCAGCCTATGGTGATGAGCTGATTGCTCTATGGTTGAGAGTTGCCCATCCCAGTATATTTGAAAGTTTCTGATTTAGTATTTATTCTGGCATCATGGGAGGTATCTGCTCATTTGTGTCAGAAGCACATCGCCCAACATAGGTCAATTTGGCACCTGACCCAACTGTTCGAAGATACCACAGTGCAGCACAGGATCAGGCCCTTCGGCCCACGATGTCTGTGTCCAACCATGATCCCAATTTTAACTAATCCAACATGCCTGCACATGGTCTTCAGTTGTAGACCAGATTGTCTCTGCCTGTGGGTGGGGGAGGTAGCAGTGCACTAAAGTCCGTGCCTCACAGCAGGGAGGAGAGTCTTGAACCTTTTCCGGGTATTCTGATATTCGGGATTACTTTCACAGAAGTGGCAGCTTCCACCTCAGCCAGACGGTGTGACTGAATTGAAAATTTTTAACGGAGCTCTTTGCAATCTCAACATCGATTTCTTGGAAAATCATCTTGTGATGGATCAGCACGCGGTAAGAATGGATTATGTTGTAGCTTCCGTACGATTAGTCATTGTCATTTATAAAGAACCATTTATTTAATTTTAATTTTATTTGGGTTTATTGTGGCAATGGATTTTCTGGGAATAATGTGTCCATGCTGTGCTTCACACAACCCCACTTCCAATCTAATTTTTCTCTCCCTACCTTCAAATCTGGCATCAGCCATGATTCCATTGAATGCCGGTGCTGGCTTGAAGGGCCGAATGGCTTACTCCTGCACCTATTGTCTATTGTTTATTAAATCCTGTTCAATCCTCATCTTGTGTTGATACAACAGCCCTAAAACAGCCCTAAAATTCGTCCTCTCTGGTTAACTCATCTAATGCAAGTGCACTGTTCTCTGTGAGAGAGGTTTCTTCTGGACCTCTCAGTAAAATGGTTAGTGACTATCTTATCTTAGGTTCCCTGACCCCAGTGTGATCGTCCAGGCCAGCTATTACAGAGCAATTGGTTGGTGTCATGGATAGTACCACATGTCCCTAGCAGAATACAATTCCACATCCCCTACCTGTCTTGTTGGACACTTTGTGTTTATCTTTGGTTAGAACCAGCTTCTGCAGTTCTTTCCTTCTTCCTATTCTGATCTCAAATGGTCCCTCCACAGAAGGCCATCCTGACCGTGGTCTTTGAAAGGAAGACGTGGAACTTCTCTGCCTGAAATCTGCCTGAGGGGAAAGCAGTGGAACTAGGCAAATCTGCCAAAATGACCTTAAATATCTTATTTCCAGGATGCCCAGTGATGGAGAGGGGAGACTTCTCAGAATCATCTCACGACCGAAGATGCAACCTAGCCCTCTTCTCTGTAAAACTCTGCTACATTTTAGGTGGTCCTTTGCCTTAATGTGTGCCTGGTACTGTCATGGGTCAGGCTACAATAACACAAAAAGCAAGTTGGAGATAACTTCTCACACTGACTGGAATAACTTGTTTGTTTTAGTTGTCTCCCAGCTATCCTGTGCCCATGGTCCCCTACACACTGCGCATTGCTCCTGAACACTGCTCACTGCCTCCAGTGTCAGAAAGCATCAACTTCACAACTGACTCAAAGACCAGGAGTACCCTCTTCATAGTGCAAGATCTCAAAACCAGGGAATTGACTGTCACACAGGTGAGCAGGATGAACGGATAAAGGTATGCTGGTGAAAAAGTAGCTCATTGTAAATGATATGTGGAAGTATTGATTTCTAGCTTGGTCTTTCCACATTTAAGCTTAAAGACGAATCCAGAACGGGATTCAATTTATCTTCATACACAAAGCTCCAATGGTAACAATGTGGGTCTGCTGAGGTTTTAAGGACTGGCCATCCAATGCAATTATATGCATCACGTTAGTATTATTTGGATGTCTGACTGGCAGCTTGTTTTAACCAAGAGAGATACTACAACTTCATTCATATTGGGGCGTAGTAGAAAACTAATTTCCATGACAATTACAATTTTTATGGTGTAAATACACCATACACTATCTCTGCTCTGGTAGATATTATTGGAAATGAATGAGAGAAATTCAGGCTATTTGCACCAATTTTGTATCAATCTCTACACTATTGCACCTGGTAATGATGGATGTTCACCCAATACCCATTCTGTGCTGGAACAGACCTGGGAGTGATGATGTCGAGGGATCTGCATCTCATCCTGTGCTATACTCTATCTAGAAGGGTTTGATAGGATAATCTAGGGGAAGCTTTACTCAGTATCTGACCCTTGCTCAACTCCACCTTTGGGACTGTTTCATGGAACCCTGCAGAGGAAGATTCACTCTCCATCTGATGCGTGTTGTACCCAGTCTAGACAGATTTCAAGATGCCTCTATGATTGGACTGAGAAGTATTCCATTCTCATATTAAGAATCCGCCAGTACAATGGGCAAAATTATCCAAAAGCACCTGATTAACTGTACACTTTTGGTTCCACTTGTATAGTTTGGTTCAATATTGTCACACCGAGGTACAGTGAAAAGCTTTTGTTTGCATGCTGTCCAGTCCAAGAAAAGGCTATACATGAATACAATCAAGCCTTCCTCAGTACACGGGTAAAGGATAAAGGGTGTAACATTCTGTGCAAAGATATAAAAGTTAAGGCTGATAAAGTTCAATTAAAATAGTTCAAAGGTCCCAAATGAGGTAGATGGGTCAGGACCACACTCTAGCTGATGAGAGGACCGTTCAGTTGCCTGATAACAGCTGGAATAGATTAAATGTTCAAGAAGGAACTGCAGATGCTGGAAAATCGAAGGTAGACAAAAATGCTGGAGAAACTCAGCGGGTGAGGCAGCATCTATGGAGCGAAGGAAATAGGCAACGTTTCAGGCCGAAACGTTGCCTATTTCCTTCGCTCCATAGATGCTGCCTCACCCGCTGAATTTCTCCAGCATTTTTGTCTGCAGCTGGAATAGAAACGGTTCCAGAATCTGGAGGTATGCTTTATCAAACTTGTACCTCCTGCCCGATGGGAGAGGGGAGGATAGGGAGTGACCGCTTGTGACTATTTCTATCCCTACAGGTTCCGGACAACACAGTGAAGATTTTGGATAACTTAGCTCTTGTTCGGTATGTTGTTTGTTGCCCTTAGAAGTGTTGCTTTCAAAATGATTTGCAGAGAAAATGACTCCTGCATGCACCTGAGGGTTACATGGTATCTGCACGTGTTAGGCCATTTATCATGGAACCTGCAGTTTCAGGGTATTGTAAAGCTAACCTGCATGTATATGGGCGTCCATTTCATACTCTGCCTTGGAAAGCTGTTTGGAATAGTGGAGACTGCAGTAAAACATGAAGCTTCAACTGATGTATCTGGGTTATAGCTGCACACCTAATCATGGACCTTGAGAGGCAGTTGTTTAAAAAAAAAATGTCCCTCAAAACGTTCGGAAAATTGGGCCTCCTGGTTGCACAGAACAATTTCTGGACCCTTTCTCACCACACCTCCACTTTCCCCAAATGTGTAGGAAGGAGCCGCCAGATGCTGATTTACACCGAAGACAGACACAAAATGCCGGAGTAACTCAGCGGGTCAGGCAGCATCTCTGCGGAAAAGGAATAGGTGACGTTTTGGGTCGAGACCCTTCTTCAGACTCAAACCGAAACGTCACCTATTCCTTTTCCTCAGAGATGCTGCCTGACCCGCTGAGTTACTCCAGCAGTTTGTGTCTGTCTCCACTTTCCCCATATCTCCACTCCCCCACCTTGATCATCATTATTCCAGGGAACTGCCCAAGGGCTTTGAAGCGGCAGACAGGCAAACAACTTGGCATGAGTTCTTAACTGAATTGAGGTGGTAAGGTGCCAGGAGTTAGGCCCATTGGGTGTGCAGCTCTATAAAACCTGCAGGACTACCTTATTTATGAAGTGTGGCTGTAATTGCAATCTACCTTCTGCAGGATCTTCCCCTTGCTGGGAACAGCATCACCAAGCCGCAACAGAACTGTGAGACTGAAGTGCAAACCGGATGCTTCAGAAGACCTGGATGTGAAACCATTTGTTCCATCAGCCTACATACCCATACAATTTGGCAGGTGAGACTGATGGTGTGAATTTTCAGTTCTAACTCTCACTCCATTTAAATTGTGAATGGCTTTTGCTTAAATCCTTTTTCTGTCCTCATGTCGAAGGTCTTGTCCGTCGCTGACATCTCCCGTTCATCTAATCTACAAGGCTCTCCCATTCATCTAATCTACAAGGCTCCCAGACTAAGCCAATCTTTATCTTTAGAATTTAGTGTTTTTTACCTGATGTTTTTTGTTAATGCCATTGATCATATATTTTTGGGAATATGAGATAAACCTGGACAAGGCAGAAAAGAGCTGACAACAGGGTGTCCTCTTTATTCCAGAAAGCCTTTTATAAACATTGCTTTTCTGGGTCACATAGTATTCTCCATAAAGTAGTAATAGACTTTAAGCAGCAATTACTGTTCATCGCCAATGCTACATGTTTCACACTGACAATATAATGAACCGCATTCATGCATACACACACAGCATTCACAAACAGCACTGCTGTCTCACAGCACCAGGGATTTGATTCTGATCTTGGCTGCTGTCTGTGGTGTGGTGTCCTGTGAAATATCATCCTGTCAAGCCCGACAAGAAATGAGGTGGGAGATTTAAGAATGAAGGTTTAGAGTGGACTAAACCCAATCACTCCTAATAATATAACATTCCACCATATTGTGATCACTTTTCTCAAGAGGACCTCAACCACAAGGTTGTTAATGAACCTTTCCTCATTCCACAGCATGAGATTGAAAGTAACCTGTGCCCTTATTGGTTCCTCAATGCACAGTGATTCTGAATGCACGGTGATGGCATAGTGATTCTGCAGGTAGCCACCACTATCTCGCAGCTCCAGAGAACTGGGTTCAATCCTGATGTTGTCTGTGTGGAGTTTGCATGTTCTTCCTAAGATTCTGTGAGTTTCTCTTGGCTGGTCTGCTTTCTTTCCACACCCCAAAATTATGCTGAGAAGTTAATTGATTACTATAAATGACCCTTGGTGTAGGTAAATGTTAAAATAATCCAAAGCGTTTTCAGGGACATGTGAGAGAGAATTAGTTGTAGGGTACAGAGAAACAGAGAAGAGGAATTGGGACTGATGGGATTGCTTCCCAGAGAGTTAGCATGGACACACAGTTGGCCAAGTGACCACCTTCTGGGTCAAAGTAAGCAAATGAGTGTACACAGTTCGGATGCACGCTTACAGACTTTTACCCACTCAAACCACGATCATTTATAGAAACAAAAGATCATTTTCTTGCTGAATGAGTGCTTAGTCTATAATGCGCGAGCATTTGAATCATGACCATTTAGGTCATTCTTAATCATAGCCTTTGGTCTAACCATGCCCTTTGTGCTTTTTTGTCTCAGGTGTTCTTTAGAGCTGTCAGAAGGAGTTGGGCTCAGTGTTACCCCTATTGAGGAAGAGGTGGAGCTGAAGCAAGGTGGAGTTTATACAATTGTTCTCCATCAAACTAATAACACAGAGAATGTAAGTAAATTGGAGGGGATGTATGCATTACTCCCATCAAGTGTACACTTTCACCAAAAGCAAACATGGACAGAAGGAGCTATCATGGGTCTATTGTTGAGGATGAGGTCAAGTAAGGTGGCGCAGTGGTGCAGCGGTAGAGCTGCTGCCTCACAACGCCAGAGACCCGGATTTGAACCTGACTATGGGTGTTGTCTGTTCAGAGTTTGTACATTCTCCCTGTGATTCCGTGGGTTTTCTCCGGGTGGTCTGGTTTCCTCCCACATTCCAAAGACTCGCAGGTTTGTAGGTTAAATGGCTTCGGTAAATTTCCCCAAATGTGTAGGATGCAAAAATGGGACAACATGAATGAATGAATGAATTCATCAATAAGTTTATTGGCCAAGTATTCACATACAAGGAATTTGCCTTGGTGCTCCGCCCGTAAGTGACAACATGACATACAGTGACAGTTAGGAATGACAAATAAAACATTAAACATTAATAATAATAACATGGAACTAATGTACAGGTGGTCGATGGTTGGCACGGACTTGGTGGGCCGAAGAGCCTGTTTCCAAGCTATATCTCGAAAACTCTAACAGAAGGTTTACTCTAGCATTGGTTTCCTCGCTACATTCCCCAGATCCAATCTGGGAGCTCTGTACATCAGGACTTGTCCAGCTCCGTCATCAGTGGAGCACTAAAGCCACTGCAGGTGATGGACCTTAAAGTCTCCACACAGAGTACATTCTGAGTCTTTGCTTCTTCCGAGGGTTGTTTTAACATGCAGGAGCACCACTGCATCAGCTGCGGGAGGATGGTAGGTGATAATCAGGAGGTATATTTGGGTTATGTTTGATTGTTCCTTGAGACATCATGGGGCATTTAGGTCTCCAAGGACCACTTTCACCTATTATGTATTTTGCTGTGCACCATCTCTGGTGGGTCTGCCCTGTGAGTGGAACTGGATGTACCTAGAACTGTGATGGAGGACATCATATTGTCAGTAGATGGGATACAGTAGATGAGGTTGGAGGAGGTGCAAGTAAACATCTGCCGAACTTGTGAGGGCTGTCGGGGTCCCTGGATGAAGTCGAGGGAGGAAGTATAACGATAGGTGTTGCATCATATTGGCTTCCCGACGGGCCGCGGCTGTGGACTGGGGTCTCAATGCCTCCCGGATCGCCGCGTAGAAGCCCGGGTCGGAGCCCAGCCGGGGCCTTGTGGGTCGGAGTCCGGGTCGGCGGAGCGGCCGACGGAGCCCGCGGCACCTCGGAAGCGTGAAGTTAGGCATCGACAGCAGTGAGGCCTCGGCGGCGGTGAAGCCTTGCGACGATGGGGCCGCGGCAGTGGTGATGCCTCGTGGGTCGATGAGAGCGTGGAGGACCACCGTGAGGGGGATGGGGAAGAACAATGGAGCATGTGGCGTGGGGGGACCGCTATGGGGGGAAGGGGGGAGGAGAACAAAAGGCCGTGCTTTGTAACTTTGACAGTGCCGTAGGTGGCTGCTATTTGTATACATTGGGTATGCAAGCAAAGAATTTCATTGTGCCTAGTCATATGTGACAATAAAGTATTCCATTCCATTCCATATTGTCTGTAAGGAATGATTCTGCGAGCACAACTACGTTAGGCTGTGGCTTGATTCGTCTGTGGGACAACTCTCCCAATTCACATATCAGTTATAGAGTCAGAGTCATACAGGCCCTTTGGCCCAACTTGGCCAAGATGCCCCATCTAAACTAGTCCCAGTTGCCCGTGTTTAGCCCATATCCCTCTAATCATTTCCAATCCATGTACCTGTCCAAGTGCCTTTTAAATACTTTTTTATAGTTCCCATATGTTTGTGAGGAACAGTGTGCAAGGTTGACTGGGCTGAGAATGACTTTCTTTGTCAGGATCTGATGCTTAACTCAGAGACATGTGATCTGTCTGGTTTAAGTTTTTCTCTGGAAAACTGTGGTGGTACCAGAACAGGTGAATGTTTGGGCAACTTCAGAGGGAATTTCAGAGTCAATAACATTGGGCTGGCTCTGGAATCACATATATGCCAGACCAGGTGAGTTTAGCAGATTTCTACTCCTGAAGGGCATTAGTGAGCTAGGACGGTTTTATGTGGTCATTATTTCCCCCCTAGATTGCAGGTGACTAACTGAATTTAAATTCCACTGCTGCTTAGTACTATCTGGATTACTAGTCTAGTACCTTAACTACTGTGTCACCTGTGAACATGTGAAATCTTGCCCTGTGCCTGAAGGTGACTTTACTTGGGTTTCAGGAGACATTTGGGAGGGAGAGATGGTTGTGCGATTGGGCTAGGAGGTGTGTGTTTTGGTCATAATTAACGTATAAAGGAATGTTTGTGTAGCTGATAGTTTTCACCATTTCCATCTTGTTTCCATGTTCCTATGTGCTACAGTAATGATCTTTCTCTTTGCCAGGTGACCGTGCAGTTGAACATTGACAGCTGGCCAAAGACTGTCTCCGTGCTCTGGCAGATTCCTCAATATTTTGTTATCTCAATATCTGAGATACTGTTTGTGGTGCCTGGACTACACCTGGCCTATACTCAGGTAAAGGCGTCAGTCGACAGAGGCACTGAGCTCTTTGGTTTTGCTCTCATGCATCTCCTCTGTATTTGAAGTTTGAGTTGAAAGCTCTTTCCCTGGAAAAATTTGGAGACATTGGGATTTCACCAGCAGCTGGGGATAGGTGGAGGGTTTTCAGTCCGTCAACCCTTTTTGTCCAGCCACTTAGCCACAGTTAACCTGTTCACTGCAAGGTTTGTTTTCAATATTGACCATGAGCTGAATATACTCGGGGGTGGCACTAAACAGGTTGAACAAGGTTGGCCTCCACTGATCCACCTTGGTTCTGTAACCCTGGCCTGCATTGTAATTTCCAAGCAGGCTGGCTGCATCTCATCTACTATATAAATTTGGAGATCACAGCTAAGAATGACTTTCTTCAACTGATGGCTGCAGGCAAGAAGAATCTCAAAATATTTTTTAAAAGTTGCAACTCATTTTTAGACAGTTTCTGCAAGGGCAAACACGGAAAAGCAGAATTGTTTATTTCAGGAAAACCCCTGAATTTTTTTTGGACATATTCATTTTATTTTTTATCCCCCTTTATCACATTGCCTGTTTTTTAAAAGATAAAGGGAATGTTCTAAGGTTTATTCAAGCTGTTCTGTAGCTGTGCATAGACTATTTAGGACTATTAGGAATGGGTTTACTGTTTATTTAATATTCAATATTGATTCATTAAATTTTGAGAATTCTTTGTTTAGGATTTTAGATCAATATATCCGAGATATATGGGGTGGGCCAGGTTTGTTTCTATGGAGTGGGGTGGAGTGAGATGGGAGCTGAGTACCACATCTGGTCATGTTATTAATTCATGGTATGAATCCATAAAATGATTGCAGTCTCATTGAATGTTTACAATTGAAGTCTTACTTTCATTTATTGCAATCAATATTAATGGCGATATGGAGACACAAAAATCTGCAGATGCTGGTTATAAACAAAAAGACACAAAGTTCTGGAGTAAGACAGTGGGTCAGGCACCATCTCTGGAGAACATGGACAGGTAACATTTCAGATCGGGACCCTTCCTCAGACTTTAAAAAGATCCTCACCCGAAACATAACCTATTCATGTCCTCTAAAGATGTTGCCTGACCTGCTGAGTTACTCCAGTACTTTATATCTATCCATGGGGAAATGGTGGGAGTGAATTGACTGCCTGGTAACATAAGCAGAAAGTGCCGCGACATTCAGCAGATCAAACAGCATCTGTGGAAAGAGAAACAGAGTTAGCATTTGAACAGGGGACGTGTGTTAATAATGTGCAATAGGTTTTAAACCTCCCATCGTGATCAGCGATTTACCCAGACACCTCCCTGCTTCCCCATCATCCAAACACAAGTATTTATCAATAGTTTACAGTACGAGAAAATAAATACCAAAGAGAAGTTCACGGGGTGAGCTCCAGGAAACTCACAGCCCTTTCCTGAGAAATAAGTAGAACTTGTGGAAAGATTCTGTCTGGAAACTTTAATGTAGACACCCCTTCAGGCTCGTGGCTGGAATGTCAGAGCCCACATACGTAGATACTGATGCACAACCCAAGTGTGGGTTCTTACACTGACATGTTGCGGAAGCATGGGGTAGAAGTTGGCTAAATACACTGAGAGTCTCAGCCGCCACCTGAACACTGGGTCCCATTCAAATGAACAGACCCAATGGTGGGTGAGGCCAATGACTGATACTTCAGCACATTTAATGAACAAGGGGAATATTCTCACTGAATACCCTTGCTGCAGATGCTGTAACCTGGGGGAGGAATTTAAGTTTGGAGATGAATGTCTTGATGAAGCACAACATTTCAAATAATACGCTTCTGTTTGGCAGATGTAGACACAAAATGCTGGAGTAACTCAGCGGGTCAGGCAGCATCTCTGGAGAGAAGGAATGGTGGTGTTTTGGATCGTGACCCTTCTACAGACGATTTTTTTGTCTATGCAGGAGTCTGATTTTATTTTCATTCCCTTAATCCGAGTTCAGATTTATCTTGTTATTTAAGACACGGAATTGCCAGAATTGATTTAAACAGCAGTAAAATGGTCACCTGCTGTGGGGCTGAATTGATCTACAAATTGCAGGGGAAGGGACAGCTTTTACAATGAAAGCTAAAGATGGAACAAAGGATGATGTAATTGTGTCAAAAAGAAGGAGCCCCTGCTTCTTGGTCTTTCTTTGCTTGTGAGTTTACAATGTTCAAAGGTTTAGAGTTTTAGAGACACAGCATGGAAACCGACTCTTTGGCACACTGAGTCCACGTTAACCACTGATCACCCATTCTCATTTATCCCATTTTCTTTCTATATTGAGGGAAAAACAGGGCAAAAACTTTTATACAAAGTTGATTCGGTCTCTGGGATTCTCTTCCCCAGTGGTGCAGATGCTGGTCGACTGGTGCTGTCATGACTGAAAGCCCTGTCCCACGGTACGAGTTCATTCCAAGAGCTCTCCCAAGTTTAAAAAAAATCAAACTCGCGGTAAGCACGGAGAATGAACGTAGCGAATACGTCGGAGCTTGGGGACGTCTCTTAGCGGCTCGTTATGTTAACGGCAGGTACATGGGAAGACTCGCTAATGGCAGGTAAGCACGGGAAAACTCGTGAACATTTTTCAACGTTGAAAAATGTCCACGAGAGCCCCGAGTACCGACGAGTGGCCATTACCGTAAATCTCCGAGTTCGAATCAGGGCAAACTCGGGAGAGCTCTTGGAATGAACTCGTACCGTGGGACAGGGCTGTTAGGTTATCGATTGTTATTAGGCAGGAGTATCAATGGATATGAGGCAAAGGTGCTGAGGAGGGATGAGTGACATGATTGTGAGGCAGAGCTGGCTCGAAGAGCTGGGTGGCTTCTCTTCCAAGGTGAACAGTTGAATGGACAGGTTACTTCTCTGCTAAAAGGATACAAAGTGCTGGAGTAACTCAGCGGGTCAGACAGCATGGATGGGTGACATTTCGGGTTGGGACCCTTCTTCAGACTCACAGGAGACTCACTCCTATGCCCACGCCTCAACGAGTTGAGGCCAGGCTGGAAAACGGTCTCGACCCAAACCAACATCTATCCATGTTCTCCAGAGATACTGCCTGACCCGCTGAGTTACTCCAGCACTACGTGTCTTTTTATGTAAACCAGCATCTGCTTATCCTAGTTTCTACTTCTTTGCTAACAGGTTAGTTGTTGGTTTGTGTTGCAGGCTCCGTCATCGATGAGGTCCGTGACAATGGCAGCTTGGTTTGCCACCAAAGGGATTGGAAATCTCATTGTGGTGATCGTGGCTGAGAGTTCACTAATAACCAATCAGGTAAGTGGTCTGCGATCACCTGAGATACATAAAGATGTGCAAACATAACCAATAAATTGAAGTGGGAGCAGGCCATTTCCCCTTGAGCACACTTCACCATTCCGTATGCTTGATTCCCTATCTCAATACCAAATCCCTGCTCTCTTTCCCCATGCATCCTTGATGCCTTTTGTGACTAGAGGTCCTAATTTTCTCCTTCTTGGATATATTCAATGATTTACCTTCCATTGATTTTTGTTGTAGTAGAGTGCCACAGGTCCATCAGCTTCTGGGCCAAGAAATATCTCCTCCTCTTAGTGCCAAGTATTATTCCCCTTGACTTGAGATTGGGACACCTGATTCTAGACAGCCTCGGCCAGGGGGATCATGCTCTCTGTTTCCAGCCTACCCGGCCCTGCCAGAATTTTGTACATTGTCAATGAGTTTCTAAACTCTAGTGAACTCAGGTCCTGCTGACCTAATCTTTCTTTGCAGACTATCCTGCCAACTGAAGAGTGGGGAGAAATTTCATTTCATCTCAGTCCCCAATGGTGCATCCCACATTCTGAGGCCATGACTTGGTTGCATGCTCACCCACCAGGACGCACCCTCCCTGTTTCTACCCTCCATGCCCACAGAGTGTGCAACAGTTGGCACCTTTCTCCAGCATCTGAGTGTGGAAGTGCACATTCTATAGCCACCTCAGCATGGACACAGCCAGAAGCCACCCATTATTGGAGGCACTGTTGGGGCCACTGTTGGCCACTCAAGGTGAGTCAAGGCCTTGCCTTGGATTGGTGAAGAGCCCTAGTCCCAGAGAGTCTTCAGAGGCACCACATCCCACCATACCACTGACAACATTTGTAGGTTCAGATTTCCCAAGGTTGTTGTGACTGAGATAATAGACAATAGACAATAGACAATAGGTGCAGGAGTAGGTCATTCGGTCCTTCGAGCCAGCATCGCCATTCAATGTGATCATGGCTGATCATCCCCAATCAGTACCCCATTCCTGCCTTCTCCCCATATCCCCTGACTCCTCTATTTTTAAGAGCCCTATCTAGCTCTCTCTTGAAAGGTGTATGGGATTCTGTGGGGAGGCCTTGGCCATGCTTTTGTGGACCTTTTTTCGTGGAGGTCAAGGTCATGTTGATCCACGACTTCCTCACCAAAGGATCTCTCCAGTTGGCTGCAACAGATTTCTTCCAGTCTCCTAGTTTCCTTTCCATTATTGCCAGACAGTTTTCTCCTGCTGAACATTATGTTCCATGGGGTACTTCATGCTGAGGAGACCACTCTGCCCAACATTCCTGGGATCTGAGGGATGCTGGCTATCTTTCCTGGCTCCCTCACACCAGTGAACTCTCCAAACACTCCAGTAGACCTTGGGGCAGCCCAATGGTTCAGCGGTAGAGTTGCTACCTTACAACACCAGAGATTGTGGTTCAATCATGACTATTGGTGCTGTCCATATGGAGTTCGTACGTTCCCCCTGTGACTGCATGGCAAAGATTCCACAGATTCGCCATGCTCTAGCTAAATAAATTCTTCCTCATCTCCATTCTGAAGGTACATTTTTTAATCCTGAGGCTGTGCCCTCTGGTTATAGACTCTCCCATTACTGGAAACATCCTTTCCAGTTCACCTCTATCTAGGCCTTTCACTATCCGGTAGGTTTCAATGAGATTCCCCCTCATCCTGTCCAACTCCAGCCAGCACAGGCCCAGTGATTTCAAATGCTCCTCACACACAACGCAATCATCCCCAGGATCATTCTTGTAAACATCCTTTGGATCATCTCCAAAGCCAGCACATCCATCCTCAGATCGGGGCCCAAAACTGCTCACAATATTCCAAAATGCTGTATCTGTACACTAGCCTTTTGTGAAACATGCACCAGGGCACCCAGACCCTGCTGCACCTCAAAGCTGTGTCATTTCTTAGATACAGATTTAATATTTCTTCTGCCTGTTTGGATATTTTTACATTTGCCCACATGATACTCCATTTCCCAGATTTATGACCACTTTCTTACCCCATCTACATCCCTTTCTTGGTTCCTCTTCTCAATGTATTTTCGTACCTATCTATATTTGATCACATTTAGCAACCATATTTTGACTTTCCAATATTGAGCTTCAATCCCCATGGCATGCCACTCGTTTAGTTTCCTAACCAGAAAAATAACCTATTCTGCCACTTTCCTTTCAGCAAACCAGCCTCCCGTTCCTGACAATCTGTGAACATGTAGTAGTCTTTCTCCTTCATTCCTTTGCCTGGGTCACAAAACAACTGGCGAACTTGGCAGCACTCCTTGGGTTTGCTGGTGTGCGATCTCCAGTCAGGGCGAGCTCTTGTTGCCAGAACATGCGCAGGTTTAGGGCAGACCATAGGGTTCTTTGACTGTGATGTCAGTGTATGTCCCAGGGAGCAGTTTGTGCAGTGCAGAGTCATGTCTTATTAAGGAACCTGCACTGCACACCTGATTTTCCAGGCCCACTTACTCGAAAGAAGGATGACTTGAAGATTTGCCCCAGTTGATCAGGTTTCCTCCTACATCTTGGGCGATTGATTGGCCTCAGTGAATTGTCGATCTGTGTCCGGTCTCCTGGCCTAGGATCTTGAGCTTCACTCATGCTGGTTTCCTCCTTTCTCTCCTGGAAATAGGCGGTGGAGTTCTTCGTGTTTGCTGCACTCATGGGGCTGATCTCACTCATCTTCTTCATCACTGCAAGGTTTTATAAATATCACCCGATCGACACCGAAGAGAAAGAAACTGATGGACTGAATTCAGAGATAACATCACCGTTGCCATACGCAAATAAAGATAACTTGATGGAGAGTAACAGTTAGCTCCTCAACAAACCATAAGACTGTCCATTCAGAGACTATCAAACCTTGAATGGAAGTCGGCACAGTGTATACACATGTGCATTCATGTACGTGTGTGGGTGTGTGCTTGGATGTGTCTCAAGTGAGATTATCTTCCTCATCCACTATGATTCTTAATCTGAAACAATATTTTCATTGACTTCACCCGGGTACTTTCTTTGATTGGAACTTGGTTATAGTGTTGATGAAAATAATCAGTGCTATCTGGATCTGAAGAAGAGGAATAGACCTTGATGGGACTCCAGCGGAATATAAACCACAACCGAGGCCTGCAACTATCAAGTTTTAACTTTTGTCCTGGTTTGAGATGGATAATAAACTCGATGTGTGCGGTGATGTAGAGATTATGATGCTATGGTGATTTTCAGTATTATTTCCTTCCCATTAGCTGCAGTTGATGAAGGTAGCCAAGGAGTTCCCCAGGGCAATGTCATCTTCAGCTGCTTCATCAATGACCTTCCTTCCATCGTAAGTTCAGAAGTGAGGATGGTCACTGATTGTTGCCCAATGTTTAATTCCATTCATATCTGAAGTTTGGATTTACTGTTTCTCATTACATTGAGGCTGTGCCCTTTGACCCGACACCTAGGACAAAGTAGCCCGCTTGATGGCAATACACATCGTGGAACTCTCCACCCAGCAGCTCCATGGGAGTCCCTTAACCAGAGGGACTGCAGCATCTTAGCCCCTCGAGGATCATTAGGGGTTGCAAATAAACGCTGGCTTTGTTGGTGATGCGCATGTCCCAAACAGATGTACCTTTAAAATGCAGATGAGGAGGATTTTCTTTAGCCAGAGGGTGTTGAATCTGTGGAATTCATTGACCAAGACATTTGGGTCTTTTTAAAGCAGAGATTGATAGGTTCTTGAACAGGAAAGGGATCAAATGTTACGGGGAGAAGGCAGGAGAATGGGGTTAAGAGGGAAAAATAGATCAGCCATGATTCAATGGCGAAGTAGACTCGATCGGTTGAATTGCCTAATTCTGCTCCTATGTCTTACGGTCATAAAAATTGAATGAATAAAGAAGGTAAAGTTGCTTCAAATATAACTTACTCTTGTGTCTCACAAATATCTGCAGCTGTGAAATCATAAGTGATGTAGAAATCATCAATGACTGAACAAGTTTGTACAGTACAAATATTGTGGGCCAAAGGGCCAGTTCTCGTGCTATACTGCTCCTTTAGTTAATTATTATAGATAATGCTATGGAAAGAAAACAGGTTCAAAACAGGAAATGCTAGACCACAGAGTGCCTGTCTAGAGTGTCTCACCCGTTATTTATAAA
This sequence comes from Malacoraja senta, assembly GCA_038087875.1. Lineage (NCBI taxonomy): Eukaryota > Metazoa > Chordata > Chondrichthyes > Rajiformes > Rajidae > Malacoraja > Malacoraja senta. The sequence goes on along the minus strand of CM075986.1, from coordinate 15,742,667 downwards.
GTTGTCATATAAGGAAACCAGTCTTGCAGATGTAGCCTCACCAACACCCTGCATAATTGCAACTATTCTTCTCTGATTTTAAATTCTAACTCTCAACAATAAATAGTCATAGTCATAGAGTGATGCAGTGTGGAAACAGGCCCTTGGGCCCATCTTGCCCTCACCTGCCAATATGTCCCAGCTACACTAGTCCCACCTGCCAGCATTTGGTCTATATCCCTCCAAACCTGTCCTATCCATGTACCTGTCTAACTGTTTCTTGAATGTTTGGATAGTCCCTGCCTCAACTACCTCCACCGGCAGCTTGTTTCATATATCTACCAGCCTTTGTGTGATAAAGTTACCTCTCAGATTCCTATTAAATAATTTCCCCTTCACCTTAAACCTATCTCCTCTGGTCTTCGATTCACCTTCTCTGGGCAAGAGACTCTATGCATCTACCTGAATAAAGGGCACAATTCTTTTTTTCCTTTCCCAATTACTTGTCGTGCCTGCCTGCTAATTATTTATGTTTCATGCACAAGAACATTTTGATCCCTCTGTCCGTCTCTCCTTTCCTATCTCTTTCATTTATATTATGGTCTACCTTTTGATTCTTCTTACCAATCTTTTTTGGTGCCCTTCAAGTGGCGACTCTTTGCATACCTTGGGTATGCAAAACAAATAATATCACTGTGACTTGTCACATGTGACAAAGTATCATTCATCATTCATCATTCAATCTGTTTGAAAATGCTCCTCCAAATTGCCTTTGCAACCTGCTGCCACCATAAAGATAACACATACTTTCAAGCTGTTGTTGCGGTTCAGCTTCCCATTGAGTGATGGTGGCAAATGCTCATCTCTTACTCTCTTTATTTTGTACAGTAAAACATCATATATTCAGCCAAAATGACTGGTCACAAGATGACTTCAGGTTGTAGGGACTTCATTTCATTGACAATGACAGGGGATGTCTATAAGAACCAAACCATCATTAGACATTTATTCCTCTATCTTTTGCTCCTCATGGGAAAGCTTGTTGCGTCTCATGCATTTCCACCTCTCTGAACGTTGTTATCTTCCTCATCAAAGACAATACATGTTAGAGCAAAGCAGTAAGGGCCTGTCCCACTTGGGAGACCTAATCCGCGAGTTCTGGTGAGTTTGCCCTCGACTCATACTCGCAGCATGGTCGACACGAGGTCGGAGGAGGTCTTGGTAACTCTCCTTCATGCTCGAGAGTGGTCTCCGCATACTCGAGGCCTCCGCTAGGTCGCGGCGTTTTTTTCAATATGATAAAAAATGCCCGCGAGTAAAAAAAGGTCGCCATGGAAAAAATCTATACTTTTTTTACTCGTAGGTTTAGTCAAAGTAGGTCGTAGTACGTCGGCATGTTAGTCGTGGGTAATCGAGGGTAGTTTAAGGTCGTTGTAGATTGTCTTCATCATAGTTGAAGGGAGGTCGAAGGGGGGTCGAAGGGGATCGAAGGAGGTCATCTTCACTCTCCACTATTCGGTGTCCAATTTTCCTGAAGTTAGTCGTAGCTAGTCGTAGCTAGTCGAAGCAGGTCTTCAACATAGTCGAAGGAGGTCAAAGGAGGTCTTCTACATAGACGAAGGAGGTCTTCAACATGTCATTTTTTCAAACTCTTCTAAACTCGCCAATTAGGTCGCCCAAGTGGGACAGCCCCTCTAACAACAAGTTGCAGCAACTGTCCTCAGTATACATGCAATCAGGACGCTAAAAAGTAAAAGGGTTCATCTGGATATGCGTGTGCCTACGGACAATGTGTAATGGCAGATTATTATATCGTTCAAGGAATTTTTTCCTCTAGCCACTATGTCTGAAGACAATGGGTAAGGAGATAGCTTCGTTACGCATCTACAAGCTCTCCACGAGACATTCAATGCCGTCGAAAGATAAATCTTCAAAACACGGTCTCTTGATTAATAGTTTCTTTATTGTCGTAGAAAATACAGTGAGATGTTCACCCAAACTTCTTGTTTAAGTACATTTGAATCTTACTCATAGTCAAACTCATGCATGTTCAAACTCCATGGTCAAACTTGTGCATGGTCAAAAGCTGTGCCTTCCCCATGCCTCCTCCGAACTAAAACTAACAACTAAAAGCACGTCTGCATGAAAAATCCCAGCCACAAACACGCCTCCAACTATGTAAGAAATCCCACCCACATATTTACAGGCAGATAAAAGTTAAAGGTAACTGGTTATAACCATAACATACTGAGTTAAGCTAAATGGCTACTACATACCTAATTGTTCTGAGTAACGAGGCAATTACTAATAGACATCAAAAAGTAGCTATAAAGGCTAAACATAATCAAAAACAAAAAATAGCATGCATTATATATCCGCATTTAGACTTCTTCAGCGATTCTTCCATCTTCACCTTCGCCTTCTAAAGCAAGCATAACTTGGTTATTGGTCTTATTAAAACATTGTTCTTAGTCTGAAGTCGTACCGTGCACACCAAACCCTTAACAACAGGCATGATACCCAGTATATAGTCCAAAACACAAAAGCCCAAAGTTTTGACAGCATGAAACTTCTTTCTCCATGTCCGATCAACTCATGGATACTTTGTAACAATAATGTTGAAGTGTGAAAATCCTTTGAGAGAATAATAGGATTTTTAGCAATAACGTTCACTGTGAGGATTTGTTTAATTTCCGGATCATTAGCAGAGATTTCAAATCCCAGCTCAAGTTTTGGCCATTCTCTGTCTGGCTTACAGAGAAACTCTGGTCCATTGATCCATCTCATATTGCTTAAGAAGCAGTCTGTTGTCAGTCCTCTAGAAGCTTCATCCGCAAGATTTTCTTTTGTGTTAACATATTTCCATTGTGAATCATTAGTAGCTCCCAATACAAAAGAGATACTGTTTGCTACAAATGTCAAAAAACGTTTATTGTCATTGTTGAAGTATTTAAGCACCGTAGTACTATCGGTCCAGAAGATAGATTCATCCAGTTGAAGCTGTAATTCTTTTTCCCATAGCCACTTTCACTGGCATCTGAGAAATGATGCAGCTGTGCACCTCTGATCTTACCAAAGCTTGTAGGCTTCATGCACTGGTCCACTTTGAATTCTGAGATCTTGTTGAGATCTGCTAACCATTCTGTCCATTGGTGAGAGGAAGTTTGTGTTATATTCTCATCCCATCCAAGTTTTTCCTTACAAAGATCCTGCAAAATCAACTTGGTTGGCAGTGCAAATGGTGCAAGAAATCCCAAAGGGTCATAAACGGAACCAATCACAGATAGGACACCCCTTCTAGTACATGGTCGCTCTTGAATTGAGATTCTGAACTTGAACACAACTTGAACAGTGCTCTTTCCATTGGCAAATTGACTTTGTCCAAATCCAACTCCCTGGTCTCTTTGGCTCTATCATCTGGTGGAATGCTTTCCAATACAACACGACTGTTGCTGATCCACTTGGAAAGCATGAATACTCCCTTATTGCAGAGGGAAGTCAGATGTTTTACCATTTGAATTGCTTCCTGCTCAGTAGGCATGGATTTTAAGCAATCATCCACATGGAAATCATTCTTCACAGTGGATATCACTTCTTCTGGAAAGTGAACTTTATTGTCCTCTGCGGTCTTCTTTAATGCAAAGTTTGCACAACTTGGTGATGACACTGCTCCAAAGAGATGTACCTTCATCCGGTATTCAACAAGATCTTGTTGTACATCCCCTTCAGGCCACCATAAGATTCACAAGTAGTCAATGTGTTTTTCTGATACTTTGACGATGAAACATCGCTTTAATATCAGCCATCAAAGCAATTGATTCTTGTCTGAATTTAATGAGAACTCCAATGAGTGAGTTGGTAAGGTCTGGACCTTGCAGTAGTTGACAGTTAAATGATGTTCCTTTGAAGACTGCAGCACAGTCAAAGACCACCCTCAAGGTCCCTTTCTTCGAGTGATACACCTCATGGTGCGGAATGTACCAAAGCTCTCCATCACTTCGATTCAGTTGGTTTGTGGGTACCATTTTGGCATAATCATTGTCAATCATATC
>CM075986.1:15666402-15738436 GCA_038087875.1 Malacoraja senta | reverse complement strand
CTTTACAAAAAAGATCTAATCTAATAAAAGGGAACTGCAGATGCAGGTTTATACCAAAGATAGACACAAAATGCTGGTGCAACTCAGCGAATCAGGCAACATCCTGGAAAAAATGGATAGGTGGTCAGGAGAGGAAAAATTCTGATTACACTGAAGAGGTTGCAGAGGAGATTTAACGGGATGCTGCTGGAATGTTGATAGAAGAAAAGATTTCAAAAGCTGGAGTTGCTTTCTTAGCATCAGTGGTGGGCGTATGGACAAGCAGACAAGAGGGGAGACTTGAAGTGATATATCATGTTACTAGACTAAGTGGGACCCTGGTCCCAGTCACACGGGAGGCCTGGTCCCCCAATGCAACCCGTCCCGTTCCCCAATGCAATATTCCACCACTCAACCGTTCCCCCAACGCAACCCTTTCCCTAAACGCAATATTCCACCACTCACCCATAGCCCCCACGGGAGGCCTGGACCTCAAAGCAACCTGTTCCCCAAAATCAATATTCCAGGTGGAACAACTTCAACCTTTGTACATGGCATTCATCGGCCTCACTATGCCCTTCGATTCGGTATCATTGGAACTCTTATGGGATGTCCTATCCACCTTTGGATGTCCTGAAAAGTACATTCGAATCCTGAGACTCCTCCACGATGACATGCTTGCCACAATCATGGCCAGCAACAGCAATTGTGAGCCATTTCAAGTCAGATCAGGAGTGAAACAGGGATGCGTGATTGCCCCAACACTGTTCACCATCTTCATTGCGACAACCATCCACATCATCTAGGATGACCTACCCCCAAGAATCAAATCGCCTCCAGAACAGATGGCAGACTTTTCAATCTTGCCCGTCTCAAGTCCAAAACTAAGACATCTATGAGCTCCCTCATCGAGTTCCAATACGCAGACGACAACTGTGTTGCAGTTCTCTCAGAAAATCATCTGCAACAGATCCTGACTGCCGTCAACAGTGCATACACGAAACTTGGACTTACCATCAACTCCAAGAAGACTCGGGTTATCTACCAATCGTCACCAACTGAGACAAATCAGAAAGAACCGTCAATTCAACTTGGTGAAAGAATCCTGGAAAATGTGGACCACTTTCCATACCTAGAAAGTCACCTCTCCTCCAATGTCGACCTTGATGACGAGACCCAACATCATCTTAAATGTGCTGGAACAGCTTTTGGACGTCTTCGAATGAGAGTCTTTCAAAATCGTGACATCCAAACAGACACCAAAATGTTAGTGTACAAAGCAGTGGTGATTCCAATGCTCCTGAATGCATCAGAAACCTGACAACATACCGACGCCATCTGAAAATACTTGAAAAGTTCCATCAACAATGTTTTTGAAGCAGCTGAAATATCAGTTGGGAAGACAGAAGAACCAATGTCAGCGTGCTGAATGAAGCGGAAACATCTAGCATCGAAGCCTTCGTCATCAAGAACCAACTAAGATGGGTCGGTCATGTTGTTCTGATGGAAGACGAGCGTCTACCAAAGCAAACCTTCTACTCCCAGCTTAAAGAAGGCAAACGTAAAAGAGGCGGACAAAAGAAGAGATTCAAAGACACCTTAAAAGCCAGCATGAAGAAATCTGAAATCGACATCGACAATTGGGAAACCAATGCAAAGGATAGGAAACTCTGGCGAACCATCATCCAAGAAGGAACAGCGACCTTCGAAGCCGAGAGATGCACAGAATTAGAAGAAAAGAGAAGAAAACTGAAAGAGAGGCAGCAACAATCAAAGCCCGATCTGCCATTTGGAATTACCTGTCCTGAATGCCGAAGAACTTTCAAAGCCAGGATTGGACTCATAAGACACCTGAGAGTTCATAAAAACAACAGAAAGTAGACCATCATCCTCGACCTTGAGGGATAGACACAACGAAGATTCCACCACTCACCCGTTCCCACAGCGCAATATTCCACCACTCACCCATAGTCCCTAACTGCGCAGGCGTGGCTCATTTCCCCTCATCCACAGCACTCCCTCCCCCTCCTCTTCATCCTCTTCTTTCCCCTCTCCTCCCCTCCCCCAATCTCTTCCTCACCTCTCCTTTTCCTTTCCCCTACCCTCTGTCACGCCTCCCTCCCTCCATAACTCATCTTCCCTTCCTCTGCAACCCCTCCTATCCCCCTGTCCCCACAGCCCACTCACGTTCTTCACCTCCCCCACTTTCCCCCCTCTCCCTCCTTTAACTCCCCTGGATCACAAGGTTGCAGCAGTTGGAGTAGGCCTCGGAGTCAGAGTTGGTCTCGGAGTCGGAGTTGGAGTCGGCCAGGCTCTGAGCGACGCTGCTCCAGCCGCCGGTGACATAGATACATAGATACATAGAAAATAGGTGCAGGAGTAGGCCATTCGGCCCTTCGAGCCTGCACCGCCATTCAATATCATCATGGCTGATCATCCAACTCAGTATCCCATACCTGCCTTCTCTCCATACCCCCTGATCCCCTTAGCCACAAGGGCCACATCTAACTCCCTCTTAAATATAGCCAATGAACTGGCCTCAACTACCCTCTGTGGCAGAGAGTTCCAGAGATTCACCACTCTCTGTGTGAAAAAGTTTTTCCTCATCTCGGTCCTAAAGGGATTTCCCCCTTATCCTTAAGCTGTGACCCCTTGCCCTGGACTTCCCCAACATCGGGAACAATCTTCCTGCATCTAGCCTGTCCAACCCCATAAGAATTTTGTACGTTTCTATAAGATCCCCTCTCAATCTCCTAAATTCTAGCGAGTATAAGCCAAGTCTATCCAGTCTTTCTTCATATGAAAGTCCTGACATCCCAGGAATCAGTCTGGTGAACCTTCTCTGCACTCCCTCTATGGGCTATAATGTCCTTCCTCAGATTTGGAGACCAAAACTGTACGCAATACTCCAGGTGTGGTCTCACCAAGACCCTGTACAACTGCAGTAGAACCTCCCTGCTCCTATACTCAAATCCTCTTGCTATGAAGGCCAACATACCATTCGCTTTCTTCACTGCCTGCTGCACCTGCATGCCTACTTTCAATGACTGGTGTACCATGACACCCAGGTCTCGCTGCATCTCCCCATTTCCTAATCGGCCACCATTTAGATAATAGTCTGCCTTCCCGTTTTTGCCACCAAAGTGGATAACCTCACATTTATCCACATTATACTGCATCTGCCAAACATTTGCCCACTCACCCAGCCTATCCAAGTCACCTTGCAGTCTCCTAGCATCCTCCTCACAGCTAACACTGCCCCCAGCTTAGTGTCATCCGCAAACTTGGAGATGTTGCTTTCAATTCCCTCGTCCAGATCATTAATATAAATTGTAAATAGCTGGGGTCCCAGCACTGAGCCTTGCGGTACCCCACTAGTCACTGCCTGCCATTGTGAAAAGGACCCGTTTACTCCTACTCTTTGCTTCCTGTTTGCCAGCCAGTTCTTTATCCACATCAATACTGAACCCCCAATACCGTGTGATTTAAGTTTGTATCCTAATCTCTTATGTGGGACCTTGTCGAAAGCCTTCTGAAAGTCCAGATACAACACATCCACTGGTTCTCCCCTATCCACTCTACTAGTTAAATCCTCGAAAATTTCTATAAGATTCGTCAGACACGATTTACCTTTCGTAAATCCATGCTGACTTTGTCCAATGATTTCACCACTTTCCAAATGTGCTGCTATCCCATCTTTAATAACTGACTAGCAGTTTCCCCACTACCGATGTTAGACTAACTGGTCTGTAATTCCCCGTTTTCTCTCTCCCTCCCTTCTTAAAAAGTGGGGTTACGTTTGCTACCCTCCAATCCTCAGGAACTACTCCAGAATCTAAGGAGTTTTGAAAAATTATCACTAATGCATCCACTATTTCTGGAGCTACTTCCTTAAGTACTCTGGGATGCAGCCTATCTGGCCCTGGTGATTTATCGGCCTTTAATCCATTCAATTTACCCAACACCACTTCCCGACTAACCTGGATTTCACTCAGTTCCTCCATCTCCTTTGACCCGCGGCCCCCTGCTATTTCCGGCAGATTATTTATGTCTTCCTTAGTGAAGACGGAACCAAAGTAGTTATTCAATTGGTCCGCCATATCCTTGTTCCCCATGATCAATTCACCTGTTTCTGACTGCAAGGGACCTACATTTGTTTTAACTAATCTCTTTCTCTTCACATACCTATAAAAACTTTTGCAGTCAGTTTTTATGTTCCCTGCCAGTTTTCTTTCATAATCTATTTTCCCTTTCCTAATTAAGCCCTTTGTCCTCCTCTGCTGGTCTCTGAATTTCTCCCAGTCCTCTGGTATGCTGCTTTTTCTGGCTAATTTGTACGCATCATCTTTTGCTTTGATACTATCCCTGATTTCCCTTGTTATCCACGGATGCACTACCTTCCCTGATTTATTCTTTTGCCAAACTGGGATGAACAATTTTTGTAGTTCATCCATGCAGTCTTTAAATGCCTTCCATTGCATATCCACCGTCAACCCTTTTAGAACTAATTGCCAGTCAATCTTGGCCAATTCACGTCTCATACCCTCAAAGTTACCATTCTTTAAGTTCAGAACCGTTGTTTCTGAATTAACAATGTCACTCTCCATCCTAATGAAGAATTCAACCATATTATGGTCACTCTTGCCCAAGGGGACACAATCACAACAAGACTGCTAACTAACCCTTCCTCATTACTCAATACCCAGTCCAGAATAGCCTGCTCTCTCGTTGGTTCCTCTACATGTTGGTTTAGATAACTATCCCGCATACATTCCAAGAAATCCTCTTCCTCAGCACCCCTGCCAATTTGATTCACCCAATCTATATGTAGATTGAAGTCACCCATTATAACTGTTTTGCCTTTGTTGCACGCATTTCTAATTTCCTGTTTGATGCCATCCCCAACTTCACTACTACTGCTAGGTGGCCTGTACACAACACCCACCGGCGTTTTCTGCCCCTTAGTGTTTCGCAGTTCTACCCATACCGATTCCACATCCTCCAAGCTAATGTCCTTCCTTTCCACTGCGTTAATCTCCTCTCTAACCAGCAACGCTACCCCACCTCCTTTTCCTTTCTCTCTATCCCTCCTGAATATTGAATATCCCTGGATGTTCAGCTCCCAGCCTTGGTCACCCTGGAGCCATGTCTCCGTGATCCCAACTATATCATAATCATTAATTGCTATCTGCACGTTCAACTCATCCACCTTATTACGAATGCTCCTTGCATTGAGACACAAAGCCTTCAGGCTTGTTTTTACAACGCTCTTACCCCTTATACAATTATGTTGAAAAGTGGCTCTTTTTGATTTTTGCCCTGGATTTGTCTGCCTGCCACTTTTACTTTTCACCTTGCTACCTATTGTTTCCGCCCGCATTTTACACCCCTCTGTTTCTCTGCTCACCCATTTAAGAACCCCACCACCTCTTATTCTCTGTTTATTATTGTTTTCTTCTTTCCCCCCTACATGTTGGGTCTGAGTGCTTTCCTTCTCTGCCTCCTGCCTCACACACTGTCGAATAGCATTCTCTATTTGAGTCCCTCCCCCCAACCATTCTAGTTTAAAGTCTCCCCAGTAGCCTTTGCAGATCTCCCCACCAGGATATCGGTCCCCCTCAGGTTCAAGTGCAACCCATCCTTTTTGTACAGGTCGAACCTTCCACAAAAGAGGTCCCAATGATCCAGAAATTTGAATCCCTGCCTTCTGCACCAGTCCTTCAGCCACGCATTTATCCTCCACCTCGCTCCATTCCTACTCTCACTGTCGCGTGGCACAGGCAGTAATCCCGAGATTGTTACCTTTGCTGTCCTTCTTTTTAACTCCCCTCCTAATGCCCTAAATTCTCCTTTCAGACCTCTTCTCTTTTTTTACCTATGTCATTGGTACCTATATGTACCACGACCTCGGGCTCCTCTCCCTGCCCTTTCAGGATATCTTGGACACGTTGAGACACATCACAGACCCTGGCACCAGGAGGCAAACTACCATCCGGGTCTCCCGACTGCGTCCACAGAATCGCCTGTCTGACCCCCTAACTATAGAGTCCCCTATTAGTATTGCCCTCCTCTTCTTTTCCTTGCCCTTCTGAGCAACAGGGCCGGTCTCTATACCGGAGGCCCGGCCGCTGTCACTACACCCAGGTAGGCTGTCCACCCCAACAGTGCTCAAACAGGAGTACTTATTGTCAAGGTGCACAGCCACCGGGGTACTCTCTAGTCCCTGCCTGTGCCCCTTGCCTCTCCCAACCGTGATTCACTTGCCTGCCTCCTGTGGTGTTGGAGTGACCACATCCCTGTAACTCGGGGTCGCAGGGAACAAGCAAGCCCCGCGCTCCACTTTATGCCCTACCGCTCGGGTGTAGCTCCTCCCTCTGCGACCGCTCCAACGGCTCTCGGGCCTCTGTAAGGAACAAGCAAGCCCCGCGCTCCACTTTATCCCCTAACGCTCGGGTGTAGCTCCTCCCTCTGCGACAACTCCAACGGCTCTCGGGCCTCTGACGCACAAACTCTGCTTGCTCCGCTCCTTCAGCTGTATTCTCCCCGCCTGTGAGAGACAGAGAACCCGGCCAATCAGTGCGGCAATGTTGCGCCGGAAGGGGCGTCGCCATCCTGGCCTGGGTGGCGACGTCCCGGGTGACTGACAGGGGAGGAGACCAATCTGCGTGGCGGTGACAGGCAGGAGTGGAGACCAATCTGCGCATGTGCGGTTTTAAAGATTTTTAAACCTTAATAACTTTTAAATTATACCATCAATCAGAACAAAACTTGTTGCACTTGAGCACAGGAGAATGGTGAGTAAGGTGGCAAAATATCGTAGAACTATAATGTGCCGTTTCTGCGCAAATAGAAAATCCACGTAAACCGGAAGAGCAGAAGATCAGAGTTTTAGTGTATAGATAGAATAGATAGAAGACAGATAAATAGCTTTAGACAGGTACATGGATAGGACAGGTTTGGAGGGATATGGACCAAACATGGACAGATGGGACTATTGTAGCAGGGGACATGTCGGCCAGTGTGGGCAAGTTAGGCCAAAGGGCCTGTTTCCACACTGTATCACTCTATGACTCTAAATTCCCAGCCATTCTGCTTCATTGAGCTGTGCGTTTATTGTATTAAAACAGTCTTTCACCCACTGCACAGTGCTTTATATTCTTTGGTGGAATGAAGAATCTGAGGGAGTGCTCCTCGAACACACTGCCTAAGTGGTGAGGATTTGGGGCACATCTCATTTGGCTGCATATCTCAGTGATCAAACATTGGTGTAGATGATACAGATTACACTTGAAAAGAAGGGAAAGGGCTTCTTTGAAAGTTTGAAAGTTTACTCCCCAACTTGGGACATGCAAGTACTTCGCAGCCAAAGAAACTTCACAATGATTGTTTAAGAAGGAACTGCAGATGCTGGAAAATCGAAGGTAGACAAAAATGCTGGAGAAACTCAGCGGGTGAGGCAGCATCTATGGAGCAAAGGAAATAGGTGACGTTTCGGGTCAAGACCCTTCTTCAGACAATGATTGTTATCAGTGCTGTAGGAAATGCCAAAGGCTGAAACCCCTCTGATATTCTGAGAAATATGGTGTACTGCTCAGTGGTTGCGTGAAAAGCTTTAATGGAGGAAAACTATTTGAAAAAACTGAGGAGAGAGGGCTTTAGATGTAAAGTGCAGATTGATAGAGGGCCTTTGTTTTATTGGATATTAAGTCTAAGGCCTATCCATCCAGCACTAGCCATGTTCTGAAACTCTTAGTTCCAGCCAGTTTGTTTTTGATCCTCTTTACTGCCTCTATCCAACTCCCCTAGATACACTCCTGCAGACAGATCCGCTGTGGATAACAAACATTTGTCACCCCCCCTATCTGGAAGGCATCAAAGGCATGTGTTGCGAGGACAACACGGCTTTCCACCTGCTCACACTTCCCTTGTTCTCTTAACCTTTCTTTGCAGCTTAAAACCACACTTGTTTTATAATTATTATTATATTTCCGATTGAAGGGTCCTTGACCTGCAACATCTATTCCATTTCTCTATCCACAGATGCTGTCTGACCGGCTGAGTATTTTCAGAATCGTATCTGTGGACTTTTGCCTTCAAATTCCTGTCACAGCACACTTGGCAGACACGCTTGAAGCTGCTTAAGTCCTAAACGCTTCACCTCTAACATTTTCACTTTCTTTAATCTGAGTACTTATCCCAGTATTGTCTTCTTTGTTCAATGTCAACTCTTGTCTGATGACATTCCTGTCAAATATTACAGGAAATGTTGTTGTTTAATGGTGCCTATCAGACAACTCAGTCAGTGATGTTGATCACAGATATAATCGGGCAAATTATGCATAGTTATACTTCCCGGTCTTTGGTTGAAGGAGTACAAAACATATTAAGGGTAGTCTCCAAGATTTCTTGCGACTCTCCTGCCTGCAGTGTGTTCTGATATCACCATATCTAAATTGGATTCCAAGGACATCATTCCTACCCAAGCATGCAGAGCATGAAGGGAAGGCAAAGATATCCATATATTGTAATAATGACATGTAGAGAATAAAGTCGACAGAACAAAATACAGTTTAAAACAGCTCAAGTATATTGTTCATGCTGCTATTTACACCGGTCGCTTCAGCCATCTGATTCCAGTATGTGGATCCCCGCAAACCAGAAAGTGGAACTTGCACACAAATCATGCAATGAATGTACGTACGTACATGAGAGAAACAATGTAATGTTATGAAGTAGATCTTTCGAGAATACAGCAGCTTGTTCAGCAGTTGCCACTAGATTTGGTTTCCTCGGTGGATTCTTGATATGTTTTCCTCACCAATTGTACTCTCCCGAAGGTGCTGGCTTTGTTTCTCAATGAGTTCTTGTTGCCTTCCGGTAACTTTGTCATTCTTCACTCAAGGCTTGTGGCAGTGAGTCTTGATGGACTTCTCAGAGATATAAACGTCCCAATCCAACCTGCCTATCTCCTCGGGATGTCCATCGGATGGCAATGAGCGGCAAGCACTGACTGAACGTCACCTGTTTAGCATTGAGATATTCCGGCTAATTGTAAACCTCCAGCCTTCATCCTGGCAGAACTCAATCAAGTCAACACAGGCTGCCAACCGAAACTGGCAGCGCAACGTTTGTGCAGCTCATCTACACACAGGAGACATTCGCTGAGCCATTGCAACAGCAGGTTATTACATTTAGCCCTTCTTCAACAGTTCATTGTTTTAGAAGAGAAATAGAGTTTAAAAATATTAAGAAACATTTTTAAAGTCTTATGAAGCTAGAATATAAACTGGCCATGTTACCCGTTTTAAAGTAATCGACAGAAACTGAAATAATCTTTTGTTAATAATGTCAATGAACTTTGATGGCATCCCACACTATTCACATCCGCACCACGCTCCCTCACGTAATGCATTCTCCTTCTGATTGTTTTAAAGATCTCACATTCGGCTCAAAATTTGATAAACCAATTATTTGGCAAAATCACACCAGGTGAGGAACCATCTCCCTCTCCAAAAACTCAAGCAGGTCCAGGTATCTCGTGTGAGAGGGCAATGTCTGTTTATTATGTGTGTGAACCAATGCTGCTGGCAGATAATGTGCAGCCCATTGCTGAAGACCAAGAGAGACATCCTAGGGAATTTAGTGAAGAGTGGGGTGCGAGACTTTGAGTGGGCAATTGCAGCTTTCATTACTCCAGTACTAGAATATATCAACCCTGCTTAAAGATAAAAGGCTAATCACCAAACATTTCCATGGCAGCTAGATTTGCCTGCATTTGTAACGTTGGAAGACATGATTGCATTTCCACTGCAGTTACCTGTGGTTGCATTTCCAATGCAGTCATGTATTGTTGCATTTTTGCTTCTGACAGTATTGGTCAAATACACACTGGAGTTATATATACACGTGGCCTCATTTTGACTGCAATTCAATACATTTGCCTTTCAGGTATCTATATTTTTAGGATCTGACCAATATTATTTCATGGAATCTCAACAATGAAACCTGAAACTGCTTGAATTTACATTAAAAATTACAACAAATTACAAACATTAGAGAGCCATTTGATATATTATTTCATATCCCAGCACCAAATACCTAATCATTGCTAGAGAAAATACAAGTGATTGATTAAACATTCTTACACCAGATTTACAAATTGAGCACTGAATTGTTTGGTTTGCATAGTGAAAGAGTTCCGACTTTACAAGATTTATTTTATATCCATTTGACAGGTGACGTTTTGTTAGTTCATCACTTTCTTTTGAACATTTTTATTGAAATGATTACGATGGCTATGGCCAGGCCAAAGGCCAGTACAAACAAAATCCATTGCCCTGCCTTTGCCTGGTCTGGCGCTAAACTCAATCCCAGAAAAGACACATTGCCATCTGCGGGAGCTGATGTCGTTGGAACTGAAGGTTCAGTGGAAGCGAAGGCTGGAAAGGAAGCAGCGAAAGTTAATCCCTGTTCTGATGCAATGACGATCAGAGCACTGGCTGCCCTGATCAGCCGGCTCTGTGCTTCTCTCTGAGTGATCTGAGCAGCCTTCCTGCACATCCCCTTACTTTGCTCAAAATATCACAATGGCTGCAAAACATTCCCTCTCTGCCCTCACTCTCTACACTGACAACCTATGGGGAGAGGAGGTTTTCTAGTTGTGTGCTTCTTGATTTCAATCCCAAACATCCTATTTGTAATTTTACGCCCCTTGATTTCCTGAGGCCTCGATTTCTGCCGTACTGATTAGTCAGTTTACCCACCTCATTTGGCTATTTCCTTAATATTCCATTCTGAAAGGAAGGCAAGCCTGTTTTCTGGTGATATGATCTAACCCTTTAAATCCCAGTATTCAGGTAAATCCACAGCCTACTCTTCCAATGCCAATATAAGCTTCTGGGGTTGTTGCTCAGATTGAACATTGTTATAAAACATATCAGTTGGAGCCAAACTCCAACCTTTTATTATCACAACTTTTTGAAGCTAAGGGTCAATTCCTGAGGGCTTTCCATAGGTTCATTATAATTATCCCTAAATATTAGCACATTGGCACAGCTCATTGAATTGGTGTTTCACAGCTCCAGTGCCCAGTATTTGAATGAATAAATGAATGAATAAATATGTTTATTGGCCAAGTATGTAAACATACAAGGAATTTGCCTTGGTGCTCCGCTCACAAGTAACAACAGGACATACAATAACAATTAAGAATAAAACATAAAACATTAAAACATTAAGAATAAAACATTATAGTTTAAACATGTGAATGAAATAAAATACCAGAGCAAAAGGAGGCTACAGACGTTTGGTTATTGAGTAGAGCTACTGCTTGTGGAAAAAAACTGTTTTTATGTCTGGCTGTGGCGGCTTTGACAGTCTGGAGTCGCCTTCCAGAGGGAAGTGATTCAAAGAGTTTGTGGCCATGATGAGAGGGGTCAGAGATGATTTTACCCGCTCGCTTCCTGGCCCTTGCAGTGTACAGTTCAACAATGGGGGGAATGTTGCATCCAACAACCTTCTCAGCTGATCGAACGATTCGCTGCAGCCTCTGGATGTCGTGCTTGGTGGCTGAGCCAAACCAGACCATGATGGAGAAGGTGAGGACAGACTCTACAAGTATAGAATTGGACCCTCATTGCCTGTGGCAGATTGTGTTTCCTCAGCTGCTGCAGGAAGTACATCCTCTGTTGGGCCTTTTTGACTGTGGAGTCGATGGTTTCTTCTCGACCTGGGGTCTCTGTGAAATGTAGACATTCTCCCCCATAACAACGTGGGCTTTATCCTGGAGCACTAGTTTCCTCCCACTTCCCAAATACGTGTGTCTACTGTAAATTGTGGAATTAAGGCCGGAGAACCATGAATAACACACGGACATTTCACATTCACCAGCACCACTCTAGCAGTGCAGCATGCATGTTGCAACAGTGCTGATGTTAGGAAGGGATAGTATTTATGCATGTATTGTTGTTGTACGGCAATGCCCCCATACTTTTGTTGTACTATAGCAGTACTGCAGTGGTACCGTAGTCATCCAGCAGCTTGCAGCAACCATATTGTAGCAGTATAGCAACTATACTCTAGTGGTTCTGCAGCAGTTTTGCAGGCATAATGCATCAGTACTGCAAGGATGCAGTATTGGTATTGGGTTATTATTATGATGTGTACCAAGATAAAATCAAAAACTTTGTTTTGCGTCCTATCCATGAAGACCATACAGTACATTAGTACAACAGATAGTGCAAAATAGAAAATAAACAGAGTGCAGAGTATAGCAGTTCATCTATAGAGAATGTGCAGATAAAAAAGTGTGAATACTGCAAAAATGTAGAGTGTAAGTTGTCCGAAGAAGATTTCCATCCTGAAACATCGCCTATCCATTCCCTCTTTTGATACAACTTGACACGTTGAGTTACCCCAGCACTTTGCGTTTCACTCAAGGTAGATTGTAAGATCGGGGCTATATCCTAGCCTTCATGAGGTCTGTTGGAGCAGAATTAGGCCACTCAGACATGAGTGTGAAGGGAGTTTAGCAAGGGGCTGCGGCTGCAGTCTTGTTGAGCACGAGTGTTGAGAATTATCCAAGAGACTGTTTTGTTGCCTGTTTTCACTGATGTGATCTATGGGTCAGGAGGTCAAGCATTGAGAAGCAGAGGGGGTGCTGAGGCCTGGGTCCAAGAGTTTGTAGATGATTTTGATGAAATTAAGGTATTGAAGATGGAGTTATAGTCCATAAATGGGAGTCTAACGTAGGCGTCCTTGTTTCAGGTACGAGTTTGAGGCTGGGAGATGGCGGCAGCTGTGGACCCGTTGTGACACTTGCGTACTGCATTGGGTCTGGATCGTCTGGAAGGCTGGAATTGAAGAGTGATGTGACCAGTCCCTTGAGGCACTGGTAGTTCTTGACAGTAGATGTCAGAACTCAGGACGTTAGTCATTAAGGCACACTACTGATTTTTGCTTCGTCACTTGGATAGTTGTGATCTTCTTCAAGTAGGTGTGAACCTCAGATTGGCACAGGGAGAGGATAAAGATATCTGCAAGTGCTCCTGCCAACTGGTCCGTGCAGGCTCAGAGAATAAGGCTGGGGACTCCATCCAGGCCAGTCGCATTCTGTGGCTAAAGGTAGCAGTGCAGCAGATACCGTAGCCGTATTGCAGCTGTGTGCAGTAGTCAAACTGCAGCCATACCGCAGTCATACCGCGGATGTGCAGTGGATGTACCACAGCAGTATCACGGCCATTCTATAGTCATGTTTTAATAGTACTATTGTTATCCTATAGTCATGCTGAGCAGTACTACAGCAGCAACGTAGCGATACTGTGGCAGTCCTGGAGCTGTTGAAGTATAGGACAAGACACAAGCTCACAATACATTCTGTGGCAGACATGCAGCTATGTAGTAGCAGGACTGTTGCAGCTCAACAGCAGAAATACTGGAGCAGTCTTGCAGCCTGAATGTAGCAGTAAGGAGGCTATTCAGCAGTAGTACTGCAGCTGCACGGTTGTTGCGCTGTGGTCGTAATGCTGCAGCACCGTGGGCACGCTGTAGCAGCATTGTTGCCATCACTGTAACAGTACCGCAGGTAAACAGTAGCCGTGCAGTAAAGCTGCAGCTGTATAATAGTTGATGGTGTTAGCCGTACTGTACATGAACTTTAGCCGTACCGCTTCAGTATGCAGCCCAACTGCAGCCCTTGTCACAGAGTTGCAGGCACACTGTAGCAGCAGAAGCTGCACTGTAGCAATCCTGCAGGAATACAGCAGTCATGCTGTTGCAGCAATGTATCTGCACTGTACCAATTTGCAGCAATGTTGTAAGATTCGACACCAGTTGTGTAGAGATACAACAGATTCCTATTCCTACAATAGAACAGTGCTGTAGTGGTTCTGCTGTTCATTGCGGCTGTGATGTCATAGAACTCTCGGCATACTATAACAGTAGTTTAGCCATTCTGTGGAAATAATGCAGCAAGCATCCCTGAAGCTGTATTGCAACACGACTGAAACCATTCTGCAGGAGTAGCATAGCTTCTCTATTGCCATATTGCAGCTGTACTCTCAGCCGACTGCAGCCACCATGCAGCTGCACTGCTGCTGAACTGCAGCAATATTTGAGGTGCACTGTTGCAGTATTGTTGTCACTATCTGACAGTACTGAGGCAGTCCATAGATTATTGTAGTACTTCTAGCAGTACCATCGCCAGGCTGTAGCCTCACTGAACCAAGTAACCAAGTCAGGTAATGTTTAAAAAGTATACTTTATTCTTATTAATGATGGAAGCAAATAATTTGAGCTTGGTTGTGGTCATAACAAGATTCCAATAATTTCTGCAATTATATTGAACCCTGGCTGAAACCTAAGTGTGGGAAGCTGTAGATAGACTAAAAATGCTGGAGTAACTCAGCGGGTCAGGCAGCATCTCTGGAGGAAAGGAATAGGTGATGTTTTGGCTTGAGACTTGGGTGCTGCCTGACCCGTTGAGTTACTCCAGCATTTTGTCTCTTTCTGCAGTGTAAACCAGCATCTGCAGTTCCTTTGCACACGAGCCAGAAACTGTGTTCAGATCTGGTTTCCCTATCTAAGAACTCAACCTCGCAAAACTCGTACAAGAGAGTTTGGCCAGATTGAATCCTTGAATTGCTGGATTGAGAAGAGGATCTGCAGTTTGCTTGTTGTTAACGATGTTTTACCCGGCCTGTTGACTTTGTGCCAGGGATCACCCATCTCAAAATAAAGAGGTGGCCATGCAAGACTGAGATCGGAAGTGATTTCCACGGCCAAGGAGGGGTGAATCTTTGACATTTTTCACCCGAGAGGACTGTGGAGACTCCCTCACTATGTATGGTTAAAACAGAGATCAATCGTTTTTGAATATGAATGCAGGAAATGGACATTGAGGTCAAAGATCAGCCATGATCATATTGAATAGGTCAGGACAGGGCTGGTCAGGACAGAGTGATTCACTTCAGCTTCTATTTCTTATCTATTTATGTTTTCACCTCATTTCAGATCCCATTGTGAGTCTCTAACAAATATTAATATAATTTTAAATATAATTTCACATGATCTCCTGCTGCCCGTTTCTGCATGCCTACATACTCTGGTAAATTTACATGAATTTTGTTTAGTTTTCCTCTCCATTAGGGGGCGACATAGTGGCGTAGTGCTGCTGCCTTTTACAGTGCCAGAGACCAGGGTTCGATCCTGACTATGGGTGCTGTCTGCAAGGAGTTTGTATGTTCTCCTTGTGACCACGAGAGTTTTCCCCGGGTGCTCCGGTTTTCCCCCACACTTCAAAGACCTACAGGTTTGTAGGTTAATTGGCTTCAGTGAAAATTGTACATTGCCACTAGTGTGTAGGATAGTGCTAGTGTACGTGGTGTTCGCTAGTCAGCGCGGACTTGGTGGGCCAAAGGGCCTGTTTTGCGCTGTATCTCTAAACTAAACTAAATTCTCCGGGTCACAAGCTAAGTCCACATGGAATATATATTCGTCCTTTTTTGTTGTTACATTTTCTACACTTTTCTACACTTGCACTTTTTCCTTCACTTTCTTCTTTCTTTCAATCTTTTCTTTTTCTAGTGTAAAAAAATAAATAAAGGGAGTACATTAATTGTAAGAAGATATAAATGACGAGTATTAATGTATGTGGTTGTAATGTAATGTACTTCTAATAAATAAAAATTAAAAAAAAAAAAAAAAAAAAAAAAATGATGGCAGATGATACATTTTTGTTTTCAAACACCAGAATTTTAGACTGACAGCTGCACTCAAGACTGTTCCTACTGCAGTTTCTGATTCTCAGGCTGATTCCTTCCCAGGCTGATACTTGATATCTTGATACTAGTGGTTCACTCACACCTAGAATTGTATGGGTTAATGACCACAGGTGATATATTATGCAAATGTACAACCTTACAAATAGGAACTGTTTTTTCAAGCCAATCCTCCATTTAATAAGATTGTGGATAATCTGGTAATTCTGCAATCCCATGTTATAATTCATTTATCAAACTTTTTTCCCCAATCACTACCCCAATCGCTACCCATTAAGATTCCTTTGTAGCTTTCTTGTGTGTTCTTCAAGATGAATATCAGAATATAAGATCAAAAGACCAAAAGTTGCTCGGAGCAACTTCCTATTCATAAGACAACAGCCGACCTATACTTGATCTCTATGGGCACGCGCATGGGCCCAAGCTATGCCTGCCGCTTTGTAGGGTACGTCGAAGAATCCTTGTTCGAGGCGTACCATGGCCCTATCCCCGAACTCTACCTCCGCTACATCGACGACTGCATTGGTGCTACCTCCTGCACCCATACAGATCTCACTGACTTCATCCATTTCACCACTAACTTCCATCCGGCACTCAAATACACCTGGACCATTTCCGACATCTCCCTACCGTTTCTAGACCTCAGTATCTCCATCGTAGGTGACAGACTACTGACCGACATCTACGATAAACCTACTGACTCCCATGGCTATCTGGACTACACTTCTTCCCACCCTGCTTCCTGTAAGGACACCACCCCCTACTCCCAATTCCTCCGTCTACGCCGCATCTGCACCCAGGATGAGGTGTTCCAAACCAGGGCATTGGAGATGTCCTCATTCATTAGGGAACGGGGGTTCCCCTCTTCTACTATAGATGAGGCTCTCACCAGGGTCTCTTCTATATCCCGTAACTCTGCTCTCATTCCCCATCCCCCCACTCGTAACAAGGGCAGAGTCCCCCTTGTCCTCACCTTCCACCCTACCAGCCGTCACATACATCAAATAATCCTCCGACATTTTCGCCACCTCCAACGGGATCCCACCACTGGCCACATTTTCCCATCTCCTCACCTTTCGGCTTTCCGCAGAGACCGCTCCCTCCGTAATTCCTTGGTCAAATCGTCTCTTCCCACCCGTACCACCCCCTCCCCGGACACTTTCCCTTGCAACCGCAAGAAATGCTACACTTGTCGCTTTACCTCCCCCCTTGACTCCATCCAAGGAGCCAATCAGTCTTTCCAGGTGTGGCAGAGGTTCACCTGCACCTCCTCCAACCTCATCTATTGCATCCGCTGCTCTAGGTGTCAGCTGCTCTACATCGGTGAGACCAAGCGTAGGCTTGGCGATCGCTTCGCCCAACACCTCTGCTCGGTTCACAATAACCAACCTGATCTCCCGGTGGCTCATCACTTCAACTCCCCCTCCCATTCCGAATCCAACCTTTCTGTCCTGGGCCAGAGTGAGGCCCACCGTAAATTGGAAGAGCAGCACCTCATATTTCGCTTGGGTAGTTTACACCCCAGCGGTATGAACATTGGCTTCTTCAATTTCAGGTAGTCCCTGCTTTCTTCTTCTTTCCCTCGGCCCTTCCCAGCTCTCCCACAGCCTACTGTCTCCGCCTCTTCCTTTCTTCTTCCCGCGCCCCTCACCCCCACATCAGTCTGAAGAAGGATCTCGACCGGAAACGTCGCCTATTTCCTTCGCTCCATAGATGCTGCCTCACCCAGCTGAGTTTCTCCAGCACTTTTGTCTACCTATACTTGATCTCCATGTACTTGCTAATCTCTTATAACTGTTAACACCCTTGCCTGATAGAAATCTATCAATCTTGGTCTACACATGTATAACTGAACCAGCCTCAGGAGCATCTGAGTGTGCAGGTGAGTGGTGGGTGGTGGTGGGTGGGTTGAGGAGTTGGCCAGGTGGGCAATCGAGGGGATGTTTGAGACAGGGAGAGTTTGGTGGGGCGGCAGGTTGGTGTTGGCAGGGTGACAGGTGAGTGTGGAGTTGCATAAAAGATGACAGAAGCTTCATCTCTTCTGACGGCTCTTTCAACGTGGAACCAGCGGCTCCAATCAGCGAGGCAGGTCAGTCGGTTGTTTCACCTACGCTCGCGTATGATGAGCCACAGAAACGTCAGACTGTTAACCAACGCAGTTGTACTCACAAGCCCTTTTGTATGGCTGTGAGACCTGGACAATTGACAAGAAACACATCAAACAGTGCGAGTGTTTCCACCTGAGATCCCTGTGATCATTCATGGGCATCAAATGGTGGAGCAGAGTGACAAATTTGGAATATCTGGACAGGGCCGGCCCAATTGGCATCAAAGCCGTGATGAACCTGAGGGAACAGTTGCAGTAGACTGGTCGAGGAATACGTATGGACAGCTCCGTGCAAGCTCCCTTATGGAACTCTTGCTCAGTAAACTAGGGACATCCAAGAAAGTGATACTCGTTTCTTGTTTCCAAGACGGCCTCAAACACAGAGGCATCCCTTCTGGCAGAAGAGAGTTGGAGCCGTGTGCCCTGGACGGAACAAGCTTGTGAGCTTTGACCAAAAGGGCCTGAAATCAACTGAAGACTGCGGACAGGATGGAATCGCCAGAGCCAGAGAATGTAGGATGCCCACCTCAGCGTCTTCCCCTTACCGCCACGGTTCCTCAGTGCATGCCTCCAGGGCTGGTCTTGCCAGCCACATCCAGGCTCACATATGAAGACCGCACAACCGACACCAGGGCCAACCAACCGTGAGGCGAGTGATTGAAAGGGCTGGGCAAGTGTGGGGCTGGTGGAGACGGGAGGGCGAGGAGTTGGCACGGGTGGGCGGGTGAGGGTTGTTTGTGTGTTTGGCGGGGGTGGGGAATGCGAGGGGCGTGTGATCAGTGTTGCATTTCTGCCTTACTGTCAGGAAGTGTCATTCTTTTACTTTTGAACATTGCTGACCTGGTGTCCAGTCATACTCGGGCCATCCCAGCGTCTCGCCATTCTTCTTGTTTTCCACTTCCAGCCATGTGATCAGCGGCTCAAAATATGTCAGCAGAGACGCAGCCGACATACTTGTGTTCCCAGTAATCATCCTCATGGCCTCGTACCAGGGCTTGCTGCTTCCCAGCTTCATGGCGTCTCTGGGGTACAGAAAGGCACAGAAAGAGTCAGACGTTGGCTTTGATTCTGAGTCACAGGTGACAGAGTCTGGAGGGGGGTGGGGGGGGGGGGGGGGAATGTGAACCAGTCAAAATGCATGGGCTCCACGAAATAACGAGAGTTTGCCATCACTGTTGGACAAGGCATAGCAGGGTTAAGGTATGTACCGTATGCATCGTATGTACCAGAGGATCTGGGTTTTAAGGTTACCCTGAGTTGGAATATATTGCGCAAGAAGGAACTGCAAGTGCTGGTTTACACCAAAGATAGACGCAAAATACTGGAGTAACTCAGCGGATCTGGCAGCATCTTTGGAGAAAAGGAATAGGTGACGTTTTAGGTCGAGGCTCTTCATCAGACTCATCAGACGCGGGTCCTGCCCTGAAACGTCACCTATTCCTTTTCTCCGGAGATGCTGCCTGACCTGCTGAGTTGCTCCAGCATTTTGTTTCTATCTTTGGAAAATATTGTGGCAGCTGCTAACTTCAGTCACTAATTCTAGGGACCCCAGGACACCTCTCATTGGAGAGCCAATGGCCAGGGAGATTATGTCAGGATCCAGCAATGTGTGGTGTGACCATCTGACCTAATCTCTGGTCTGGCTATTGGTTACATAAAAAGGTACAGCACAGGAACAGGCCCTTCGACCCACAATACGTGACCTTGTGTCATATGTGATGTCGCTGAGTGCAATCTGAGCAGAATGTAGTCATCAACATGACAGCCATGTGAAGTACTTTGGGATGTTTCCTGAGATACCATTCGAGCCAGATAAAACCGGAGGAGCAAGTCAGGAATAGAGTGGCATTCCATTTTATGCTGTGTGGCACCGCTATTGGGAATGCTAACTCATCCACTACCCTATAACATATAATGGGGTGACTTGCTTGGCTTTATCAAATTTTTGAGATCGATGGCTCGTTTGCAAGGCTGGTCTTTACTGCCTATTCCTAATTTCCCTTGAGGAGATGGGTTTGTAGGACTATTTCAGAGGACATTTGGAGTTAACCATATTGATGTGGTTAAAGTGTCGTATAAAGGACAAGGCAGGGAAGGACAGATTCCTTCTCTCAACCTGTCCTTGCTGAAGAGCATCGGTGAGCCAGATGGAAGATAGAACATTGAACAGTGTGGCACATGACCAGGCCCTTCCATGTATGAAGTCTGTTCTGACCATGATGCCAGTTTAAACTGTACACCTGCCTACATATAGTTTATATCTGCACATTCCCAGCCTATTTGCGGTCTACCTAAATGCCTTTTAAATGTTGCTATCATAAATTTTATAAGGATTCATCACATTTTGTGATCATCATGACCCATTCTCAATTGTATTTAAATTCCATACCATCCATGGTGAGATCTGGTCGGATCCTGTGTTTGTTAGTCCAAACCTCTGCACTGCCAGCCTTGTTTCCCAAGCATTGTACTAATACACCTTTTTTAACTAGTGATTTGTTTCACAGTTTAATGTAATTCTTTATGTTGACCACGGCAGCCCTTTTACATTGTTCTTACCCAATGAGTTTTCCAGCTGCATGCGAGTTGTAGATGTCACATTTGTACAGAGGCCCGACGTGACCTGCAGCTTTGCAAAGGCTCTCATGGAACTGGAACTGGATGATGAAGCTTACAAAATACCTGAGAAAAAGTTAGGAAGATAAGCAGAATTCATGCACATTGCATAGGTGGACATATTCATGAAAATCAGTGTTCTACTGGCCAAAACCGTTTCTGTAGATTATTGTAAAGCATTATAGAATTCAATTAAATTCCAATGAAATCAGTTAGGTTTTGGTCACCTTAGTCAAACCTATCTCCCTGCCTCTCATACCTGACTCCCGTCAGCTCTGTTCCTCACTCTCTGCAGTGTAATCAGCGTGGTGAGCAGATGCACTTACTAATTCTTTCATGTTACTCTGAACATAACAATTTAATCATTTCACACTAATGTTCTCGTTCCCCAGTGCTGGTGCTAGTAGTTAATGAATAACATTTCCTTTATCCCACACTCTTTAAGCCACGGGGTCAACACTCAGATCTTATTAACCTTATCCTACCTTGCATTTGGCTCAGGTAGTAATCAAAGACTATTACCTTTATAGTTCTTCCCTTTTACTTTGGAGTTTCAATCCATATATTCCATTTTTTCTAATTCCACTTATGTTTTATGTTTATACATGGAGCACAAGATCTGGTTCCTCCTCCTCCTCCTGTGTCTCATTCCAGTCCTTAACTCTGTTGAAGTATCACGGTGTTTGGGACTTACACTGGTGGCTGCGGAGAACACTGTTTATCTTCACAACAATACTGTCGTCTGTCACTAAGGCATCCCCTCTCAGTCCCTTCTCTGTATGCCTACGATGGTGCCATGGTCCAATCTCCCTTATATTCTTCGTTCATGTTTGAATGCACAGTAAGTACCTGTCGACCTGTTGGTCACAGCTTAAGGCTGACCCACTGCATCTCTGGTTCCCAGAACAATATGGCTTGTTATCATGTCCAGTCCATAGGAATTTCCCAAACCCAGATTACTGCCTAACTTCAAGATGAGTCTGTACCAGGGATCAATGGTCCAAATTCCTGATGAAATATGATAATCTGATGAAACTAATGCCTGAAACTCAGTGCAGCTCAACATGCCCCAACGTGCAAAGTTGGTTTCTAGACATCTCACTGAGCTCCAGGAGATGGTACTTGGAACAGGAGAACTGGTTCCTCTGACTCATACACTTTGCAGCTACAATACATTACCTGCCTTGCCAACTGTAACAAAGATTGCTCAATGTAATGAGTGTCTAATGTAGGGATCAATGATGTGGCCTCAACCCAATGTTTTGTTTTGTTTTATGTGGTCAATCTGTTGTGGTTCGTATTTGATAGCCAATTTGATTTTTGAGCATTCTAATCCCAGTAAAAATAATCCTTTTACATATTTACCTTTTCGATTGTAAGCTGTAAGAAAACATGCATGTGCATCATCCTGTACGTATCAACAAACAAAACTGGAACATTTACAACCTGACGGTAACATTAACTATCATAAGTACGGACAAACTAGGAACACAAATAGATTGCTTGGTCCCTCACGTTTGCTCTGCCACACAATAAGATCATGTCTTATCTGGCTGTAAACTCTACTTTGCAATCCCATATATCTGCAATATAATTTCACATCCTTGCTCATCAAGAATTTATCTAACTCTGCCTTAAAAATCTTCAAAGACTACCTTTAAAATTGGATTCTTGACTTCCTCATTGAGAGACCTCAATCAGTGCGGATTGATAGCAAGATCTCCTCCTCATTGACCAGCAACAAAGGTGCACCTGAAGCCTGTGTGCTTACCCCCCCTGCTCTACTCTGTACACCCATGTATGGCTAGGCACAACTCCAAGGCCATGATGCCACTATTGTTGGCTAAATCACAGGTAGTGATGTATCAGCCTACAGGAGTGAAATAATAGAACACCTATTATTGTGGTGCCACAACCACAACCACAACCTCTCACTCAATGTCAACAAAACCAAGCTACTAATCATTGACTTCAGAAGGGAAGTCTGGAGACCATGTGCCAGTTTCCAGAGTCCGAAGAAGGTCCTGACCCAAAACGTCACCTATCCAATTTCTCCAGAGATGCCATCTGACCTGAGTTACTCTTGCACTTTGAGTCTATCTTTGCCAGTTTCCATTGCCGGGTTGACAGTGGAGAAAACCAGCAGTTTCAAATACCTGGGCATTAGCTTCACGATGATTTGCCCTGGACCTAGTAAATAGATGTAATCAAGAAGAAGGCGTGCCAGTGTTTTTATTTTCTTAAAGAGATTTGGCATGACACCGAATACTCGAATAAACTTCCACTGATGTGTCTTAGAAAGTATCCTGACTGGTTGCATCATGGCAATTCCAACATATGGGAAACACAAGAGGCAGCAGAGAGTGGTGATCTCAGCCCAGTCCATCATGGGCACAGCCCTCCCCACCAGCAATAACATTAAAATGAGGCAGCATCTATCATTACCGATCCTCCTCTCCATCTGGACTTTGACCTCTCTCACAACAATCATTGAGCAGGAAGTAGAGAAGCCCATAGTCCCACACCACCAGGTTTAAGAATAGCGATTTTCCTACAACCGACCTGTACAGCCCTAATCCTATCTTGGCGATGAAACACTCTTGTACTACCATGAACCTGTTTAAAAATTGTGTCTTGCAATAATGTATTGTTTATTTACTCTTTTCCATTTACTGTCGTGCAGAATTTATGCAGAATTTATATATAATTTGTGTTTTGTTGTGTGGTCTGAATCTATGTGCCTGTGATTCTGTTGCAGACAAGATTTCATTATACCTGTAGCATGCCATAATATATGCATATGCCAATAAACTCATCTTGACTTGACTTGCAAAGCTCTTGAGGAAGAGATTCCAAAGACAGAACTCCCTGAAAGAAACTATATTTGCCACCCATGGTTCTTTTTTTTAAAAGAGGATGGCTCTTTTTTTTAAAGAGGAACCAGTCAACATCACTACGCCCATGTACCTCATGGTCTCATACATTTCAAGCAAGTCCCCTCTCCCACAGCTTCATGTGTCCTTTTCATTACTTACCACACTATCCTTCCATCATCAGCAAATTACTGCAGCCAGGTCATTATAGAAATTGTAAAAACGGAACCCCAGCACACAATGCCTGTGGTATGTCACTCATTACATCTTGCCACCAGAAAAACCCAGTGCTGCAGTTCTTGGTTGCCAGCCAATCTTTCTCCCTTGCCAATATGTTAACTCCTAAACTGTGAGCTTTTAATTTTCCACAATAACCTTTGTGTGGTATCAAGAATCGTCAACAGCAAGCAGCAACCCCTTCCTCTCTAAACGCATTTGCTAAGCTGGCCAATTTATTTTAACTGACCCTAGGTCGAAGTTCCTGATTTAGTTTAGCTTAGAGATACAGCGCGGAACCAGGCCCTTCGGCCCACCGAGTCCGCGCCGACCAGCAATCCCCGCACATTAACACTATCCTACACACATTAGGGACAATTTACATTTATACCAAGCCAATTAACCTACAAACCTGTACGTCTTTGGAGTGTGGGAGGAAACCGAAGATCTCGGAGAAAACCCACGCGGTCACAGGGAGAACGTACAAACTTTGTACAGACAGGACCCGTAGTCGGGATCGAACCTGGGTCTCCGGCGCCCCAAGCGCTGTAAGGCAGCAACTCTACCACTGCCCCATCGTGCCACCGTCGTCATTTAAGTCATTCAATTACTCTTCCTCAGTCAGACCAAAAATAGCAATGATTTCTTCTGAAGTCAAATTTCAACATCCTTTTGGCTAAAAATATGATCACTTCTTTCTGATGACATCGTAGATGGTCAATGCCTTTGGTTGGGCATATTCCTGGAAGTTCCATCACATGACCTCCCCCACCCATAACTCCACCTGCAAACCCACCCTCAATCTGCCAAAGAGAATATTTCTTACTTCCACTAATTTTATAAATTTTTGATGAGGAAAGAAAACAATTGTATTAACATCATTATAATTTTCCCCCAGGATTGCTGGCAGAGTTTAATCTTCAAATTCTTGTGCCCCCAGGACAACTCTGAAGGGTTGGAAACCTGAGATATTTGAGTTAAAGTTACCATAAGATACATTAACACTATCCCAGAGCCGGAGAAACATCTGTGCCCAGGACATACCTGACATAGGGGACACTGGAAGGAATGTGGAATTTCGCACCAGGATCAAAATCTTCCTCTGAGCGAAGTATAGGAGGACACAGTCCTTGATATTTTAACCTGTGGGTAAGAGATACAAGGTAATTTGGGCACTCGCACAATGCAGCTGAGGTTTAACATCTACCCTGAACTTCTACTTGGTGTAGGCTTCAGAAAGTCATTGTACCCTGGATCTGGGGTTGGTATGTGGGAGATGGGGCAGCCAACAATAATAGAGCAACTTGATAGGAACTGCTTGGGAACCGTTCACAAGATGGTCGGTCCAGCATTCATCGGCCATCACCAATTGTTCTGGAGAAGGTGCTCTAGATTCTTGAACTGCTGTTGTCTGTGTGCTGAAGGTTGTGAAATAGAGAGTTCTGGTATTCAGACCCTATGGCGGGAAAAGGTATGTGACATGGAGAAGAACTTGGATATCATGGTATCCCGCAGCAGTTTTTGTCCTGGTCTTTCTTGAGGGTGGAGGTCATGTGTTTAGGAGATGTAGTCACAAACATCCTGCACTTGATACATACTGGAACCTTGCTAAATCTTGCTTGAGAACACAGGAATTTAAGTGGGTCATATCTTGAGTCTGCTGAAGAAGAAAATCATCAACATAGTTGATAAGGTGAACTGCGGATACATAGATACATAGAAATTAGGTGCAGGAGTAGGCCATTCGGCCCTTCGAGCCTGCACCGCCATTCAATACGATCATGGCTGATCATCCAACTCAGTATCCCGTACCTGCCTTCTCTCCATACCCCCTGATCCCTTTAGCCACAAGGGCCACATCTAATTCCCTCTTAAATATAGCCAATGAACTGGCCTCAACTACCCTCTGTGGCAGAGAGTTCCAGAGATTCACCACTCTCTGTGTGAAAAAGTTTTTCCTCATGTTTCCGTTGACGTTACACACACAAAACCATTTCCCTTAGACAGCACTCCATGCTACTCAATTGCTATCCCTCAATGTGTCCAGTTGTTGCAATAGGTCAGAACCATCAGAAATGGAGACTCAGATGTAAGTCATATCCCCAGTCTCACCAACATCCTTCCAGACTCTATGAAATCTCATGACCTTTCCTCTACCACTTCCCATCTTCTCTCATATGCTGGATTCCTCCATGTAAAGACTACTTGAGTAATGTTACTTTCTCTCCGTTCCATTTTCTCTTCCCCTCTCTTTCATTCATACTGTTATCTGTGGCACAAGCCATCTATTTCTGATACTTAAAATCCATACAGTCTCACTGTCTCCGGTAATGTAGGGCCATCTTACCAAATGGGTAAGGTGATATGCCAGCTGCAAACAATGCAACCACTGAGAATGTTGCCAGAGCCATTCTCAGGATAGGGCACTGGTGGCATGCCCAGTCTTCATTATCCACCCATACTATCCAAGAGAAGATTATTGATGTACTCACGGTCTATCATGTTCTCTCTTTCTTTACCGGATGTGATATATATGAGGATAAGTGTATCGTGAAAGCATGATATAAAGGAGGAATGACTTAAGTTAGAAAGGTATGGGATGTTGAAGGTTCACACGGTGATTGATGGTCCTGAGGTGGACACAATGAAGCATTTATGTGCGGATCATAGACGCACGTGCAACCTTTAAACATGTGATGGTTGAGGAAATTAGATTTGTGAACACTTTTGTCCAGTAGAAATAAATGGGATTGAAACCAATAAACTCCCAGTGCCTGGGAATATCAGATCACGGGGCCTGAAGTAAATCATTGGAATCTATTATTAAGGAAGTGCTAGCCATTAGAAAATAGAACTGGACTGTTAACATGGATGTGTGAAAGGGTACCTGTCTGTTAGTGTTTTCTATTGACAAGGGGGAACCAAGGTCTTTCCGCTGACTGGTTAGCACGCAACAAAAGCTTTTCATTGTACCTCGCTATACGTGACAATAAACTAAACTCAAACGGCGTTGGTTAGTAGTTGGACTCTCAGAAGGCCTTTGATAATGTGCCACAGAAGAGGCATTTATGTGACCTTCCAAATCACAGAACACCAGCCACTGTATTTTACCTCAGATTCCACCACTCTCGGTTGTAATCACTTTCAGGGATCCGTCCATCGAAAACCTTCCATCGCCATTGATCCATCAGGTAGCCAAATGGGAGGAAAGCAATCTTGTCCAAGGCAATGCTCATCAAGTAATTGATATCACTCTCTGCAGAAATAAACCTCCAGTCATTACGCCCTTTATGGCAGTTTCATTAGCAATAAAAACTCATTGAGTGCAGTGCTCACTCTGTGTCAGTAGCAGATCTTTGTTGACTTTTACAGCTGAGCTTTCCTAACCTTGTCATCGCCATTTTCATATGCAAGCTAACAGTAAATGGTGATGGGAAGCAGCTGTCCATCTCCCAGCTTTCTATTTGAAGGCACAGTGGTGCAGCTGGTAGAGATGCTGCCTTTTACGGTGACAGAGACCCAGGTTCAAACCTGACCTTGGGTGCTGTCTGTGGAGTTTGCACCTTCTCCCTGTGACCATGTGGGTTTTCTCCAGGTGCTCCGGCTGCATCCCACATCCCACAATGTGCGGGCTTGTAGGTTAGATAGATACATAGATACATAGAAAATAGGTGCAGGAGTAGGCCATTCGGCCCTTCGAGCCTGCACCGCCATTCAATATGATCATGGCTGATCATCCAACTCAGTATCCCGTACCTGCCTTCTCTCCGTTAATTGGCTTCTAGTGTGCAAGGAGTAGATGCGGAAGTGAAATATATTAATGGGTCGACATAGACTCATTGAGCCAAAGTGCCTGTTTCCATGCTGTACATATCTTTAAAAAAATGTAATCTGCAAATGATGAATTTGTGTTGGACAGTGGCGCAGTGGTAGAGTTACAATAGACAATAGACAATAGACAATAAACAGCACCATAGGCCCGGGTTCAATCCTGACGATGGGTGCTGTCTGTGTGGAGTTTGTACGTTCTCCCCTTGACCTGCATGGGTTTTCTCGGGGACCTCTGGTTTCCTCCCACACTCCAAGACGTACAGGTTTGTAGGTTAATTGGCTTGGTAAAATTGTAAATTGTCCCTGGTATGTGTAGGATAGTGTTAGTGTGTGGGGATCATTGGTTGGCGCGGACCCATTATTAATTACATTATTCTGTTTTCTGGACAGTGAGATAATCAGGGCAGGATGCGGCACAATGCTTCATCCCAGAGCAGTGGAATGCATCTTCCGTGCTTTGAGGGAACTCTACGACTGTGTGTGTTTGGAGCGCACGTTTCAGCAGGTGGTCACCTGAGAGTGCAGGCATGGAGGGGCTGGGTGTCTGCCTAGTACTTGTTCAGGTGATCCACAAGGACTGTCTGATCAGTGTTGCTCTGATTCCTGTCAGGGTTCAGCCAGAGCCAGGACCTCGGACCCCAGCACAGGAGGTGTCTCAGCTGCACAGGAAGGAGGAAGATCAAGAGGCAATTCTGGAGCTGGAGGAGCAGACAAGGGGTTTTGCCATCGTAGACCTGATTGCGTGACGATCTGTTGCCTCTCTGGCGGCGGGTGAAGGATAACGCTGAGCGGCCGCAGGACATTCTGGGACAGGAGTGGCCAGAGATAGGGTTCCTGGGTAACACCAACAACAAAGAGATGAAATCCTGCGCGCAAAGTTTTGGACTTAAGAACGGAATTAAGTAGCAGCACCTGGAAAGTGATAATGTCCAGAATACCACTGGATGCCACGTGTCAGTGAATACGGAAATAGAAGTGTGCAGGTGATTGTGTGGCTGGAGAGATGATGACGGAGATGTGCGGGGAGCAGAAGCTTTGCATTCCTGGCCCATCGCGACAGGTTCTGAGTAAAATGGGGGAAAGTATGTTCCTGCCAGGGGGGGGGGGTGGCACCTGCACCTGCACAGAGCTGGGGCAGATATGGTAGTGGGCAAGTTTGCTGCTGTTCAGAAGGGTGGGGGTAGTTAGTTAATGTACTGTCAGAAAAATGCAGAGCTGGGTATAGAGCTCACCATGTTGGTGAGGAAGCTAGAGCAAACAATGGAAGAAACACAGACACAAAGGGAATCAGGTAGTTATCTAAATGAAAGGAGGTCAGTGAAAAAGGTGGATGATCTGATATGTGGAGGCTGACATTGCGGTTATTACACAAACCTTGGGTAGAGGGGCAGCTGAGACCGGCAGGGCCAGAACCGAGTGCTGGAAGGTTGGATTCAGATTTGTCGTTTTGTCGTTTTGTCTCGACCAACACAGAATCAATGTGCTGAAGGGCTTCCCTCTGTACTGTACATTTTCCATGATTCACAGCTCAGCCACATACAAACCCGCAACTAATTCCTCCGGTTTCAAAGACATCCTGTAGTAAGTGCCGTGGGATTTACCTTTATTGTCCATCACCTCGTTGAGCAGCCCAATGGATTTGAGGTGTTTCGGAGTGGAGACTGACAGAGCCATTACATCACCAATGGCCTCGTGGAAACCGGGGTTAGCGCCGTCACGGAATGAGATGTGCAGGTCTTTGTACTGAAGGAAGTATTGGATGTGACCCATTTCATGGTGCACAGTCACCAGGTCGTCCATGTTCACCACAGTGCACTGCTTAATTCTGGAGGAAAAGGATCACAGAAGAATTGAAAGGCTATCAGAGTATCTTCTGAGCAATTACTTTATGGGGAAATTATAATACAGTGGAATATATAATTTAAGAATAAGGAGTGTTTTTCTCTTTTCCCTCTTTCTCTTTTTTCTTCTTTTTTAGGGTCTATTTCTTGAAGGAAACTTTTGTGTTTAATTTCTTTCTTATAGGGTCTTTGTCTTTTTTTTTCCTTTTTTTTTGTCACGTTCTTTACACCTTCACTTTTTTCCTTCACTTTCTTCTTTTTCTCAATCTTATCCTTTCCCTTTATTAGTGTAGAAAATAAACGGAGTACATTAATTGTAATAAGATATATGTGATGAGTACTAGTGTAATTGGTTGTAATGTAATGTACTTCCAATAAATAAAATAAAAAAATAAAAAAAATAAAATAAGGAGTAAGCCATTTAGAACGGAGACGAGGAAACGCCTTTTCTCACAGAGAGTGGTGAGTCTGTGGAATTCTCTGCCTCAGAGGGCGGTGGAGGCAGGTTCTCTCGATGCTTCCAAGGGAGAGCTAGATAGGGTTCTTAAAAATAACGGAGTCAGGGGATATGGGGAGAAGGCAGGAACGGGGTACTGATTGGGGATGATCAGCCATGATCACATTGAATGGCGGTGCTGGCTCGAAGGGCCGATTGGCCTACTCCTGCACCTATTGTCAAATTGTCTATAGCACAGAATGTTTCCCCTCAAAACAACATGCAGAAGTGTGGCAAGAATGATGCGGTCACTCTCTGCCTTGGTGCGGTCTGAACCCTGGCGCATGGTGTAATGGAAACACCGGCCACTATTTTGCTCCCAGTGTATAATTCGCATGAGAAGGCAGTTGTATTCGTAGGCGTATTCTTGCAGGGAAGTGTGAGACCAATGATTCTGCGAGCTATTGATTACACACCGGTCGCCAACCAGTTTGCTCTGTAATAGCTGGCATGCACAGTCACACCCGGGGTCAGAGAAGCACAATCGTCCTTTGGAACAAAGGTCAGAGACCTGCTGGCATTTCTGCTGATCTCACCAGGTACTTTGTGGATGGAGAAATGTCTCATCCTTCTCCTCCTATTGGAATCCCTAGCTAACGCTGAGAACTATAATCTTTACTCTTAGAATAATCTGTATATAATCTGTATAATCTTATAATCTGTATCTTAGAATAAAGGGGTCATTTAAGATTGAGGTGAGAAAAAACTTTTTCACCCAGAGAGTAGTGAATTTATGGAATTCCCTTTTACAAAGGGCAGTGGAGGCCAAGTCACTGGATGGGTTTAAGAGAGAGCTAGATATAGCTCTAGGGGCTAATGGAGTCAAGGGATATGGGGAGAAGGCAGGCACGGGTTATTGATAGGGGACGATCAGCCATGATCACAATGAATGGCGGTGCTGGCTCGAAGAGCCGAATGGCCTCCTCCTGCATCTATTTTCTATGTTTCTATGTTTCATTTTTACTCTGTATCCTCCCCTTTGCTCTATCCACTTTACTTGAGTTTGCCTTGGTTGTATTTATGGATGGTATATCTTATCTGTTTGGATAGCATGAAAACAAAGGTTTTCACTGCACCTCAATAATAAACCTAAACCTAGCCCCAAAATGTGTTGGTACTCCAGTTGAACAGCAATTTCCAACTCCCATCCTATTTCCTGAATAGAGTAGATGTTTCACGCAACAAAGGGGAAGAGAAAGTATATTCTGAGTCTTGATCTAACCCAAATCTATCTTTTAACCCTCATATGTAAATAGATTCACTGGAACTTGTGGAAGTCTAGTATAATGACCCCACTGGTCTGACACTAACCGGAAGTCCTTGCGGTTGAAGAAGTCCCAGGCAGAGGCATGACACACCACGTCTCGGTTCTCTGGCTTCTCCAACATTGACTTATTCCAGAACTCTTCTGGCATTGGAATGAGGCCAAGTGATTGGAAGAACTTGTCTGATTCCCGAAACATTTTTACGGGAATCCATTTCTGTTAAAGAGAGAATAAGGCGTTACAGGCAAAAGGATCAGCCAAACCAAATAGCTTTAGGCTGTCTTTCTATCAGGCTACAACAAAACAAAGTGCTGGTGGAACTCAATGGGTCAGGCAGCAATTTGGAAAGCAAAACCGACCGGCGACGCTTTGGGTTGAGACACTTCTTCAGACTGATTGAATAGGCGGAAGTAAACTAGGAAAGAGAGGTGGGTAAGTGGGGCAATAACTGGCAAGTGATAGGTGGGAGAGAGGTGATTGGCAGATATGTGGAGATTGATGTGGGATTTCACTAGGCAGGGATTGGATTGTGATCCCTCTGCGCAGGTTCGTTTGGGACTTTTCTTTGGTTGTGATTAGATGGGATCCTGTTGTCCAAGTCTGGATTGGGTTCTCCCTGAGTTGCAGTTGCACTGGGAGATTGCACCATGAGACTGGATATGTTTCAATGTGCGATTGGATTGGGAACAGATTTTGTGGGTTGGCAATGGGATTTAGCTGTGTGGTTAGATTGGTTATAACGATGCAGTGGTTGGTGTGCCAAGGCCTGGTTTGGGAGATCACTGGATGGGTGATTTAGATCCTGCTGCAAAAGTAGATTTGGCCCACACTGTGCAGGGATGTGATGGTTGGAGTGTGACCTGACTGTGAGAGGATTGAGATGACATTGTTTGGTTGGGTTAGGAATTCAATATGCAACGGCTGCTTTGGAGTCTTCCTGTGCATGGGATGGTGTACGACTGTCCTATCCATCTGTGGACTGGGACCTCAGAGTGTGTTGAGGGGTTTGACTGTGTAGCGATTAGACCATGATCTGCTTGTGCAGTTTTTGCTCTTACAATGCAGATATTGCATTGGGATCTTACAGTGCAGTTGCTGGGGTTGGATCTTACTGTCTCACGGGGTAGGAATGGATTGTGATCTCCGACACCCATGCAACCATTCTATGTGGCTGGAGGTTTAGTGAGGCCACATATTCCAGACCGCGATTCACTCCCTTCAGCGGACAAAACTAACCTGTTTGATCATTTCAGGGGTAGCATCAACATGACTGGCATCCGGGTAGGGCATCAGCAGTTTGTAGATGTTAATCCATGACTGGGCCCACATGTTACCTGACAGCACAGAGAGATAACATTAACCACAAATGACCATCATAACAGTGCTTGGATTGCATTTCTCTTTATTATCTCAGAACGCTGGCAAAAGCTGCCATGGAACCAATATTGCCTTCTGTCCATTCCCTGTGACACGAAGGGGAGCACTCTTACCCAGGAGCTGGGAGTTTGTTGCTTCGAGTTTTCTTGAGATCAAGGCCTTATTTATTTTCCCAGTGTGGCATTGTGGTGCAACAATCCACGCACATGATGTTACACCAGGGCCTTATCACCCACTAAAAGATTTTAAACTTTCTGTTGTGCTAAATCAGCCTTGACTGTGCCTCTCCGGGGCTTCCTGCTTTGGCAACTCATCAGTGAAGAGTGCACTACAGCTTTAATTAAACTGGATTTAGAAAAACTGAAACCAAAATTGGAATTGCTGGACATGTTCAGCAGGTCAAGCACCAGTGGGTACAGAGCAATTCTGTTTCGGCTCCTGGCTGTGTTGCTGAACTGTTCAGGACTTTTTTATTTTTCATTGAAACAGACAATGTACAAGTAGAGGGAGACCTTTCAGCCCATCGTGTCTTTGTTGGGTGAAAACAAACCGCCACCTTCCAGCATTGGGTCGGTAAACCCTGCATGCCACAGCATTACACCAAGTACTGGTGAATTGTGATGAGTCTTTTGGTTTCACCAGCCTCTGGGGCGAAGAATACTTTTCTTCCCTCTAACCAATTACTTGAAAGTCTTTAATACTTGTTTTTTCCCCCTCTCTTATAAGGGAAATTGGTCCTTTGTATTTCTTCTGTATCGAGTCTTAGAATTATAATATAGGCCCTTTGGCCCACCTCATCCATCCCAACCAATGTTCCCATCTACACAAATCCCATATGCCTGCATTAGGTCCCTCATTAACTTCATAGATCTCCCCTCAGCCTCTGTTCCACAAAAAAAACAAAAAACACTCTCTCCATCGTTCCTCACTCCTCGGTGCTGGCAACATTGTGGTGAATCTCCTCTGTTGTCCCTCCAGTGCATTCACATCTTTCCTGCAATATGGTGACCAGAACTATACGTAGTATTCAAGCTGCTGCATAACTAGTGTTGTGCTCAGATCCAGGATAATATTCCTGCTGCATTCCTTGATTAATACAGGAAAGCACCCTGTGTGCCTTTTTAACCACTTTACTAATGTCTACCCTATTTATTCATCATTCCCATGACTGTTCACTTCCCCAAATGCATTAAATCGCACTTCCCCATTTGCCACTGACCAGCCCATCTGATTCTTCCTGCAACTGAAGGCTTTCCTCCTCATTATCACAGTTGTTTTTTTGTATCACTTACTGTACAAACTTCTTTGTAAAGGGACCAACATGTAAGCCTGGTTCACATAACATGCTTCAAAGAGGCCGCTATTACTGAGCCCGGTGAAATCCAACTGAAAGCAGGCTTATTGGTGGAAAGCCTTGTTATGTCCATGTAGATTTCATGAAAATCTATGCCCTTGTCCATCCTCTGTTATCTTCTCAAAAGATTCAAACATGTTATTCAGTCGCAAGTTCATTTAACTAATGCATTTTGTTTGTCCTTGAGTAATCTGTGCCATTTCTCTCAGAAATAATATTTGTTGTTGTTACCATCGGGCAAGAGGTACAGAAGCCTGATATTCCACAACACCATTTTCAGGATCTGCTGCCTGCAACCATCAGGTTCTTGAACTGACCGACCCCACCTTAAACCTACCTTAGCAACAAAACCATGTAGATCTACTCTTGCACTACCATAGAATTGTTTTCAAATTATGTTTTGCACTATTTTCTTTCTTGTTTTTACAGTATTTTTGCTTTTACTGCTTTAGAAATTGAATGTGTAATTTTTGTATAATTTATGATTTTGTGCATTGATTGGCCAAATGTATGTGTCTGTGATGCTGCTGCAAGCAAGATTTTCATTTGACCTGTACCTTTAGTTTAGTTTCGAAGTACAGCACGGAAACAGGCCCTTTGGCCCATCAAGTCCGCACGGACCAGGAATTCCCACACACTAACACAATCCTACACACAATAGGGACAATTTACATTTATACCAATGAACCTACAAACCTGTACGTCTTTGGAGTCTGGGAGGAAACCGAAGATCTCATAGAAAACCACGCGGTCACGGGGAGAATCTGGAGTGTGGCGGCGCCTAACCTTGCCTGTTTGAATGACAATAAAAGGCATTCCTATTCTATTCTAAAGTACAAACTTCGGACAGACAGCTCCCGCAGTCGGGATGAAACCCAAGTCTCTGGCGCTGTGAGCCCTGTCAGGCAGCAACTCTGGCTGCTCCATCGTGCCGCCCTCACCATCTTTGTGCATATGACAATAAACGCGTTGACTGACCTTGACTTCCCCCCTGACCCCACTAATCCTCTTATGCGTCCTGCAACATAAAGTTTGGTTGGTGTTTGCAGTGCGCATTGAACGATTTTGAATTCTTGGGAGGACCAGCCGGAAATTCATCTTTTGCTGCCAGCAAGACATGCACCAGGCAAGCCCTCACCATCACAGAGGTAACACGGTGCATCTAGGCCTGTGAAGGGGAGAATGCTTAGGGTAGGTGGGGAGGTTGTGGATTTAATGAGGAGATGAGCATGTGCTAGTTGA
Source organism: Malacoraja senta (assembly GCA_038087875.1). Taxonomy (NCBI): domain Eukaryota; kingdom Metazoa; phylum Chordata; class Chondrichthyes; order Rajiformes; family Rajidae; genus Malacoraja; species Malacoraja senta. Next base: position 15,703,463 of record CM075986.1, on the reverse strand, counting down.
TGGTGTGGGTGCATTACGATCGTTGTTTGCAGATGGGGAGTGCTGTTAGGGGTGCTGCGACTGGAGAGATTTGTGCAAGGAACTGGGGAGTTTCTGATTTGTTGTGTTAGGGGATGGAGTTGGCGGCTCTGGTTGATTGAGGTTGGGGAGAGGGACATTTCTAATAATTAATGAGGGGGGAGCAGAGCCTGGCGGTGTTCAGATGGTGGATGTGAGATCACACACCAGATGGCATTGGTGCATAATCTCATTCAAAGTAGACTTACGAAACTGAAGATTAAAAAAAAAACATCTATGGAACGCTGCCCTGCACTGGGATTAGAGTTTTTATTTTTTTTATTTTTATTTTTTTTATTTTTAAAAAAAATGTTGATTAGATTTTTAAACAAATGTACAATTTACAAGGGAGGGTAGAAAGCTCACACAATTTAAAAAACACTTAAACAAAATTTGGGATTAGAGGTTTTTTTTTTTTTTTTTTTTTTTTCCGTAAATGTTTTTTTAATTCGATTTTTAAACAAATGTACAATTTACAAGGGAGGGTAGAAAGCTCACACAATTTAAAAAACACTTAAACAAAATTTGGGATTAGAGTTGGGAGTGGAGGTTTAGTCAATCAGGGTTGTGGGATGGAGTCAGGGGTGGTGGGATTGGTTGGGGTTGGAAGAGCAGAATTTGAGTTGGGGAGTGGAGTGTCTGATCCATTGGAATGGGGATTAATGGCCGGTGATATTGTTGGGTTTTTGAATAGGGGTCTATCTTCTCTGTTAATAAACAATAATCACCTCTCAACTCAAATTAGCACCTTCAATGAGTTTTTTGCTAATTCTCTGCCATCTCCTGTGTCCTTGAATGTGTTACCTATTTATTGTGCATCTCTCAGTTCCTCCGATAAGGTTTCAACCAACTCACAGCACAGCAACAATGGTGATTTAAAAAAATCACTGACAGGTTTGGAGGGGGTGTATTGAAAGTATACATGAATTAGCACTGAAGCCTGCTTCAAACTGCCCACATTATACACCCAAGGATAACTCTGGATTCAACACAACTCCCCTCTTGGATAACTTCATGATACAAAGATCCAACTCACCCAAGAGATGGGCTGGGATTGGGCCCCTCAGGTTAATGTACTTGGTTCCATATTTCTTAAACAACGCTCTTCTGACATAAGCATGCAGGTTCTGGTACAGAGGCTTCAGCTCATTGTAAATACTCTCCAAGTCTGCTTCAAAGGTCTTGGAATCATAGAGAGACCTCCAGAATGCTCCGGTATCATGAAAGCCTGGGAAACAGAATGGGAAATAAAATAATAGAGACTGTAACATCGGCCAGTAAATCAACTGACGGAAACAAGCACACTGAAAGATACATAATTTGGACATTATAGTAAGCTTTGCATGGTCAATTTGGGGGCCAATTTAATTGATGTGGACTCAGAGCATCAACTTACATTGGTGCGTAATCTCACTCAAAGTAATGTTGCAATATTGTAGAATGTTTTTTTTTTTAAGACAGCTAACGTGTGCTGTCCAGCACTGGGCGTGTGTGAGAAAGTAGCGTAGAGGGAACATTTACATTATGTGTAACCAATGCCATCACTGTCTAGCGAGTGTATGGTGGGGAAGACGGAAGGGACTTTACATCCAATCCATGTTCCCCTGCCAGGGAGTATGTGTCAAGGCAGTGTAGAGGGAAGCTTCACTCTTGTCTAACAAGTCTTGTCCCTGTTCTGGGACTATGTGACAGGACAGTGTGGAGCTGTGTCAAACCTGACATTTTGGGCCCTTATCCCCAGACCCCCACTTTTTGATTTAAAAACAAATTTACTAGCATATTGTAAATTAATCTATTATCCTCCTTGTCTCGAATACAACCCAGTTCCTGAAGAACTTGCATATAAAATCTGTGCCATCCCTGCCATTGGAGCTTCTGATATAACCATGACTAGTCCCTTGAGTATCAGAGAACAAAGGTTTAAGGTAAAGGGGAAAAGATTTAATAAGAATCTGAGGGGTAACTTTTTCACACAAAGGGTGGTGGATGTATGGAACAAGCTGCCAGAGGAGGTAGTTGAGGCAAGGACTATCCCAACGTTTAAGAAACAGTTAAGGGCCTGTCCCACTTTCACGAGCTAATTCACGACCTCTGCCGAATTTGCCCTTGACTCATACTCGCAGCATGGTCGTCACGAGGTCGTAGGAGATCGTAGGAGGTCGTAGGTAGGTCGTAGCAGGCCGTGATGCTACTCGTAGGTACTCGTGGCATCAAGTAGGTCGGGGCGTTTTTTCTAGCATGATGAAAAATGTCCACGAGTAATAAAGGTCGTGAATTAGGCCGTGAAAGTGGGACAGGCCCTTTGGACAGGCACGTGGATCGGACAGGTTTGGAGGGATATGGACCAAACTAGTGTAGCTGTGGCATGTTTGGGCTGAAGGGCCTGTTTCCACAGTGTATCACTATGACTCTCTGATTGACCAGGTTCAAAATAACTCCAAGCATTTTCATAAAGAGTTCGAACAGATTTGACCAGTTTATTCAATCTGAGTACCATTAACTATATGGGCAGAATGTAAAGTATTAGTGACAAATCAACAGTAATTAGACTATTTAAAGTTACAGTATGCAATTACTGCTCCTCAAAGTCTGTCTTGACAAATGAGCTTTAGCAACTAAAAACCCAGTCTCTCTTCACACCGAGAGCCTCACCGTTGAGTCTTGCTGCCTTGTTGCTTAGCTGCACATATTTCTTGAAGTTGGTCCTCATTTTCTTTCCTGAAGCATTTCTCCATCCTTCCCAGGCAAACAGTAGCTCGTCATAATCATTTGAGGTGGCCAAGATGTGTGTCAGATCTGTGGATGAAAAAGGAACGTGGCACCTGGAAGAGCAGTGTACAGGTTGTTGTACCATTCGGCAAGCCCTCAGCACCTAACCACACAGGGCAGAACACCTCAGCTGGGGGCAGTTCTTCACACCAGGGGCCATCCCTCACACACAGGGCGAATCTCCACACAGTGACAGATACCCACACCAGGGATAAATCTTCAGATAGGTGCAGGTCTCGATAACCTGGGGCAGATGTACACACCTGGGAAGACCACACAGGGACGTACATCTCTACACCAGGGGCAGAGTTCCTCACAGGGACAGCTCACCACATCAGGAGCAGTTCTCCACATCAGGACAGTTGTCCACATACTCAAATCCAAGTTTAATTTCTTTATTGCTAATAATTTCTGGTGGTGGGGGGGGGGTGTCTCATTTTGCACTGGACCTTTGGTTCTCCAGTACTTTAGGATGGTTTTGGTTTACCTTCTTCTGTGAAGATGAACACAGCGCATTCCCCTTCCTCCCTCCCCATTTTTTCCCTGTGCCCCCACCAACTCCAGTGCACACCCATTTCTCCCAGCTTTCTGCCCCCTTTCCCCTCCCCCTTCCCCCTATATTCCTCCCTCTGTCTTTACATTTCATTCCTCTTCTCATCTGACACCCATTTGTCTCCTTTTCATCTCTAGTCTTTGTCACTTGCCTGGCCTTATTCCACCTTGCTTCCATCTTGCTCCCACCCCCCCCCCCCCCATCCCCACCCCCACTGCATACTACAATTAGTCTGAATAATGGTCCCGACCCAAATGTCTCCCATCCATGTCCTCCAGAGATGCTGCCTGACTCGCTGAGTTGCTCCAACACTTTGAGTTTTATTGAAGATGCCTACACCTGTGGGTTTTTTGTGCCTCTACAGAGTATTTCCTTGCCCTGTGATTATTCGCTGTACAGCAGGAATGGTGTCACTGTCTCAGATTGTGAGAATGAAACGTCTTCAGTCCACGAATAACGTTTGTTAACTTGTGATTACGTTGGTGAAACTGTTGCACTGCAGACTGTAACTCACCAGGGTCCAGAGGGTGGCAGGTCCCATTGCCCCGGCATACTTTAGCAACACTGTAGGTAGTCTCCATCTCAGACACGACACTGTCGTACTGGAAAGAAAAAGGGCTAAGTATTAAATAGAATACTTCGGATCCGTTTATAGAAAATTAGGTACAAAATCTCCAGAAGAAAGCAATCAATGAAATATTTAATTCATCCATTTAGTTAATGACTAAGTAAGGTACAACTGCAGAGTTTCAACCTGATATGTTTGTTTAGGATTGCTCAAGACGCTGTTTATTGCTCACTGTATTCATTAGTTAGCTGTGGTCCTATAATTACAGCTTCATCTTATAGTTCAGCTATCCACATTGCTGCTCCAGCATGCCTTTCTACCCATTAAACCTGGACTTGGCAGTAATGGTAGACTGAGGGATATGCCAGGCCATGAGGTTACAGATTATAGCTGGTGCACATTTCTTCTGCTGATGGATGCCTGGTTTTGAAGTCTCAATTTTTGATCTTAGTCTTTCCCATTTAACACATTTGTAGCACCACACAACATGCTGGATGGTGTCCTCAGTGTAAAAACAGAACCTTATTTCCGCAAGTGACAATGGTCACTTTTACCATTCCTCTCACGGACAGATATATCTACTGCAGGTGGCCTGGTGAGGATGAACACAAGTCACTTTGTCCCTGGTGTTGGTTCACTCACTACATGCCATAGTCCCAGTGTGGCAACACTAACCTTCTACACCCGGCCAGCCCAGTCAGCAGTGGGACTGCCAAGCTCAGTTTAGTTCAGTTTAGTTTAGAGATGCAGTGTGGAAACAGTCACTTTGGCCCCATCACGTCCGCGCCGACCATCGATCACCCATACACGAGTTCTATTCTACACAGAAGGGGCAATCTACAGATGTCAATTAACCTCCAAACCCACACATCTTTGGAATGTGGGAGGAAACTAGAGCACTCAGACAAAACCCACAATGTCACAGGGAGAACGTGAAAACTCTCTGCAGACAGCACCCGTAGTGAGGATCGAACCCAGATTTCTGGCGCTGTAATGCAGCAACTCTGCACCACTGTGCCGCTTCTCCTGCCTGACTGTACAACTCTGGTGGATCTGTCCTGTGGTGAGACAAGACATGTCAGCGACAATGATGAAAGAGTGTGGCTCTGACTGTAGGTGGGATTCTGTGTCAACTATGTCAGGCCATTGCATGAGTAATTAGTGGAACTCCCTCCCCCCCCCCAATTTCAGCACAAGTTTGCATGGAGAACCTTGTAAAGGCCCTGTCACACTGTGCGAGCTGACCCACGAGGTACCCCGAGCGAAAGACTCGTGGTTGTGTACGAGATTCCAAGCGTATGATCAAGAGTTTAACCGAGTTCCCACGGGTTTGACGAAGTTTGCCGTTTACTTGTCATTTCTGCGATGTTCCAAGTTCGTCTCCCGAGTTACCAAGTTCCTCTCCCGAGTTACTCTTGAGCCAACCGCTCATGAAGGTTGAATGAAGGTCTGTTTTAATAAGCAACAGTGTTAAAGAAGACATCTCCATCCTGCGGCTTTGAGTTGGGGGAAAGGAAAACGAGAGATGTAGAATGAAAGGTATGCACAAAAGTAACGATGATAAAAGGGAACAGGCCATTCATTGTTAGCTGCTCCAGTTTTATGTGTCCGTCTTCGGTTTCAACCAGCATCTGCTGTTCCTTCCAACACATTTCAAAGTGATTGAGTTTTTTCTTTCGTAAGAAGAGATTTTTTTTCACTCCCTGTTGTAAAAGGCTGCACGGATTCGTACATGGTGACTGGTCCTCTGAGGGCAACGCGTTATGATGTGGTTTTGTTGAAGAGCTGGGAGAACAATGTTGCCAGGTTGCATACAGTCAGTGTAACCACCAAGGTCATTAGGTTAAGTCGCAAAAAATGTCCGTGTACTAACACATGAAATACTCCAAAACAGAGCTAATGCATAAAAAGTGCGGGCGGCGTTTTATTGAGTGAAGCTGAATCAATAATGATCTTATCTCGATTTACTTTTGAACGACAGTTCATTTTAAGCTGCTTCCTCATTTTTTCAGTGGCTGCCCGGTAAGAAAAACGGGTTTAATCGGAGATAGATTTTAATATGTTGTCAACCTCCTGTGTTTATCTGAGTAATATGTTTTCGGCAATCTTCCTTCAACCAGTTCGGCTGCGGAGCAAAGATTACTGTACACTTTCCTGGGATTTCTGAAATAGTGGGTTCTTCTCCCGCCGCCTATGTGTAGGAAAGAACTGCAGATACTGGTTTAAACCAAAGATAGATACAAGAAACTGGAGTAACTCGGCGGATCAGACAGCATCTCTGGAGAAAAGGAACATGTGACGCTTCGGGTCGAGACCCTTCTTCAGACCCTTGTTTAATGCCTGACGAATCAATGTTCTGAAATTGAAAAGCGGAGACTTTGGATATTCCAAAGACGCAATAAATACAGCTTGCACGTCATTTGGAAAACAACAAGTGATCCTTTGCAGTCTAAAATCAAAATTAACCCAGCAGCCAAATGCAGGGTGGCGATCCGAAACATGTTCTCCACAGATGTTAGTTCAGCACTTTTGTGTTTCAAGACAACAGCACCAGGGTAGTGGGAGATGGTGGGGGAAATATTGAATGGAACACAAGCCTTGCTGTACTGTAGACTAAGCAGAAACCTGTTGGGTATGAGAGGTTTAGAGGGATAGAGGCCAAATGTGAGACGAGGTCATCCCTCAGCCTCCTGCACTGCAAAGGAAAAAAACCTCAAACCTATGCACCTTCTTCTTGCAACCCAAGCCCTCCAGGAAGGACCTAGCTTGGCATGAACAAGTTGGACCGAGGGGGCTTTTTCCGTGCTGTAACACTCTATGACACTTTATTATCTAAATGGTGGCCGATTAGAAAAAGGGGAGATGCAGCGAGACCTGGGTGTCATGGTACACCAGTCATTGAAAGTAGGCATGCAGGTGCAGCAGGCAGTGAAGAAAGCGAATGGTATGTTAGCTTTCATAGCAAAAGGATTTGAGTATAGGAGCAGGGAGGTTCTACTGCAGTTGTACAGGGTCTTGGTGAGACCACACCTGGAGTATCGCGTACAGTTTTGGTCTCCAAATCTGAGGAAGGACATTATAGCCATAGAGGGAGTGCAGAGAAGGTTCACCAGACTGATTCCTGGGATGTCAGGACTTTCATATGAAGAAAGACTGGATAGCCTTGGCTTATACTCGCTAGAATTTAGGAGATTGAGAGGGGATCTTATAGAAATGTACAAAATTCTTATGGGGTTGGACAGGCTAGATGCAGGAAGATTGTTCCCGATGTTGGGGAAGTCCAGGACAAGGGGTCACAGCTTAAAGATAAGGGGGAATTCCTTTAAGACCGAGATGAGAAAAAACGTTTTCACACAGAGTGGTGAATCTCTGGAACTCTCTGCAACAGAGGGTAGTTGAGGCCAGTTCATTGGCTATATTTAAGAGGGAGTTAGATGTGGCCCTTGTGGCTAAAGGGATCAGGGGGTATGGAGAAAAGGCAGGTACGGGATACTGAGTTGGATGATCAGCCATGATCATATTGAATGGCGGTGCAGGCTCGAAGGGCCGAATGGCCTACTCCTGCACCTATTTTCTATGTATCTATGTATCTATGACCCCCCATAACCAAACCATGTAAATCTCTCAGAGCGGGTGCCATTCTTGACGCGCACGGAGATTGTGACAGAATCACTGGTCTACAGGTAGGACACAAAGTTGGCGATGTATCGGATTCACAGGGACATTGGCCACCCCCTCGCCTCTCTGAGTATTTTTTCCTCCTACATTCTTCCTCTATTTGCGAGGCCTCCCTTTAACTGAAACACTCCACTTGATTGCTCTCTACTGCAGGGATTTTCTCCCACATTACGTAATTGTTTAGAATTTACAGCATGGGAACAGGACCTTTGGCCCACCGAGTCCACGCCAACCATCGATCACCCGTACCCAATTTCTCGTTTATCCCACTTTCGCATCCCACACACTAGTGGCAATTTGCAGAAGTCAAGGAACCCACAAACCTGTACGTCTTTGGAGGTTTGCTCCTCCGTTCTGCTGGTCACAATAATTATGACCCCCCCCCCCCCGGTCTCACGCACATGGAATTAGTTCTTCTATATACACGGTTTAAAGACCCATATCAGGTTTACCGCTTAATTTCCAATTCATCTCACCCTCAATCCAAAATAAATTAACTCCACAGTTCATTTTTTAAACAAAACATGCCTGAAGGGGACAGCAAAGAGTTAATAATGTTTGCTACATACACTTTAGTAGAATATAAGTCTGTATATTTAATTCAAACATCAACATAAAATGGATTTGACACAAATGTTCACTGTCACCATTTTAATATGGTAGTAAAAACAGACGAGAAACATGTAGAGAGTATATAATAATGTCGATATAGGTTAGTGAACGACAGACTTCTGTTTGAGTGATGTAAACCAACCTGTGCCCTGACAGGGATTACACCAGGCACTTATCTATTCCATCCTACCATTGACTTATTATTTGAGGAAATTCACACCATGCCACACATTACCATTGCAGGTCGACCTAATTTCAGCGTTTAGTTACAACAGGCAGATTACTTAAACAATCTTAAATATTGTCCGATAATTTATTAACCTGGGGGCTGTAAGTGGAAACAAATGGAAAGTATATTTAGAACATGAACCCAGAAAAATAATCGCTTTCTCCAAAGAGTGACAAATGTTTGGAATAAACCTGTAAGGTAGAGAAGAGTCCAAATGAAATCATGATAGTTGAAGACTCACGAGTCACTAAGGTAAACGCACGGGCCACTACGTTCTTACAACGTGTTTAAATGTTTCCATTTTTAACTTCAAGAGTACATTTTACTCGTGGAAAACTTTAAACATGTTTGAATTTTTTCAAGAGTTATCAAGTTTCACGGGTACCTGCCGTTAGCGCCACGAGTCGCTAAGTTGCGTCCACGAGTGCCGACGTTCCCGCTACGTTAATTGTACGTGATTACCACGAGTTAAATTTGTTTTAAACTCGGGGTACCTCGTGGGTCAGCTCGCACAGTGTGACAGGGGTTTAAGGATGACTGGGCCGAGAAAAGTCTTGCTGCATCTGAAGTCAAAGCTAGGTCAATGTCAAAGCTGTTTTTACTTTCTGTTTTTGCACAGTGGCACTGCAGTAGATATGCTGCCTTACAGTGCCAGTAACCTGGGTTCGCTCATGACCTCGGGTGCTGTCTGTACAAAGCTTGTACTTATACCTGTGACCACATGGGCTTTCTCTGGATGCTCCAGTTTCCTCCCACATCCCAAAGACCTGCAAGTGTGTAGGTTAATTGGCTTCTGTAAATTGTCCCTAGTGTGTAGGATGGAACTAAGGTACAGGTGTTCACTGGTCAGTGTGGACACAGAGGTCCAAAGGGCCTATATCCATGCTGTATCCCTAAGTTAAACTAAATGAGTTTGAATTCAAGGGGATGGCTTGTGGTTTTCTTCATGAGGATAGTTAAGAGTAACTGTGATCTGGAGTCACATTGAGACTAGATTTGATAAGGACATTAATGAAACAGGAGAGAGATCTTTACGACAATTTGTTAATTTTTTTCACTGTTACTATGATTTATCTTTAAACTGAATTTTAATTCCACAGCTGAGATGGTGAGATTTAAACTTCCTTTCCTGTTGACAAATCCACTAATTCAACATCAACACTAGGACTATTCCCTAAACTATTTAACCTATCCTGAGAAATGTATTTGCTTTGGTGAAATTTTCAAATCCCGGCAGATTAATGTTAATTAAGAAGCGAAGTTAGACAGAAAGTTCAGTGCCAGAAAATCAAAAGGTAAAGTTAGTGATCAGTGAGGGTATTGAAATCTAGTCACTGAAAACTTCAGTCATTGACAGAGACAGTGAATTGCATTCAGCATTCACAACATCTTTCCCAGGACAATGCAGGGCACTGCCAGCACAACTGCAGACTTTATATATAAAAAACATCCTAAGACATTGATAATTCATACCGTGTCATACAGTGGAATCAGTACTCTGTGCTAGACTCGGCACAATGGGCAATTTAGATTGAACACTGCACAATATAATAGACGATTTAGAATGAACACAGTCGAGTGCATTCATCAACTCTCAATCCATATTACAAGTGACTTCGTTATTTTCAGTGACTGCAATAAGGATTTGACATAATAGTTAGATAATTTATGGTACCATTAGTAATTTAATCGAACCGTACAAGGGAAAAATTGGTCATTCATGCTGGCACAAGTGGGAATTGTCCTCCTTAAATCCTTCTATTTCCCTGGCCCCTTCCACAGTACATTGATGGGGCATCTCAGGTCCACCATGTTTGCTGCTGGGACTAGATACAATGACCCCAATATCACTAGAATGTACTTGGAGAGGACTTAGAACATAAAAACAGGGATGTAACGCCGAGGCTTTATAAAGAACTGGTCAGACCGCATTTGGAGTAATGTGAGCAGTTTTGGAGCCCATATCTGAGGAAGGATGTTGGAGATGACCCAGGGGAGGTTTACGAGAATGATCCCAGGAAAAATTGGGTTAACATATGATGAGAGTTTGATGGCACTGGGCCTGTAGCCGCTAGAGTTTAGGAGGATGAGGGGGGACCTCATTGAATCTTACCGAATAGTGAAAGGCCTGGATAGAGTGAATGTGGAGAGGATGTTTCCACTAGTGGGAAAGTCTAGGATCAGAGGCCATAGCCTCAGAATAAAAGGACATGACTTTAGAAAAGACAGGAGGAGAAATGTCTTTATTCAGAGGATGGTGAATCTGTGGAATTCATTGCCACAGATGGCTGTGGAGGCCAAGTCAATGGATATTTTTCAGGCGGTGATTGACAGAGTATTGATTGGTAAGGGATTATGGGGAGAAGGTAGGAGAACAGGGTTGAGAGGGAAAGATAGATCAGCCATGATTGAATGGCAGAGAAGACTTGATGGGCCAATTGGCTGAATTCTGCTCTTATAACATGAACTTTTGAACTTATCGCTCCATCTGCTGATAGCAAAGCTTCACATTATCCCTTCTTTAAACCTTCCATCCACCAATAACACTGGTGGGAGGTTCCTGATACCAATAGTTTCTGCAAACCCAAAAGGTTGACAAATAAATGTGATTCACATGATGAGAGAAGTGAAGTCTGCTTGAAATAAAGTCCAAAAGGTACACACCACATTTTCCATGAGTCAAACTTAAACTAGCTTTCACGGCTGCACATCTAGCCATTTGTTTGTGGCATATTGATGGATTATTTATGGATTAAACCCTTCATTATTGATGGAATCCTTGAAACAGCCACAATTCGTGTAAATTGTGTTGTGTCTTGGTTCTTTTCTTGTTGTATGACTGCAGAAACCAAATTTCGTTTGAACTTCATTTGAGGTCCAAATAATAATAAATGGTATTGTATTGTATTGTATTGTATCCCAGTTAACTGCTGTCCTTTAAGGGGGAAGGAACATTTCAGGTGATTGCTCTACATAGAGACGGTTGAAGACTGTATACTGCTGTCAAACGTGGTACAGCATTGATTAAATTTCCCACAGCAGTGACTACTTGGTCACAGACAGGAACATTTCTGTTTAAACTCTAGTTATTCATCATTCTCCAAAGATCCATCCAGTTTCTAAATGGGTCAGATTGGCAAATTTATTTGTGTTGTGGAACTGAATGTGTCAGAACCTCCGAGTTCTGATCGGACCTATTGATTACCACCTCCTGCAGACTCAGACTTGCTGCAAGAATGTGCAAGACTCGGCCAGATCAGTCGGTTTAGTGCCACCGTGTCCTTCATGGTGAAGCTCACAGTCACTGTGTTACCGGCCCTAGTGACGACCCATGATGTATTCAGTGTGGAGTGGCACTGATTCATCTACCCTGTGCAGAGAGCAAGAGCACTCCCAGCAAGTGGCTGAAGCTCAGACACCAAGAGACTCCCATTCCTGCGTTAATCCTCAACTTTAGCAGAATTAACAGAGGCTAAGAAATTCTAGCCGTACAGCAAAGATTTACTGGCATTTCTCATCCATTGAAATTCACCCCACTCTCCAGCCCTGCAGGTTCCAACACTTCCTATTTAATGAGAAGAAGGTTTCTTCAGGCAGTTGGTTTCACACCATGATCATTCCTTGAATGAAAAAAAATCCTCAATTTCCTTCGAATCTGTTTACAACATCATCAGAGGCAAAGGATAATGTTGTGAAAACTCTTTCTCAGTGTGCTTCAGAATGGCTTGGCACAAACTCTTCATTTCTCATGCCTTACATTTAATTTTAAAGGTAAGTACAAGATGTTGTAGATAATACAAATATTGTGTGGATGATGTGAAAGGGGAAAAACTGTGGACTTCAAGATAATATCAGTCTTCAAATGTTCAGGAATGTGGTAGGTGGAGTTCATTCTGGAGAAGAGTGAGGTAATACGATTGTCAAATAGCTAATAAGGCATGGGGAAAAGTTCCGATATAGCATGATGGACCAGGAGGACCTTGACTTAAATACCCCAGAGTCATTGTAGCTGCTCCAGCACAGAAACCAACGCCAGGGCAGACGTTATTTCACATAAATGAGTAATCAACGTGTGTGTTTTGATGTGCGTTAATTATTTAATGTGAATTAAGTGCTCGGGTGCAGTAAGGTTTCCAACGTCTTTTATTGTCACATGTACCAATTAAGGCACAGTGATATGCAAATTACCATACAGCCATACGAAAAAAAAGCAACAGGACACACAACTACATGAAAGTTAACATAAACATCCACCACAGCGGATTCCCCACATTCCTCACTGTGATGGAAGGCAAAAAAGTCCAAACTTCTTCCTCTTTATTCTCCCGTGGTCGGGGCAGTCGAACCATCCGTCGGGTCGATCGAAACTCCCACATCGGGGCGATCAAAACTCCCGCGTCAGGGCAACCGAAGTTCGGAGTTCCCGAAGTTGGTCTCTGACCAGAGACCGCAGGCTCCGTGATGTTAAAGTTCGCAAGCACCCACGGTTTGAGCTACGAGGTCGATCCCTGGCAAAGGGATCGTGGGCTCCGCGACGGTAAGTCTGCAGGCGACCGCGGTGGAGCTCGCAAAATCGGTCTCCAGCAAATGCCACCAACTCCTCGATGTTAGGCCGCAGTGCGGACGGAGATACAATACGCAACAAAATCGCATCTCCGTCAAGGTAAGAGATTAGAAAAAGTTTCCCCCTACCCCCACCCCCCACGTAAAACAAGTTAAAGAACACTACAATTAAACACAAAGAAGGAAAGGACAGACAGACTGTTGGCGAAGCAGCCATTGCTAATTACTGGGTTTGGTAACTTGAACGCCCAGAAACAAAGGAGACTGCAGAGAGTTGTAGTCATTGCCTGATCCATCGCAGGTACTGAGCTCCCAACCATTGCTGGCTCAGTTCCTATCCCAACGCTGGCTCAAAAAGGCAGCTAATGTCATCGAAGACCCACACCACCCTGGCCATGCTCTCATTTTGCTACTAACATTGGGAAGAAGTTTTAGGAGCCTAAAAATTAAGACCACCAAGTTCAAGAACAGCATCTCCCCAGCAAACATCAGGCTCTTGAACACTGCACACCAATAACCACTATCTCAGCAAATATGATGTTAAAACAATATGGTTTTGGTTACACTACAGACCTCAGTTGTGCACTTATTGTGGTTACCTGGTATTACTTCATTGATTATTATATATTTATTTTTTTGTTTTAGCGTAAAGGGGCCTGTTAAATTGCAGCAAGCAAAACATTTCATTCTTCTGCTCTTGATGCATATGGCAATTAAACACTCTCTTGGCTCTTGACAGTTATTGGTGTGAATTTGTGAATTATTAATATCAATGTGTCGCACTTGCAGATTGTCATTGGCGTTTGTTGTGAATGTTTTTGTATTAGTTGATGGGAGTTGCTGCTTGGGTCATGTATCATTGGCGATTTACTGTGTTGTTTACTATTTGTCACAAAGTACTGAATTTAAGTTTGGGTGCAGCTGGTCGATTCACCACTTCACTGCTTCAGTGACCTATGTTCCAATCTGATCTCAGATGCTGCCTGTGTGGAGTTCGCACGAACTCCCTGCGATTATGTGCAATTCCCCTGAGGGCTCTGGTTTTCCCACACATCCCAAAGATGTTTGAGTCAGGAGGTTAGCTGGTGTGTCAGTGGGTGGTAGAATCATGACAGAGTTGATGAGAATGAGGGAAGAATAAAGCTTGGGACTAATGTAGGATTACTGTAAATGGAGGTGTCTGGCATGGAGTCAGTGTACTGAACGAGTTGCTGCATGATGGTCTAAATTATTAATTTTGTGGATTATATTTCTTGTGCAATATGTGGTGTCAATTATTGTGGGCTTGTTGTTTACCTTGTTGTTTTGGTGTGAATTATTGCTTGTGCCAAGATGTATCTCATGTAAGGGGTGAGAATTAATAGTTTGTTGTGTAGTATTTGAGATGAATTACAGATTGTATTGTATGTAATTTGTGGTAGTCCCTGTTGCATCTTCAAAATATTATATGAATTAGGATAATGTTAAGGAATATTTAATGTAATTGTCTGACCTTGTGACAATGCAGTGACTTACATCTTTTTGACATTATGAATTGCCTGTTACGCCATGTAATTTTTGATGTGAATAATTACTGAATTTGTTGCACAATATTTCAATGAGACAACTAATTATGTTGTTTACTATATGCAGTACAAGGGTTTTGCAACAACTCTTTTATAAAGGGTCCCAATTATTCGCCACAATGTAAATTCCTCATGTGCTGTGAAGAGTCTAGCTCTCTGCTAAATGTTAAATGTTACAGACATAATAACTAAATCATCAAAAGTTTCATTGTGCAAATAGTGTCATAGAGTGATACAGTGTGGAAACAGGCCCTTCGGCCCAACTTGCCCACAGTGGCCAACATATCCCAGCTACACATCCCACCTGCCCGCGTTTGGTCCATAATCCTCCAAACCTGTCCTATCCATTTACCTGTCTAACTATTTCTTAAATGTTGGATAGTCCCTGCCTCAACTACCTCCTCTAGCAGCTTGTTCCATACACTCACCACCCTTTGTGTGAAAAAGTTACCCCTTAGATTCCTATTAAATCTTTTCCCCTTCACCTTAAACTTATGTACTGGTCCTCGATTCACCTACTCTGGGCAAAAGACTCTGTGCATCTACCCGATCTACTCCTCTCATGAATTTATACACCTTAATAAGATCATCCCTCATCCTCCGGCGCTCCAATGAATAGAGTCCCAGTCTACTCAATCTCTCCCGCTTCCTATAGGTCAGCTTTATTTCAATAACTGCATTACAAAGGCTGCA
Source organism: Malacoraja senta (assembly GCA_038087875.1). Lineage (NCBI taxonomy): Eukaryota > Metazoa > Chordata > Chondrichthyes > Rajiformes > Rajidae > Malacoraja > Malacoraja senta. Next base: position 15,688,176 of record CM075986.1, on the reverse strand, counting down.
ATTTGCATCAAATACTTGATAAATAATATATCAGATATGCACATAATCAGTAACCTTGGTTGAATGTAAAACAATACTGCTGAAAATATCAAAAACCATTGCAACATAATTGCTAAATTAAAATAGTGCTACAAACCATAATCATTAACTTAGGCCATAGTGCTGAAAAACAATGGGTAGATCCCAGTACATTAAAATGAAAAAATTAATATTCGTCATAAAATATTGTGTAATAGAATTAATACTTCACATCAAAGGGTAAAGAGCACCATAATTACTAAATGTACAATCAGCAATTCATGTCAAAAATGATATGACAGAATCAGTCATTTATCTCATTGCTACACAGCTCAATCAATAACCAAATACAAAGAAAAGTCTTCGAAGTCTAATGAACTTTGTTTCAACCCATTGATTTTAGGGTTGCTTCCTTTCGGGCCTGTCCACTTTCCAGAGTTATTCACGAATTATTCTGAGTTTTCAAACTCGCAGAATGTTCGTAACGAGTCCGTAGGAGTCCGTGGATATATCGTAGCGGCTCGTTATGCCAGCCGTAGGTACTCGGGGCTATTTTTTAACTCGTGGACATTTTTCATCATGCTGAAAAAACGTCCCGACTTACCTGATGCCCCGAGTACCTACGGCTGGCATAACGAGCCGCTACGATATATCCACGGACTCCTACGGCCTCCTACGGACTCATTACGAGCATTCTGCGAGTTTGAAAACTCGGGAGAATTCATGAATAACTCAGGAGAATTCGTGAATAACTCGGGAAAGTGGGACTGGCCCTTTTCTCCACTTCCACCACTGTGTATTGTTCATATGTAGTGAACTACACTGTAATCAGTGTGCCTTGATTACCAGCCTCTCTGCAACTTTGCATCATTAGTGAGTTCCTCTTTCCGTCCTTTCATGTGATTAGTAGGACATCAACCCCCTTGTCATTTCAATCAATGCCATCAACTCGGTCTTGTTTAAGAAAGAACTGCAGATGCTGGAAAAATCAAAGGTAGACAAAAAATGCTGGAGAAACTTAGCGGGTGAGGCAGCATCTATGGAGCGAAGGAATAAGTGACGTTTCAGGTCGAGACCCTTCTTCGGACTGAAGACCCTGTGTTATGTTATGTTGCTTTCAGCATCCATCCATACAAATCACACAAGATAGACCTCAGTCTGAAGAAGGGTCTTGTCCCAAAACGTCACCCATCCCTTCTCTACAGAGGTGCTGCCTGTCCCGCAGCATTTTGTGTTTATCTTCGGTTTAAACCAGCATCTGCAGTTCCTTCATACACATACAAATCACACAGTTGGGCAACTTATCGCATCAGCAAAGGTTCCAGTAGGATGCAGAAACAGGGGAGGAAACACACTGACCTCCTTCACTTCCTCCACAGGAAGTGCCGCACGTTCAATGTTGCCCAGTTTCATCAGAATGCGTTTGGTTTCTGGGTTTTGGAAGTCTGTGTAATCGAACTGACGAGCTTGCAATCCATATTTTAGTGCATGATTAGACATCTTTAGGCTTTTCTCTAACTGATGGAAAAGAAGAAGTGATTATATGTTTTGTAGTGTGACATGGCACGCACACGCTTGTAACATGCACACATGCTCATTCAAACACGTATGCCGTTATCAGTAGATGTGCTTCCTTCAGCATGAACGTGCACACTTGCAAATATGCAGTCTCCATGGAGACACACACACACGGTCGCATGCAGTGACACCCATTCAGACAGGAATACATGTGTACATGCAGACATATTGTAGATGATATATGCATGTGCCTTTAATATAGTGACCTCATCACTACTAACCACTCCCCATATCACAAGTACAACTACAACCTCCCCACCCACGGATCGCTCTCTAGTTCCTGTGACAGACCACGTACAGCTAGTGCAATATGTAATGCTCCAGTATGAATAAAGATAGTAAAGTAACGATGTGTCGTTAGAACTTCTTTACATGGTGTCATACCTCTTACCTTGCGCCTCCTGTCTATCGGTTTATCATTTAATTTTGTCCCAGTTTTTTGTTTCCCCAACCTTCATTTCCTCGTTATGGCCACTTCTGCCCGTAAGCCTGATGTGCTCATGTTCGATTCTGACATTGCCCATCGATGGGATGTCTTCAAACGTGACTTTGACCACTATGTCACGATCGCTCATCCTGCCGCCACCCCAGAGCTCACAGCCTCTCTGCTTCTCAACTTGGCTGGTCCCGAGGCCCTGGCTCGCTCAGACTTCTTCGTCTACGCTGCGGGAGAATCTGCTCGGGACCCGGTATGTCTGGTGGCTAAGTTTATTGCTATTTGTGACATTCCAACAAACTGCATCTTAGAACGTTTTAAACTGTTCGCGCGGCGTCAGCTCCCTGGGGAATCTGCAGAGAACTATGTCGCTGCGCTGCGGCACCTGGCCAGGCGGTGCCGCCTCAACACGCTGACCCCCGAGGAGATTATTAGGGACCTTCTGGTTTACGGTCTCCGCGACGATAAGCTCAGGGCCGAACTTTTGCGGAGGCCCGATCTGACTTTTAACGATGCAATGCACGCCACCCACTGAGGCTGTCACCTCGGCGGTGTCACCGGCTGACCATGATATTAACCTTGCCAGCACTTCCAGCCGTCTGATGAACACGCCCCGGTCGCGACCCCCGGGGTCGCTCACTGCTCAAGGGGGACGTGCCCCGGGGTTCGGAACTGCTCCCGGGGGACGTGCCCGGCAAAGGTGCCCTAATTGTAACTTCACCACTCATCAATACAATGTATGCCCTGCCTTGGGTAAAACGTGTAATGTCTGCAGAAATTGAACCATTTCGCTGCGGCCTGTCGTTCCCGTGGGAAGCCTTTCGCTGCTCCGAGGTGCATTTTAAACAACTTGGTACAAGCTGATAGTGAGCTCAGCTCCCCGTGCTATTTCAACGGACAGTCTGTATCTGAATCCGACTCCTCTCAGGGGGAGAACAGCCTGTTTACTGTGTTGGACGCACCTGCTATGATAACAGACCCTTTAGTTCGAGTAACTGTGAACAACTCGACCTTCACTGCTAAGATTGATACCGGGGCGGTTGCGAACGTTATGTCAACAACACTCTTCAACAAGATAAGAACTAATGAGCAGGTTTTTTCTGACAGCTCAACTTTGCATGCTTACGGGGGAGGGGTGCTTACTCCTGTGGGAAAGGCTACGCTAAGCTGCAAGATACTGGACTCCTCCTCTCGGCCCCTCACTTTCTATCTCCTCGATCAAATATGCATTACCCTGTTGGGTATCCAAGCATGCCAGGAAATGGGCCTGGTATCCTTCCACCGTGACATTCACCAGGTGCAGGCCCTCATGGACCCGTTGGCTGAATACCTCGACCGCTTTGATGATGAGCTGGGCAAACTGCCCTGCAACTACAAGATTGCAGTAGACCGCAAGATCGAACCAGTGGTCAATGCACCTCACCGTGTCTCCTTCGCCATGAAGGCCAGAGTGGAGTCGACGCTACACAGCATGGTAAAAATGGGCATCCTAAAGGCGGTCATCGAGCCCACCAGGTGGGTCTCCACCATGGTTGTTGCCGCGAAAAAGGACAAAAGCGAGATACGCATTTGCATCAACCCCAAAGACCTCAACCTGGCCATTAAACGCCCACACTACCCTATGAGAACGGTAGAGGAAGTCGCTGCACAGGTTGGTCCGGCAATGGGCTTTTCTGTCCTCGATACCAAAAGCTCCTTCTGGCAAATACCACTTGACGAGCAGTCCTCCATCTTGACAACTTTCGCCACCCCCTTCGGCAGATTTCGGTTTCTCCGAATGCCATTCGGAATCAACTCTGCCAGCGAGGTATTCCAACGGACAATGGAACAGCTGTTTACCGATCTACCGTGCGCCATCGTTTACGGTAAGGATGTCGCCGAACACGACTTCAACCTCCGCCAAGTCCTAGACCGGGCCCGGAAAATCAACTTGAAACTGAGGAGGTCACCTATGTTGGACATGTATTCACCGCCGAGGGGCTGAAACCCGACCCGCAAAAATCGGCTGCCATTTCCGGGATGCCTTCTCCTACTGATGTGGCAGGCCTACAACGCTTCCTGGGCATGGTGAACTACCTGGGGAAGTTCATCCCCGACCTCAGCGAGCTCAGCGCTCCCCTGAGGGATTTGATAAAAAAAGGACACGTCCTGGGTTTGGTTCCCCCACCACCAGAAAGCCTTCGACATCCTTAAATCCAAGCTAATCAGTACCCCCACACTCAAGTTTTTTGACCTGCAGCGTCCCATTGTCCTCACCTGCGACGCCTCTCAGTTCGGACTCGGTGCCGCCTGTCTCCAGGTCCATGACGGCCTACAGCTCCCTGTCTCCTTCGCATCCCGCACCATGACCACCACCGAACAGCACTACGTGCAGATCGTGAAGGAGCTACTGGCCGTGGTGTTTGCCTGCTCCAAATTCAAAGACTACGTCCTGGGCAACACTTTCACCATTGAAACTGACCATCAGCCGCTTGTCACCATTCTCAACAAATCGATCCATGTTGCCTCATCCCGCCTGCATCGCATGATGCTGCAGCTCCAGCGCTTCACTTTCGATGTGGTTTATCGTAAGGGCAAGGACATGTTCGTGGCCGACACGTTGTCTCGCGCCCCGCTAACGTCCACCGTTCGCCACCCGTATGAGATGTCTGATCTGATGGTGCTCCAAGTGAACATCGTCCCTTCACAGCAGATGAAGTCCCTGGTTGAACACACTGCCAATGACCCTGCCCTGCAACAGCTTTCTGCCGTCATCCAGCGGGGCTGGCCCGACCGTCGTTCCGCGTTGCCGGCTGGCGCCGTGCTCTACTTCCTGGTCCGTGACGAGCTCGTACTACACGACGGCGTGGTGGTGAAGGGTCACAAGGTGGTCGTGCCTGCTGCGCTGCACGACCACTATTTTCAGGTCGCTCACCGCGGACATCCTGGGGCCAAAGCCACCGTGTCTCTCGCCCGGAGACAGTTCTATTGGCCTGGTATGGCCCAATACATCCGGGAGAGGGTCTCCTCGTGTTCCACCTGCAACAGTCTCGCCCCCCACCAGCAGCGTCAGCCGCTTCTGCAGCAGCCTGCCCCCGAACTGCCCTGGATGGCGGTTGCCGTCGACATTTTCGAGTGGCGGGGCAAACACTTCCTGGTTGTTGTTGACTCCTACTCCAGCTGGTTCGAGGTCGACCGGCTGCACTCCATAACCTCTTTGACAAGTTAGGCCATCATTTTTGCACTTTTGGCCCCCCGGCAAGCCTGCAGTCGGACAATGGCAGCCAGTTCACGAGCTCCGAGTTTAAAGCTTTCGCTTCCAGATGGAACTTCCACCATTTCACCAGCAGCCCGGAGTACTCGCAAAGCAACGGTCTGGCCGAGCGCGCCGTCCGCAGTGCAAAGAACTTGCTGGAACAATGTCGTTTATCCAACTCCGATTTCTATCTGGCCATCCTCAACCTCCGCAACATCTCCCGCGACTCTGCCATGGGTTCCCCTGCTCAGCGGCTCATGTCTCGTGCTACCAGACTCCCGCTCCCTGTGGCCCAGCGCTCCCTCATACCGTCTGTCCTCACGCCTGCTGCTGTTCAGAAACGCATTGCCTTCAGGCACGATGTCCAGAAGCGTTCCCATGACAGGTCCTGCCACCCACTGCCGCGCCTCTTCCCCGGTCAAGTTGTCCGCATGCAGACCCCTTCCGGTCACTCCAAGCTCGCTACCATCATCGGCTCTGCGGGGTCACCCAGGTCTTATCTCGTCGATCATGCGGGAACCATTTACCGACGGTCCCGCCAGCACCTTCGACTCGTCAACGAGCCGCGGCCGCCTGCCGCGGATCCCTTTGCTCCCCCACTGCAGTTTCCGCGTCCGGGCGATGCTCTGCCCGTCCTTCCTAACATGCAACGGTCTACACCACCTCAACTCCTTCCGTCCCACCCCACTCCGGCTAGTCCTCACTCGCCTGCCCGCGCTCTGCCCGCTCCTGATCCCGCATCACCTCCGGTTCTGGTGCCGCGGTCTCCTCCGTCTCCTCCCGTTTCCCCCTTTCCGGTTCGTCTGTCCCCATCGGTGCCTCTTCTTCCTGCCGGAAGGGAGGATGGCGAGATGCGAACCCGGTCGGGACGTGTTGTCAAACCGCCTGTCCGCTATGGCGATTTTGTTTAACCGTCCTAGCACATGAGCCGTGGTCGCCCTGTCACTATTGTATTTGCCTGTCGTTTCCAAGGGGAAGGATGTAGATGATATATGCATGTGCCTTTAATATAGTGACCTCATCACTACTAACCACTCCCCATATCACAAGTATAACTACAACCTCCCCACCCACAGATCGCTCTCTAGTTCCTGTGACAGACCACGTACAGCTAGTGCAATATGTAATGCTCCAGTATGAATAAAGATAGTAAAGTAACGATGTGTCGTTAGAACTTCTTTACACATATGCACACAACTCCTCATGTACATATGCAACTGGGTTCCAGTGACAGTGCCCCAGCCCTCACTCCAGTTAACCAGGGGGCATCTTAATGCATGTCAATGTAAGATCATGCAGTGTGTATAGCCAATGTTTCACTAAAATTCTCAAAGATAGACACAAAATGCTGGAGTAACTCAGCGGGGCAGGCAGCATCTCTGGAGAGAAGGAATGGTTGACGTTTCGTGTCGAGACACCTCTGCAGACTCGCAACCCGAATCATCACCCATTCCTTCTCTCCAGAGATACTGCCTGTCCAGTTGAGTTACTCCAGAATTTTTGTGTCTACCTTCGGTGTAAACCAGCTTCTGCAGTTTCTGCTTACTCATTAAAATGTTTGTTAGCTTCCAATTCTTGGGCTCCATTAAAAAGTTCTGCAAATTTGCAGAGATAAAATTACAATTAATTCCTGTGCAAGTTACGTGATCTTATGGCATGATCAATGTGGCTGGAATTAGCTACAATCTAGTTCCAGGATCACAGCAGTAGTCTATTATATGATTATGTGGGCTGGTCAGTGGATGTCCCAACTCCATTGGCGAGCTGAACTATTGGACAATGGCAGAGATATATCCATGGTATGCTATATGTGATGCAGCTGGAAGACACAGTGTCTGTGTGGAGTTTGTAAGTTCTTCCTCCGGGTTCTCCAGTCTCCTCCCATATTTCAAAGACATGCGGGTATGTAGGTTGCCCCTGGTATGTAGGGAGTTGATACAAAAGTGGGATAACATAGAACTAGTGGGAACAAGTCAGCGTGGAAGAGGCCCATTTCCATGGTGTAACCATCTTTAAACTTAGGAATTGGTAGCCCATGCTATTGGTGGCTAATTATCAGTGAGGCCAAAAATCCATTTGGCACGACTCACCAGAGCTACAAAGAACTGAAGTTCTGCTTCCTGCCCGACACCTCGCGGACTCGAGGGGTAAAAAAAAATAATAGCTGCATCGAATTATGGGCACTGTTCATTGGGGAATGAAAGGGTCAGACTTTTCAGCAAAACAACTGCCACCCACTTCCTTCGGTTTAGCCAAATGTATGTCTGCAGGCACTGAAGATAAACGTACCATGATCTGGTTATTATGTACCGTGATGTTGGTATTATATGTCCATGAGGACTCTATGTAGTCATACCACACTTTCTCTGTCACTGTGTTGTACTCATTTACAAACTTAATCGCTTGATTTTCATCAGTGTTTTTATCTGTAATAAACCAAAAATGAAGTAAGTCATGGGACGGACGTAGCAACAACAACTTACATTTATGTAGCCGGTCAGCTTAGTAAAACAGTCCAGCACACCTTATGAGAGCCCATGCAGATAAAATAGATGCATTGAAACATAGAAAGTAGTTGCGGGAGTAGGCCATTCACCTCTTCAAGCCAGCACCGCCATTCAATATCACCCAGAATCAGTACCCTGTTCCTGCTTTTTCCCCATATCCCTTGATTCCGTTAGCCCCAAGAACTATACCTAACTCTCTCTTGAATACATCTGCCCCCTGGGAACCAAAAGGTTGGTCAAGGAGGTAGATTTTACGGTGTTCTAACAGAGGAGGGTGGGGGAGAGGGAGGGAGCGGGAGGGAGGGTGCAGGGTGGTGAAGAGATTATGTGAGGGAATTACAAAGCTTAGGGCCTCAGAAGTTAAGGGCATGGCCGTCGAGCCGGATGAGAGACACAGGGAATGCATCAGAGAACTTCAAGAGTTTGCAGCTGGATGGTCAAACAGATCGAGCAATGAAAGTGGTATCTACGCCAGCGAGGTAATTTCAAATTGCTACCGCTGGATAGCAAACTGGTGACTGTAAGGAATGGCCCAGAGCCCCAGCGACAGTAGTCATATTATGAAGAGCAGGTTTTTTTCACACCATTGCCATCGGGAAGAAGGAACAGGAGCCTGAAAACTGGAATGTCCAGGTTCAGGAACAGCTTCTTCCCTACAGCCATCAGGCTATTAAACATGACAACAAATAAACTCTGAACTGCAACAGACTATTATTATTATTATTATTATTATTATTGCACTATATTGGTTATTTATTGAGTATATAAGCATGTGTATACACACACTGGACTTTCTTCTCCTGTTATGTACAGTTTACATATTCTGTTGTGCTGCTGCAGCAAGAAGAATTTAATTGTCCTATCTGGGACATACGACAATAAAACACTCTTCACTCTTGACTCTTGTCCTGGCCCACATCACTCAAAGGCGGATTTCATCTTCCATATTTCCCTATGATTTAGAGGGATGGCATTTCAGCCCACTGAGTCAAATCTGCCTCAGTGAGAATCCATTCCATCGCTGATCTTTCTTATAACCCATTCTCCCCATGTCCCCATGTCCTCTCCCCAGATTCTGTCTCTCACTGACACTTGCAGCAATTTACAGCGGACAATTAACTGGCCACCCAGCATGCTTTTGCGATATGGGAGCAAACCAAAGCACTCCAAAAATGCAGAGTTCCGTGCAGGGATACTTGCATAATCTTTCACCTGTTGCATCATCTTTCAGGGGTGGCTTTACAGCGCCAGGGAGTCAGGTTCGATCCTGACTATGGGCTCTGTCTGTACGTTCTCCCCATGACCTACGTGGGTTTTCTCCGGTTGCACCGATTTCCACCCACACTCGAAAGACGTGCAGGTTTGTAGGCTAACTGGCTCCGGTAAAAATTGTAAGGTGTCCCAAGTGTGTGAAAGACAGTGTTAGTGTGCGGGGTTTGCTGGCCGACGCACACCCGGTGGGCCAAAGGGCCTGTTTCCACGCTGTATCTCTCTAAACTAAAATCTAAACTTTAGCCACAGGTGAAGTTCCAAAAGACGGAGGATGACTAAATGACAGCAAGGACAGGCCAGGGAACTACAAGCCGATGGGTTCGACATCACTGGTGGGGACGTTGTTGAAGATGTTTCTTTGGAGTAGGGATAAATAAAAATGGAATAAATGAACAAAATATACCCTGACTAATACGATTGTTCAATTTAATTGAAACAAGATGGTTGGCTACCTTTACCAAGTTGGAACTAAACACCACTGCATACGCCAATTCTGATGACCATCACCACTTCACCTAGTACCTACCAGTGCCATTTGGGTATCCTTCAGGAACTGGGGGGCGCCACTCAAAGTCCGACCACCCCAGCTCATCCTTATTTTTGGTGTTTTGCTCCGTTAACCAGTCGGTGATGGGTTTGAAATACTCAAGTAGGGCGGAAGCATCCATTTTATCAGTGCCCGTGAAATCCAGAAGGACATCCTGCCAACGAGCTGAGGAGCCAACTTTCAATGCGTCACTGAAACAGAGACCATAGGATGGAATTACGAATTACCATTGAGCATTGCGCACACAATTATGGTTCCGCTAGTTTTGTGCTTTGAGTTATGGCTTAGTACCTGGAAACAGAAATTGCTGCCTGGTTTGAACCTATGTAGGTTCCAGTGCTTGTGTTTTCCAGCTTGATTGACGATACTTCATTATTTCTCCCAAATCTTCCCTGTTCACTGCTCAGATGCCACTAAAAGGGTGGTGCGAAACACCAAGTGCTGGAGTAACTCAGCGTGCCAGTCCGCACCGCTGGAGGACATGGATAGGCAATGTTTGGGTCAGGGTCCTTCTTCAATCTGATTGAGTAAGGACGGAAAGCTAGGAAAGAGGTGGGATGCCTGGCAAGTAACACACGCAGTGCCCAGTGTGAAGACCATCAGGGATGGCATTTGAGAAGATCTTCAGGAGTGGGGGTGATGATGATTTCGAATTAAGGAGATGGTGAATGAGACGTGACCAGGGAAGTTGTTAGGAAGATGAAAGTGGGAACTTGGGGGGGAAGTGATCAGGAAGGAGAGATTACTGCAGGAGAGATGATTTGGGGTAGATTGAATGAGAAGATAATTGGGGAGATGATTGGGCTGTGGTTTGATGAGATTATTAGAGCAGTTTAGCAAGATGATCACAGGGAAGGTGATGGTGAAGGTCAGATGTGGGTTTGATGAGATTGCAGATCATGATATTGATGAGAAGACGTGAGGTAGAATGGGGAGCAATTTCAGAGTCACAAAATGGGGCAGGTGGGAGATATTGTGGGATGAGAAGGGATAAATGCAACCTAGTATTGTCGATTGATGTCTTGATCTTCCTGATGTAACACATCTTTGGTGCCGGCCTCACCAACTGACTATGGAGCAGGCCTATCTACATTTCCATTGATATTTAAGATTTGCCGCATGTGTAGAGGAATTTTATCTCAGTAGTGTTAGTAGTGTGTTGAATCAGGACTGATGTAATTGGAAGTACTCACTGGGTGCAGAGGTCTCACACTGATTCTCTGAGTGCGTGGTATACAGAAGGAAAAGGTCCCTTGTGTCTAGTTTAGTTTTTAGTTTAGTTTAGAGATACAGCGCGAAAACAGGCCCTTCAGCCCACCGAGCCCATGCCGACCACCGATCTCCGCACATTAACACTATCCTACACACACTAGGGGCAATTTACACATACACCAAGCCAATTCACCTACAAACCTGGACGTCTTTGGAGTGTGGGAGGAAACCGAAAAATCTCGGAGAAAACCCACGCGATCACGGGAAGTATGAACAAACTCCATAAAGACAGCACCCATAGTCGGAATCGGACCTGGGTCACCAGCGCTGCATGCGCTGTAAGGCAGCAACTCTACCGTTGCGCCACCACGCTGCCCTTAATGTCCCTTCTGTCCCTTAACGCCCTAGTGATTGTGTTTTAGATACATTTCAATCATATAATGCATTAAAACTGCACATTGCATGAGAATTTCGGAACCATTATTTTCCCGTTATTTATTTCGGACAGGATGAAAGATGAAGAACCCACCTGAGCTTTTGCCCAGCGGCATGTGATTTGTAGATGTCACATTGATGCAGAGGTCCGTTATGTCCACTGGCATTGCACAAGGCTTTGTGGAACTGGAACTGTAGAATAAAACTCACAAAGTACCTGTAATATAAGAGGAAGTTGGGAATTTTGTAGAATGGGAAATGGAGGAACCACTTTGAGACCTTTTTCCATCCACGTAGCTCGCAACTGACCTGCTCTGTTCCATTTCCATTGATGCTCTCATGCAATAAAAATCACAGTCTTAACAAATGTATTTAAGTGCAGAGAGTCCCATGTTTCATCTTTGTGTCAGTTCAGTTTAGTTTAGTGTATTGCCACATGTACCGAGGTACAGTGAAAAGCTTTTCAACAAATGTTCCTGATTGTTTTCTACTGTTGGACTCCCCACCAGCCCAGCACATTCTACTAGTACTTCAGTTGCATAGACCATCTAAGGCAATGCAAGCCAATTGCCGTTATTTACTCATTTGCAAGTACAGGTGGAAAATTTAGCATTTATTTCCCATGCATAAATTACCCATGAAAAGCTTTTGAAACACTCTGGTTCCAGCTCCTGGGTTTTTCTGGGGTTCAATGAATTCTATGATTCAATGAATCTATGCTGTGCCTCCACCAAGGGTTAATTTATGCTGCCTGACTGACTGAAGGAAGCACAATATTAAATGATGCTTCGCACTCCCTCTCTGATGATTCATAAACCCAGGTGGTTGTACACTCTATTGCCCTGCATAATGGATAAATATTCCCTATTGGCCTAGATTGAATGAGCTGTGAACTATTTCTTTGTCGAGGATATCTCTGTTCATTTTTATGAAGACCAAAACACTGCAGATGCTGGAAATCGGAAATAAAAATTGAAAATGCTATAATCAGTCAGCAATGCAGGCAGCATCTGTAGAAATAGAAACATAAATATTTTTGTTCAGTTTGAAAACCATTAGAAGGATAGTCATAAAAGCATAGAGCTATACAGAATGGGAACAGGATCTTTGTCCCAACTCGTCCAAGGTGACCAAAGTTGTCTAACCAAGATAGTTGTACTAGCCTGCACCTTCTAAACCTTTCATAAGTTCATAAATCATAGGAGCCGAATTAGCCATTCGGCCCATCAGGTTTCCTCCACCCAATCATGCCTGATCTATCTTTCTCTCTCAACCCCATTCTGTCTTCTCTCCGTAACTATTCTGTCAATCTCCACTTTCAAATTACCCAATGACGGCCTCCACAACCACCTGTTTCCTATCCATGCTCCTTGCGAAATACTTTTTAAAATGTTGCACCAATTCTTCGGGCAACTTTTTCCATATATCTTCCACCCAATGTGCGATAACCTTGCCCCTCAGATCTTCATTAAATCGTTCCTCTCTCATCTTAGTTTTAGACTACCCTACCCATGGAAAAATGTCTGTGACTATTCTATCAATGACCCTCATACTTTAATAATTCCCCATAAGATTATCTCTCAGCTTGAGTTCCTGCAAAGAGTGAGAATGGTCCCAGCATATCCATTCACTCCATGTATCTAAAGCCCCCCATTTCTTGGCAACATCCTGGTGAATCTTTTCTGCCCTCTTTCTAATGCCACAAATCCTTTCTATAGTATGAGTGACAGAAATGCACACAATATTCCAAGTGTGACCTAACTAATATCTTGTACAGGTGCAACATGATGATCCACTTCTTATATTCAATACCTCTGCCTATGAAGGCAAGCAAGTTAAATGCCTTTAAGAAGGAACTGCAGATGCTGGAAAATCGAAGGTAGACAAAAGTGCTGGAGAAACTCAGCGGGTGCAGCAGCATCTATGGAGCGAAGGAAATAGGCAACGTTTCGGGCCGAAACCCCAACGTTGCCTATTTCCTTTACTCCATAGATGCTGCTGCACCCACTGAGTTTCTCCAGCACTTTTGTCTACCTAAGTTAAATGCCTTCTTCATTACCCATGAAGGAACTCTCTGTGAAACATTTATTTCGGACAGGTTTACCTGATGTAAGGAGTATTTCCAGGGATGTGGTATTTGGCACCAGGGTCAAAGTTTGTTTCGTTCCTTGGAAGAGGAGGGCAGATGCCTTGGTACTTGGTCCTGGAAGGCACAAGTGGAGACACAAACTAAATCTTGATGCAAACCAGAGATGAGGCCGATCTGACTTTAATCTCACACCGCGGACCACTCTATGCTTTACCTCAGGTGCCACCATTCAGAGTTGTAGTGATCTGGGGAGATCCTCCCACTAAACCACCCCCCCAACGCCACTGATCAATCAAGTATCCAAACGGGAGGAAGGCAATTTTTTCCAAGGCCATTTTCAGGAGGTAGTTAATGTCGGTCTCTGTCAAGAAATAAAATGATTCCATTAAGCGAAGTACAAGCTAAGTATTTTTATTTTCTGCTTTAAGAGTTTAAATTCCAAACCCCACTCCAAAGTTTCCTTCCTGACTTTCCAGTACCTCACCTAAATGGCTCCGCTGGGCTCCACACAACAGGCCTCTGTAAAATTGTGTTTTAAAATCCAATGTCCTCGATTGTGTAGAGATTAGTTGAACCGTACCCTAGGTTATGGATAGACTGTTCAGAAGCCTGACAACAGACGGGAAGAAAGGGGGCAGCTGATTTCTAGGTCCCTGAGTTTGGAGATGAGTTTGGATGGGATTATGGTGTTAAAGGAGAGATAGACCTGAGAGGTAGAGTCAACAAATAGGATTCTAACTTAAGAGGTACACAAAAATGCTGGAGAAACTCAGCGGGTGCAGCAGCATCTATGGAGCGAAGGAAATAGGTAACGTTTCGGGCCGAAACCCTTCTCCAGACTTTCTAACTTAAGAGTTCTTGTTGTCTAAGTGTTCCAGAGATGAGTTAAGGGGCCAGGGAAATGGTGTCTGCTGTGGACTTGTTGTGACGGTAAGCAAATTGGCTGGCAGGCTGGAGTTAATGTGCGGCATCATCAGTCTCTCAAAGCACTTCATGATGGTGGATGTCAGAGTCACTAGGCACTGGTCAAGCGGGCATGGTACCTTACTTTTTCTTCGGCACCGGGGCAATAGTGGGCCTCTTAAAGCAGGTTGGGTCCTCAGAATGGGAGTGTGAGAGGTTAAAGATGTCTGTGAATATATCTGTCAGCTGATCCGCACAGTTCCCGAGGACGTGGCCAGGGACTCTGTCCAGACCAGTTGCTTTCTGTGGAATTCATTCGCAGGAAAGCCACTCTTATGCCTGTCTCAGTAACCATTGGTGCAGGTAAGCAGAGACTGGCAGAGCGGGTGGCATTCCGCCACAGACCTTCTGTTCAAAGCGGTGTAGAATGCATTGAGTACGTTGGGGAGAGACTCTTTGTTGCCAGCGATACTGCCGGCTTACCTTTGTAGCCCATCAGTGTGCAAGCCTTGCCACAATCTATGGGTATCCTCGTTATTTGTTTGAGACTCCAGGTTAGACTGGAATTCCCTCTTGGCATTCCCAATGGCTCAGCGATGATCATAGATAGATTTCTTGTACCGCTTGTGATCGTTTGATTTGCATGCTGCAGACTTGGACTTCGCCTACGAGTAGACCTTGCGCTCATCCATGGTTTCCGGATGGGGAATTGTCTTCTTTGGAACACAGTCCTCTGTGTTGATGTGAGAGCAGATGTGGATGAAGGCCATCTTTGAAGTGACTGACTGGGACCACACATTCAGAGATAACAAGTGCAGGTTGTTGGTGAAGAGCATTGCAAGGGATCAGCTGAATGGGCACAATTTTCCTGTTCTCTATCTAAAAAAATCCTCCATTGTACATACAAGTTCTCATGGTCTTTGAACTTGATGATGGGACAACAGGAGACTTTACCCCGCTGTCTGATAAAAAGGCAAGTTAATGATTCCCCTAAGCTAGTTTAACATAATAAATTAAAAACTAAAAAGGTAATAATCTCAACATCTGCATAACTGCTCAAGGTGAATGCAGTGGCATTACGCAGAATCAGGTTGATCCATGAAGCAGACTAACTCCTGCCAGAACATTGATATTGGTATATTGGGTTATTAATTGTCCCATGTAGTGAGATACAATGCAAAGGTTTGTTTGCATGTTTTGCAGGCAAATCATACTATACAGGAGTACATCAGGCAGTGTAAAAGGGAAAGTAAACATAATGCACAGTAGAGTGATACAGATACAAGAAGAAAGTGCTAAGGCCACAATGAGGGTAGGTTTGAAAATAAATGTATGTAGATCCAATGGATCTTAACTACGTCCCAATAATGCAATGTAGTGAAGCTCCAGGTGACCTACATACATTGATTTTCAGCAGGATAGTAATGCTATGTCGCTGTGGGTACTTTGTCTTGCCTTTCAGGATCCAAAACCTGGTATTGCTTATTATTGGCCTATTATATTGCCAGGTACTGACCTTCTTGTTGTAGCTTGTCCTCTCTCTTACCTTTTCCATTGTTGGGGCTGATCTTCATTTAACAATTCTAACTTGTCCACTTAATTTCCTCAATTAATAAAAACAAACGTGTTTTCTGCCGCCTGGTATTTATTGTACGATGAAATGTAGTTTACAGAAGCAAAGAATTCCACAACATTGGATTATCTTATACTCTTAGAAGTATAATCTAATTATTTACATCCCATAACTTACTTAGAATCCTGCAAAGTGTCAATACTTTCCTGCCAAGTGCCTATCCAATTATATTTTAACTGTTGAGCCGACATTCATTCCTCTCTCAAATAATTCCAGATTGGAATAATTTGCTGCACAAATACATTTTCCTCACCTTCTCACTGATTCATTTGCTTATTCTGATCCTTTGCTTGCCATTGTTGTCATTGTTTCCTCATCTCTGCTCCAAAGGTTAAGCACCATTTTGCTTTCCCACGTGAACGCACAGAATAGATCTTTACAAGGCCATATCCAATTTGCTTTTGAGAATGAACGATTGAATCTGCCACCGGGCAGCTCATTAGCTTGAACTTTCTGTTTCCGTGTGAAGAATCTGCTTACCTCTGTCAGTGGTGACATTTTCCAGTAGTCCAATTTTGTTCAAGTGTGTGGGTGTAGAGACTGAGAGAGCCAAAACATCCCCGACCGCTTCGTGGGAAGCCTGGATTAGCTCCGCTCCCTAAAGGTGACTGGTTGGTCCTTGTACTGCAGGTAGTACTCCACATGGCCCATCTCATGGTGCACTGTGAACAGTTGCTCCATGGTGACTGTTGGTGCACTGTTTGATTCTGGAGAATGAAGAGAGGTGACATTACTGTGGGCTACTGAAGTGGATCTTATCCTTTGATCCTGATCACTTCCAGAATTAAACAGAGGGTAAGAATGAGCCAGACAAATTAAAACAAATGATATCAATACAGTGCTTTTCAAAAGCTTAGGATTTCCCAAATGGCTTATGCAGTCACAGAGTCATACGGCACGCAAACAGACCCTTTAGTCCAACTTACCCATGCCAACCAAGATGCTTAATCTATACGAGTTCCACCTGCTACATTGGGTCCATATCCCTCTGAACCTTTCCTATCTATAAGTCAAGTGCAGACACTGTTGTAATGGTGGGACAGCAATAATCTATCAGTGAATGACCACATATTCTGTCTTGGTGGTTCTGCTTGAGGGATAAATGTTGGCCAAGAGACCACTGCCCTCCTTCACTTATAGCTCTGTGAGATCTTTTATAGCTGAAAGGACAGACTTACTTCAATATCTCTTTGGAAGGACAATGCAGCACTTCTCAGGAACACCATTCAGCTACAGCCTTAGAGTACTAGCACTGTGTCACGCCTGACTTCCATTACCATTGTATATCACCTGATAACATAGCATGCAGATTTTCCTTTCTCATGGAGCAATCCCATGGAGCATTCCCTAAATTCATTGGTTCTTCTGCACATCCTCGCATCCGTGAAGCAGTGAACCAACCTGAAATCTTTCTGGTTATAGAAGTCCAGGCAGACGCGTGGCACACAACCTCTCTTCCATCATCAGGCTTCTCCAACATTGAGTGATCCCAAAACTCCTGCGGCATCTCGATGAGGCCCAAGGAGGTGAAGAATTCTTCAGAGACTCTGAACATGTGGGTGGCATTCCAGTTCTGTGAAATATGACACATTACCAGTGAGGCATCTGCACTCAGAACAGTTACAAGCAAACAGGTAGAACACAACATCTAACACATAACATTCTTTAAGTCTGATGGTCTGATGGATCACCCAGAAGAATGGTGCCTGACCCAAAATTTCACCTTTCCATGTTCTCCAGACATACTGTTTGAACTGCTGAGTTACTCCAGCACTTTCTGTCTTTTTTCCTCTCGAAACCTGCATCTGCAGTTCCATGTGTCATGACTCCTTAAGCCTTTGGCCCCACACTGTGACTCTGTACCTTTATCTTCAATCGAGGACCCTCATCTCCTCTTGACCTCCACACAAGTCACATCTTTAGAGGACATAACCGTTTTGTTTAAATTGAGAATCCTAACAAAGTTAAATTTTATATTTGACAAAATCAGTAGGAATCGGGGTTGGGGAATTGGGGAAGGTTGAAGGCCTTAACAAGCTGTTACTCTTCTCACTGCCTGGATTTTTTCCTCGCTTGTCCCTGGCACTTCCTGACTATATCAAATCTCTGGCTGCTCGCCAATTTGTGAGGTTGAACTTTCAAATTCACTCTGCTATTGCACTAATTTATTTATTATTGTACAAGCAGAGATTCCTGGAAATATGAATCCACCATCTCCCACTGTTGTGTTCATGAATTATATATTTGATGTGCTCCTTGCTCCATGTGTTTGGCATTCCCTCCATGCCTGGCTCTCATTAACAATTGTCCCTGCTGATCCATCACGTACCAATTCAGTTGTGCTGCCTCTCGCTTCATTTACTTATTTTTAATTCCCCTCTGCATTTGTTGATGTTTTAAATTATTAATTCTCTTTAATGAGAGTTAACCTCCTGAGTTAATTGTGAATTTATCAATTGATTGAGTTCATTTAATTGTGTAGCAACACTCATACTTTGATATTTAAAATCCTTAACTACTTGCACTCGTAGCTCTTTGTGCCCTACAGGATAATCTGGGAACATTTGTCATTATCACCACCTATTGCATCAGAGATTAGGTTTGTTTGACACTATCTTTGTAGAAAATCCAAATTTTCTCCTTTCTGAACATCTAATGGAACTGCCGATGTTCAATTAGTGAAGTACCTTGTGTGATAATGCAGATACAACAACTCACCTTTTTTTTCATCATATCGGTAACGTCAATATTGGTCTTGGTGGGGAATGGGGATCATCATGTCATAGATGTTGTTCCATTGTTGGGCCCACATGTTACCTGTATGGAGGAGAAATCTCAGGTCAGGTATGGAATTCTCTCTCTGCAGGAGCAAAGATATGTATTTATAGAGCACCTTGACTGAGGTAAAACGTTCCAAAGACCTACATACGTAGGAGCAGAGTCAGACAAAACTTTAACCTGAAGAGAAGGAGTCATTGAGACAGAGGTAAGCTTTGCAAAGGAAGAGATGCAGTGAGGTGGAGCTATTAAAGGAAGGTATGGATTTAGCCAGAGCCTTTCAGGATATCTCTAAATATTTTAGAAGTGTCGTCATTAATGTAACTTAGAAAGGTAAATTCCTGTACAGCAGCATTGCATGTCCCCCAATTGGACGATGTCCAGTAAAACTGTCACTAACGTTCCCTTAATTTCCTCTGCCCTTCTGCGGAATAATGCCCTGTGATTTTTCAAATCCAACTGCACCTGTTTCACTAAATAGAGGCAGCTCAGGCAATGCAGTACAATATTAGTACTGCTGAGGGTCAGCATGAACTTTGGCACTCAAGTCCCTGTGTTGGACTCAGAGCCTTCATTCTCAGGGCCAAGTGCCTTCCAAGCCACGAGCCGGCACGTTGAGGTTTTAGTATCTTGAAGTCGAAGGAAGCAAAAAGAAACTGAAATGGAGTACGTTAGATTTCTGGAGGATTATAGGGCTGGAGGAAATTTAAGCCACGAAGGAATCTGTGCAGGTCAATAACTTTTAAATTGTCTTTTAGTATCAGCTACTTTCATGGAATTGAGGATGAATAGATAGTGTGAATTAGGAACAGCCAAGTTTGAAGATAATAAATGTGTATTCAGCATGCGGTCAGGCACAGCCAGAAGACTTCCAGATAACAAAATGACATAGTATCAACCCCAATCTGAACTCATTCAGTTGATTAGCAACCACAACAGGCAAACTTGAACACATTCTGGGACCTCCAGACTCCAAATTCTTGGTCCTAACTCTCTCACAATTGGTATCCTGAGTTAGATAATATATTATATGTTTGCTTTTTATAAATAAATCTCAGAATTTGTTTCCATTGCTAATGGTTTCCCCTCTGGTTGTTTGAATATGTAATCCCTCATGACGTAGGAAAGTCTGGCAGAGTTGTCCAAATATGCGATCAAGGGGATCAGTCATCATCTTTGCAACCAATGCACACCCTGGATGAATATCGAGGACCAACACCAATAGATTATGATAGTTTTAAATGATAAGGAAAAGTCATTATTAAAAGAGAGTAATTACCCAATAGATGAGCAGGAATAGGTCCTTTCAGATTGATATATTTGGATCCATATCTATTATACAACTTCCCTCCTCACAAAAGCATGAAGATTAAGGTAAAGTGGCTTGAGATCATTGTAGAGCTTTTCAAGATCCTCGGCGAATGTTGGCGAGTCGTACCAAGATCTCCAGTACTCTCCAGTGTCTGCCAAAACCTGCAAACACAGCCAAGTATCGGTCTATTACAACAAACTAAAGGCTCATAGCATTTAATAACAACGTCTTACATTCATTGAGAAAGTGTAACATGATTCAAAGTCCCAGGAGTTTCACAGGAAGTGTAATCAGACAAAACCTGGCATTGACCCAAATAATTTGATATTAGGGTGGGCAACCAAATGCTTGCACTGAGAGATAGGGGATAATGCGATCTTAAAGGAGGACATACAAGAATGGAATTCAGGACAATTACCTCGGCAGCACATTAAGAGGAAGATGTTTTTGGTTGAATATCTGGACCATTTATCCAACATTCTGACCATCAGATTTAAAGGAGACAAGCCCATGGACAGAGTGGAACTGTGACCTGGTCTGCGAGAGAGTACACATCCCTAAAACCAGGCCATTGAAGTAAAAGGGAAGCTGTAGTTCATGTGATTAATGGTTGGGAAATGACAAGGAGGTCAATGCTGGGCGGTTGAAATGGTGAAATAGACGGGTTGCCACCTGAACTAGGGGGGGGGGACCTGTATCTGGAGGGAGATTTGCCAGTGCTACTCGGGAATGGCATGGGTGAGGGTCCCCAGAGCATAAAAGAGGCAGTTGACAATATGGGGGCAAATACTGTTGTCAAAGAGAGCAAGATTAGTAAATAGGACAGACAGGAGCATAGCAAGGGGAATGGAAAGAGTGGTGGACTTGACAAGGTGTTGCATTGCTAGGCCAGTCTGGAAGATTTGTTCACATGGAATCCAAGGTGACCTAGTGAAGTGGAATCAAAATTACCTTGGAGAAAGGAATCAAGGGGGTTGTCGAGGGTTGCTTGTCTGATTGGCAACGTGTGACCAGTGGTGGACTACAGGGTTCGGGTACTAGGTCCATTGTTGTTTGTTATCAATGTATAATGATTCTGAAGACAATGTAGTTAACATTGTTAAGGGCCTGTCCCACGGGCATGCGACTCCCATGCGGCAAGCGCGACCTAACCGGAAGCGAGGGCCGTGCGGGGGCCGCGCGGAGGTCGTGGGGCCCGGTCCCACTTCGATCGCCGGAGCCGTATGGAGTTGTGCGGAGCTGGTCCCGACATCGCGCGGGGCTCCGAAAAACTGACACTGTTCAGAAATTCCGTGCGGCAACGGTCTGTCGCCCCGCAGCCGCATCGAGGCCGTGCGCGCTGCATCGACGGTCATTGCGCATCGCGTCGATGGCCGTGAGCACTGCCTCGACGCTGTACGCACCGCCTCAACGGCGGTAAGCACCGTCGTTGACGTCACTCGACCTCCGCGCGGCCCCCGCTTCCAGTTAGGTCGCGCTTGCCGCATGGAGTCCGCATGCCCGTGGGACAGGCCCTTACACTTCGGTATGTCAAACCAGGGCAGTAAATGGCGAGTCCTGGACAGTGTTGCAGATAGTCTCAGACCTGGGAGTATAGGTGCATGATTCCCTGAAATGAGAAGTCAGATGGGACAAGGCCAGACCAGAGCTAGGAGCGTTCCCATCATGATCCCCTGGCTTCTTGACCATGGGAGATATCCTGAGGAAGTTCGGGACATTCAAACGAGAAGGTTGACACAATGATACATTTAGTGTAGAGCATTCATTGAGGAAGAGACCATGACCGACTGCCCACATTAACTCATATCACAAGGGGTCT
>CM075986.1:15511916-15666202 GCA_038087875.1 Malacoraja senta | reverse complement strand
TTGTTCATCCCAGTTTGGCAAAAGAATAAATCAGGGAAGGTAGTGCATCCGTGGATAACAAGGGAAATCAGGGATAGTATCAAAGCAAAGCAAAGCAAAAGACATTCTTGCCATAGAGGGAGTACAGAGACTGATTCCTGGGATGGCAGGACTTTCATATGAAGTAAGACTGGATAGACTCGGCTTGTACTCGCTAGAATTTAGAAGATTGAGGGGGGATCTTATAGAAACTTACAAAATTCTTAAGGGGTTGGACAGGCTAGATGCAGGAAGATTATTCCCGATGTTGGGGAAGTCCAGAACAAGGGGTCACAGTTTAAGGATAAGGGGGAAGTCTTTTAGGACCGAGATGAGAAAATCATTTTTTACACAGAGTGGTGAATCTGTGGAATTCTCTGCCACAGAAGGTAGTTGAGGCCAGTTCATTGGCTATATTTAAGAGGGAGTTAGATGTGGCCCTTGTGGCTAAAGGGATCAGGGGGTATGGAGAGAAGGCAGGTACAGGATACTGAGTTGGATGATCAGCCATGATCATATTGAATGGCGGTGCAGGCTCGAAGGGCCGAATGGCCTACTCCTGTACCTATTTTCTATGTTTCTATGTTTCTATCCAGACAACCGGCCTCCACCGCCCTCTGAGGCAGAGAATTCCACAGACTCACAACTCTCTGTGTGAAAAAGTGTTTCCTCATCTCCGTTCTAAATGGCTTACCCCTTATTCTTAAACTGTGGCCCCTGGTTCTGGACTCCCCCAACACCGGGAACATGTTTCCTGCCTCTAGCCTGTCCAAACCTTTAATAATCTTATATATTTCAATAAGATTCCCTCTCATCCTTCTAAATTCCAGAGTATACAAGCCCAGCCGCTCCATTCTCTCAGCATATGACAGTCCCGCCATCCCGGGAATTAACCTTGTGAACCTACGCTGCACTCCCTCAATAGCAACAATATCCTTCCTCAAATTAGGGGACCAAAACAGC
This sequence comes from Malacoraja senta, assembly GCA_038087875.1. Classification (NCBI taxonomy): domain Eukaryota; kingdom Metazoa; phylum Chordata; class Chondrichthyes; order Rajiformes; family Rajidae; genus Malacoraja; species Malacoraja senta. Next base: position 15,665,221 of record CM075986.1, on the reverse strand, counting down.
ACACAATACTCCAGGTGTGGTCTCACTAGGGCCCTGATCAACTGCAGAAGGACCTCTTTGCTCCTATACTCAACTCCTCTTGTTATGAAGGCCACATGCCATTCGCTTTCTTCACTGCCTGCTGTACCTGCATGCTTACTTTCATTGGCTGATGAACAAGGACCCCCAGATCCCGTTGTACTTCCCCTTTTCCCAATTGACACCATTTAGATAATAATCTGCCTTTCTGTTTTTGCCACCAAAGTGGATAACCTCACATTTATCAACATTAAACTGCATCTGCCATGCATCTGCCCACTCACCCAACCTGTCCAAGTCACCCTGCATTCTCATAGCATCCTCCTCACAGTTCACACTGCCACCCAGCTTTGTGTCATCTGCAAATTTGCTAATGTTACTTTTAATCTCTTCATCTAAATCATTAATATATATTGTAAATAGCTGCGGTACCAGCACCGAGCCTTGCGGTACCCCACATGTCACTGCCTGCCATACTGAAAGGGACCCGTTAATCCCTACTCTTTGTTTCCTGTCTGCCAACCACTTCTCTATCCATGTCAGCAGTCTACCCCCAATACCATGTGCCCTAATTTTGCCCACTAATCTCCTATGTGGGACCTTATCAAATGCTTTCTGAAAGTCCAGGTACAGTACATCCACTGGCTCTCCCTTGTCCATTTACCTAGTATTTTTTTCCGTATTGTATCTCCGTCCGCACTGCGGCCTAACATTGAGGAGTTGGCAGCCTTTGCTGGAGTCCAATTTTGAGCTCCACCGCGGGAGCCTGCGGACTTACCATCAGGGAGCTCGCGACCCCTTTGCCAGGGGTCAACCTCGGAGCTCCAACTGTGGATGCTTGCAGACTTTAACATCACGGAGCCCGCGTTCTCTGGTCAGAGACCGACTTCGGGAACACAAAGCAGCGGGAGTTTCGACCGCACCGACGCGGGAGTTTCAATGGACCCGAAGCGGGAGTTTAGACCCCACCGACGCGGGAGTTTAGACCCCACCGATGCGGGAGCTTAGACCCCACCGACGTGGGCGCTTTGACCTCCGGCTGCGGGAGCTTCGACGGTCTTCTGCCTTTCATCACAGTGAGGAATGTGGGGAATCTGCTGTGGTGGATGTTTATGTTGACTTTTATGTAGTTGTGTGTCTTATTGCTTTTTGTTTTGTATAGCTGTATGGTAATTCGCATATCACTGTATATTAATTGGTACATGACAATAAAAGATCTTTGAAACCTTTGATAAATACAACGTGCAAAACAGTGGAATGATGCAAGATTGCAGTGCAGTCTGAAGTAGTGCAAAAAAGTATTAATTGAGATAGAGTTACGAATAAGAGTATGTGGCAGCACCTCTAAGAAGGGGTATGAAAGATGTGATTGGTTCAGGATTCTGATGGCTGTTGGAAAATAACTATTCTTAAGTCTCAGCGTTTGAGCTTTCAAGCTCCAGCATCTTCTCCCAGGTGGTAGAAGAGAGAAGGAATGGGCCAGCATAACAGGAATCCTGTGTTCCTTGACCAGTATGTGGGACACTTCTCCCAAATTGAACACATTCTACATTTGTGAGGAGGACTATAAGATTGTTAAGGGCTTGGACACGCTAGAGGCAGGAAACATGTTCCCGATGTTGGGGGAGTCCAGAACCAGGGGCCACAGTTTAAGAATAAGGAGTAAGCCATTTAGAACGGAGATGAGGAAACACTTTTTCTCACAGAGAGTGGTGAGTCTGTGGAATCCTCTGCCTCAGAGGGCGGTGGAGGCAGGTTCTCTGGATGCTTTCAAGAGAGAGCTAGATAGGGCTTAAAATAGCGGAGTCAGGGGATATGGGGAGAAGGCACGAACGGGGTACTGATTGGGGATGATCAGCCATGATCACATTGAATGGCGGTGCTGGCTCGAAGGGCCGAATGGCCTACTCCTGCACCTATTGTCTATTGTCTATTGACTAGCAGTGTTGACCCAGGTGGGTGTGTAGTTGCTAGATCCAGGTCTGCCCTTGCCTAATTCGGCTCTGGGTAATCTGCCTAATTATACCCTCATTGTGTTTTAATGTGTCCATTTGGTTCAGATAATTGGATTGCTTGGCCAGTTGAAAAAGCAGTTAATAGTCAATCGTATTTCTGTGAGTTTGATCAGCTGGTAAGACCAGACGGAATATGGATGGCAGAATCCTTTCCAGATAGAACTTAAGTAAACTATGCCAACCCAATGACATTATGGCTACCCCAACTGAGGGTCACTCTTTTACTCCAGATTATTTACATTGTTGCATTTAAATTCTACACAACTGATACTCAAATCACATTGCCAGATCAGAACTTCAGTCCCATGGACAACTAATTCAGTAATTTAAAAGTTGTGCCACAATCAAGGGAGGCAGTGGCATGACGTCATAAGGTCATAGAGTCTTACAGTGTGGAAACAGGCCCTTTGTCCAAATTGCCCACACACTCCAATTTGCCCCATCTACACTAGCCCCATCTACACTAGCCCCACCTGCCTGCATTTGGCCCATGTCCCTGTAAACCTGTCTTATCCATGTATCTGTCTAAATGTTTTTTAAACGTTGCAATACTACCTGCCTCAACTACCTCCTCTGGCAGCTCATTCCATACACCTACCACCCTTTGCGTGAAAACGTTACCCCTCAGGTTCCTGATAAATTGCCTTAAGCCTATGTCCTCTGGTTCTTGATTCCCCTACTCTGGGCAAGAAACTCTGTGCGTCTACCCGACTGTGTACAGAAGAACAGCATAAACTGTTGGAAGATGGAGACTAGCACGTCAACATGAGCAAGGCTTCCAGTGAATAACAAAACATTTGATTATTCACATAATCACTGTTCCCTCAAGGAAATTCAAGGCAGGGATTCGAGCTGGACAAAAGCAAAGTTCTCTCCTCACAGCCAAATGCATCCCATATTTTTTGCAAGTGTTCCACGGGTTAAAGAGAACAAAGCTCTGTTCATGCAGGGCCAAACACTCAAATGCCAGATGTAGACAAAGAATAGAGACACCAGAGTTGGCAAATACAGGAATATGAAGCAACAAACAATATGCTGGATGAACTATGTGAGGAATAAAAGATTTGTTGATATTTTGGTTCAAAACCGTGCCACAGAACACAGAGTAGTGGTCTCACTGCGTGGCCTGTCATTATTCCGGTGACAGGTGCCATGCTGGTTAGCATGGTATACCAGGATAATGCACCCTCTTCACTGTCACATCAAACACTATGGGTATGTCTACAGTACGAGGAGAAGGAGAGAGGAAAGTTAAATCTCCACTGTTTTATTCATTTAAGCCTGGATAGGTAGACTCAAATGGAGAACTCTCTGAAATCAGCTCCAGAAACGTATCTTAATCCACACCCTGAGGAGGTCCTTTTCCATTTGATGTATTAGTCATTCTGCAGACATTCTTATCGGGCCAATTATAATCGGAACAGAGGTTTCTACGATTGTCTTTGTGGTTCAGATTACAATGAAGTGGAGGGGAGAAGGATGAGCCTGGGGCAGAGTCTGGTGAAAGGGTTTAATGTGGGGATATCAGACAGCTGAAAAACTAGGATTTAGGATTTGAAGGGCTAAACATAATGGTAGTGATTGAATTGGTGAAGTGAGGGTTCAGCAGATGTCCAGCTTTAGAGGAGATTCTCCCCTCTTTATTCTCGCATCAGACAGAAGATACTAAAGTTTGAAAACACGTATCACCAGTTTCAAGAACAGGTTCTTTCCTGCTGTCAACAGACTCTTGAACAGACAATGGTTCAATGGCTCTTTATTGTCACATGTACAGACATACAGTGAAATTCTTTTTTGCATGTAGTTGAGTAAAGTATTGCCATACCTAAGCACTATTTCTGATCATACAAAGTGTATGGAAATAGATCGAATGCAAGAGTCGCCAGGTTTTGACATAAGCTAAAAATGTTTTCTTGTCCTTTCAATCTACCCCATTGAAATACACTTTTTTATCAGCATTTTCTCAGTAGCTGTAATACTACATTATGCACTGTTTTCTTCCTCTTTTGCATTATCTACAGTCCTCCTGTATGGCAAGATCTGCCTGAATAGTATGCAAACCAAAGTTATTTTTACTGTATCTAGATAAATGTGAAATAATAAACTATACTATAATATATGGAGTCAGTGAGCAGGTAACGCAACTGGTAGAGTTGCTTGCTCACAGTGATAGAGACCACGGGTTGGTGCTGCATGTGTGGAGTTTGCATCTTCTCTCTGTGATCATGTGGGTTTCGACCGGGTTCTCCGGTTTCCTCCCAGATCCTCAGAATATGTGTAGAATAACTGGCCTCTGCAAAAAATGCCTCTAATGTGTGAACGGATGAGAAAGTGGAATAACAGAACTAGTGTGAACAGGTGATGGATGGTCAGCGTGGACTCAGTGGGCTGAAGAGCATGTTTTCATACTATTTATAATATCTAAACTAAACTAAACTATGACATGTTGATCAGCCACCAGCATGAACAAGCATGGACATATTGTGATTTCTCAAGTTTAAACCTTATACACAAAGTGTGTGGGGTGGATCCTGACCTTGGTCTAAATTGCTCAAGTTCCTGGTCTGGAAGGACTGAATATTGATGTTCCCTCTGCTGCATCGTGCCCTCTTAAAGGGCTGTCTCACTGTGCGAGTTGACCCACGAGTGACCCCGAGTGAAAGACTCGTGGTTGCGTACGATACTACAAGTTTATGATCCCGAGTTTAACCGAGTTCCCACGGGTATGTCTAAGTTTCCCGTTTACTTCTCATTTCTGTGATGTTCCAAGTTCGTCTCCCGAGTGTACCAAGTTCCTCTCCCGTTAATCTTGAGGCAACAATGTATATCGAAGTGTTTAAAAATCATCACATGTTAAAAAAAACTGAGTGGTGATGGGTAGTGTAAAAGATTGTGATTATGGTCATGTTAAGAATTAAAAGTCATAAAATCAATGTGTGAAATGTGATTCTTATTTTTCAAAGTCTCTCATAGGAAACAATGAGCGTATAGAGCCCAGGGAGAGGGGGAGAAAGGGACGTACACTCACAGAGGCAGAGTCTCTCAGCCTGTGTGAGAGGGAGGGAGGGAGAGAGAGACACACACACAAGGTGGATGTGAAATCTCACCTACCTGTTTGAGTGACAGGCACCCGCAGCCAGTGAATGAAGCCACCCCCATCTGTCTCCCCTCCTCTCCCTCCACTCTCCACCCTCTCTCCTCCACCCCACCCCCCCTCCCCCAATTTGGAAATGTCACCCATTCCTTCTCTCCAGAGATGCTGCCTGCCCTCTGAGTTAAAGAGTTCCCACTTGCAGCAGCAAAACAGGCCAGTAAACACAATACTCATAGATAATATACTAAACAAAGAAAATATATATTAAAAAATCCAGTATTATTGCAAAAATCCCAAAGTCCTTAGTGCAACCAAGGCAGTTTGTAGTTCATAGTTTAGTTAGCATTTGTTGCGTTCAAAAGCCCGATGGTTGTTGGGAAGAAGCTGTTCTTGAACCTGGAGGTCATGGTTTTCAGATTCTTATACCTTCTGCTCAGCAGGAATGAAATGAGAGCATGGCCAGGGTAGTGTGGGTCCATGACAATGCTGGCTGCCTTTTTGAGGCAGCACCTCCTATAGAACCCTTTGATTCAGTAAAGTTCAGTAAAGAGATCGGGAATCTGGCATCATGGCTTGACAATAAAACCCAGCCTTTAACATCCGCATAATGAAAGAGTTGGTGTTGTCCTACGGAACAGGGGTGCAGGAGAGGTGAACACAACCCTGTCTTCTTCAACAGCACTGGTAGAGATGGCTTCTGGACGTGACTGGCAAACCTCAGATTAGGCTGCCATGACATGTCATAAAATGTTCTCACGCTGTTCCTCAATACTGGTTTGTCTTAAGGTTCTGAGCTCAGTCCCAAATACACAAAATGTATATATAAACTTAAAGCAATTTTTTCTTTTCTACCCACTCTGTCACCTTATCAATAACTTGCTTAACTTTGTTAAGCAGAATTTGTCTTTAAAAAGTCTAAGTAACTGATATTTCTGTCCCTGATTATTGTTTCTAAAAAGAGTTCCCACGGTAGACTCACGAGTCACAAAGTTAAACGCACGGGCCACTACGTTCTTACAACGAGTTTAAAATGTTTCAAATTTTAACCTCAAGAGTACATTTTACTCGTGGAAAAGTTCAAACATGTTTGAACTTTTGCAAGAGTTAACAAGTTTCACGTGTACCTCCCGTTAGCGGCAAGAGCCGCTAAGTTGCGTCCACGAGTTCCGACGTTCCCGCTACGTTAATTTACGTGATTACCACGGGTTAAATTTGTTTTAAACTCGGGGTCACTCGTGGGTCAACTCGCACAGTGAGGCAGACCTTTTAAGTAACTGTGCTAATTCCCCCATCTGACTTACCTGGCTCGAGAGACCAACATTTGTTGAGGTCTTTTTCACCATATGGACACACCTTAGCTGTGGAATATATATTGTCCATTTCACTCAGGATGGTGTTGTACTGAAACAAAAGGAAGTAGGTTAGCACCCTGCAGCATAAACAAAGAGTCTGCAACATCAGAAGAGATTAAAAGTAAAGATCATAGTTTTGTTTCCGGTAATATCACATCTACACTTAGTTCCGTTCCATTGTCGTGAAGAAATAGATCAGGCCTATTTGTGATAAATGTCTCCTTCAGGAAGCAACCATAACTCATTCTTTTGCCTCCTGTATAAAGTTACATAATTTCTGGAGGGGAATTTTCGAGGGGCAGGTATATCTCCACTTTTTTCTTTTTTTCTTTTTTTTTCCTTTTCCTCTCTTATATCTTTCTTCACTCTTTGGCCACACTACTTTGGTAGTCTATGGGTCCTAGCTTTTCACTTTTCACTTTTCCCCTCTCTTGTTCTTTCTCTCTTCTTTTCCTTCATTTTCAGGTTAAAAGGTCAAAATTGAAGCTGTACAATAATTGTATAATTTTACATGCCGAATGTTTCATTCTTGTACAATTGCTTCTAATAAAAATAATAATATATATATTTTTTTAAAGAAATATATCAGAGGCTTATAATATGGATGCCCATCGTATTGTAGTCGAGTACATTTCCTGGGACAACTAAGTTTTCATCGGAATACGGACAACGTTCTAGAGATGGATTGGACATTTGAATATTTTCCCTGTAGAATGGTGCCAGAGCATGGCCCCTCTTTGTGTTCTCTTCCTGGAGAAAGTCCTACCACCTTTCTTACAATCGCTCTTCTCTTTTAAATCTCTATTCCACCTGTAAGTATAATACCTACAAGTTCATAAGAATCGGTTGTTGCAACTATATAAAACTTTAGTTGGCCGCGTTTGGCGTATTGTGTGCAGTTTAGGTTGCCGTACTATAGAAAGGAAGTTGAGGCTTTGGAGAGGTTGCTGAAGAAGTTCACCAGGATGTTGCCTGGATTGGAGTGTAATAACTATGAGAGGTTAGACAAACCTGGATTGTTTTCTGTGGAGTGTTTGAGGCTGAGGGGTGACCTGATGGACGTTTATAACATTATGAGATGCACAGACAAGGTATTCAATCAAAGTCTTTATCCCCATGGTGGAAATGTCAACTATTAGTGGGCAGAGCTTTAATGTAGGGGGGAGGGGGGGGGGCAAGTTTTTTCAGACCGTGGTGCCTGGAACGTGCTGCCATTGGAGGAGGTAGAAACAGATATCGTAGTGGCTTTTAGACAGCATAGGATCTAATAAACAATAGAGGAATATGGACCATGTGCAGGAAAATTGATTAATTTATATTGGCAACATGGTTGTTGCAGACATGGTGGGCCAAAGGGCTTGTCCCCGTGCTGTACCATTTATCCAGTTGGTCTTCTTGATTTTCCGTTGAATGGTGTATCCTAGGATGTTGATGGTGGGGTCGCAGAAAAGTAATGCTATTGAATTTAAGGGTGGTTAGTTGGATTCTTTCTTGTTGGAGATTATCATCGCCTGCCGGTTTAATGGCACAAATATTACTTGCCACAGTCTAGTCCATACCTGAATGCCACACTTAATCAAATACTGCCTTGATATTCAGGGCAGTCACTCTCACCTCACCTCTAGAATTCAGCTCTTTGGGGGGAAAGGAGGAAAATAGGGCAATTAACCCAGAGAAGGGAGCACAACTGGAGCTGAGATATACCATGACTAAGGCCAAAATACAATCGCCATAGGTCAGAAACATGCCTTGCCGGCTACCTGGCACAATACAACATCAAACGGTGAGCCTGCACAAAAGGTGAAACCCAGTGGAATGAATGAAAAACATTCAATTCTCCACAATCTTGAAAATGAAAAAGAAAAATGCTATAAATTATACCTGACCCATGAATGGCAGAAACTAATGGCACATTATAGCTCCAGAAAAATTAAGCTAGCCCCAAATGCCAATGAAAGTATATGGATTTCTCCTTAGACTAAGATAGCATCTTGATTGTGAAAGATTAATGGCAAGTGTTGGCACTTTTCTTGGGGTGGGAGATTGCAACCTTCCCCTGTTACGACAAATGCGATCAACCTGGTGTGCACAATCAAATAAGATCAAATAGAACAAGTTGTCCTACAACTTTAGGCTGTGCACGCCATACGCAAGAAGAAGAAGCACTTTTCTGCCCCGATCACCAATCAGATAAGCTGGAATGACCGGGGAAAACCATTGTTCCGGATCGGGGAAAGGAATGCCTCTTAAGATAATGTCATGCCATAACTGGTCATGTTATCCTCCACGCAAATCAATGGGGCCGGCAAGGTTTGAGAATTTAGCAGAGTTGCCTCTGGTTTTATGACCAGTGTATGGTGCAGCCACAACATCTAAGGTCAGGTTGGAAGGTGCTGTTTCTGACTTAGGGGTAAGAGCTAGATCACTGCCATAATACCTGGAGAGGGTCACGAGATGGGAATACAGTAAGGGGCATCTTCATGATGTCACCCTTCCACCAGGTCAATGTACCAATGTGATTGTTGATATGATTTTGGATTGCAAGGGCCTTCTGCAGAGGTGAACCAGCATCCAAAGTGAACTGTGGAGAGGGTGATCATATTTGGTCCACTTCTAAATCCAGAATGATAAGTACAGCTTGACAAAATTAACTCTGAGTACGTACAACAGGTAGGAAATGTGTGAAGAGAATGGGATGGGTCACTGCTCATTATGGACTGAGAAGAGTGCCTTCTCTGGGGTGGGAATTCTCAATTTGGCATGAGATGGTACAGAGGGAAGGTGAAGGATCATGCAAGATGGATTGAAAAGGAGAGTAATGAAGACAATGAGTGCTGCAGGATGCAGCTCCTCCAGTGTAGACACCAGAGGATGGGGAAAGAATGGAGGCACAGTGGGTAGGGAGGATGAGAGAGCAAAAATGGAAAGAGCATGGAGATGGGTGGATATGGAGAAGATTATATCATTGAAAGCTGGTGTCATTCGGTGAGGTGTGCTGGTGATAGATCTTTTGGGGATCTTTATTCTGAGAATGAGTTGGAGATGGAAATTATGCTGAAACATGGGCTGGAATGAGTTGTGTGCTTAAAGTAAATGGTCAGGGTAGCTGAAAGACAATGCTTATTCTGACAGGGAAATCTAGGCCAGAACAACATCATGTTAATATTAAAGTTGGGAGATCCAGTAATAAAATTAGGATGCACATTATTTGGAAAGGCTGGAGATGTCCACGACTGCAGGGCTGAGATTGAGTAGTGTGTGAGTATTGGGGGTCAGTGGTGCCAAGTCTGAGCTAAGCAGAGTTCTGGCACAGATCAACCAATGCTGGAGTGAGTTCAAGGGGCTGGATGGCCTCTTCCACTACTCAAGGAAGTATTTGCCATTGGCCTCCAAGCTAAACCCTGGCTGGTCACAACATCTGAACTAGTCATTCTTGGGCTCCAGTTTGACTGACGTTGGGAGGTTAACGGCTATGTTGGGGAGAACAGGGATTTTCCAACAAGGATGCCGGTGCCACTAGTTTAGTTTAGTTTAGTTTAGTTAAGAGATACAGAGCGGTAACAGGTCCTTTGGCCCACCGAGTCCGCACCGACCGGCAATCCCCGCAAACAAACATCATCCTACACACACTAGGGACAATTGTACACTTACACCAAGCCAATTAACCTACAAACCTGTACATCTTTGGAGTGTGGGAGGAAACCGAAGATCTCGGAGCAAACCCACATGGTCACGGGGAGAACCTGCAAACTCCGTACAGACAGCACCTGTAGTCAAAATCGAACCCGGGTCTCCGGCATTGCAAGCGCTGTAAGACAGCAACTCTACCGCTGCGCCAATGTGCCTCACTACGTGAGAGTACGGCTTTGCCAGAATGAAATTCATACCTGCTCCCTTTCAGCCGGCGGGAGGTTAGCAGCGCCAAGGATGCGAATATTGTCGAGAAGATTTATCAGGTTCTTATTCGTGAAATTGACTTTGACGGCATCAAACTCCTTTGCTTTCTTGGCCCAGGCTTCCACAAATTCCTGCTCCTCCAGGGAGGCATTGATCTGTGGAACACAGAGAACATCCACTTGTTTAGTTAGTAATGTTAATCCACAACTCCTTTTAACTGCGGCTGTACGGAAAGTTTTTTTAAACTCTCAGCAAAACGGGCAGCATCTGTAAGGAAAGAAATTGATTTAATGTTTCAGATCAAAGACCTTTCTTCAAAACCGGAAAAGAGAGAAAAGGCTCAGGAGGGATGGGGGGCACAGAATGAATATCTCCGATAAGGTAAACTTGGTTAGGGGTAACATGTTTTGGGCATGTTATAGGGATTGGCCGATAGACGGGTTAAACGTGGCGGTTGGAGAATGAGAATGCAAACTAAGGAGTGTCAAACATTGCAAACCCTCAGGCTGCTTCTGAGCAAGTGAATGCAACTCATTTTACAGTTGGGTAACGTGAAAATAATGAACGATGGCTGATTGTGCACCCACCCCAACCATCTTCCCAAACCAATAGCAATTGCAGGATCCCACAGACAATACTTTTCTTGGGTAAGTTGGATAAGGAATCAATATTGGATAGAACTTCCAAACACCTAGCCTTCAACTAGCACACTTACACCCAGCTAGGTCCAAAGGGCAGCAGTCTTCTCCAGTGCTCGACTGGAAAACCGTCCCCTGCAGTTTGTGCTCAAGTTTCCAGAGCCTAGCAGACCCGGAGGTGAGAATGCTCTAGTTGACTCTCCCACATTGCTGCTTAGTCTTCTGGTGAGCTTTGCTCTGCCCACGGTTTGCGCGAGGGCACGGGATAGCAGGATGATATAGATCTTCGTGCATCTCGTTCACTCGAAAGAGAGCCGCAAATCAATTGCAGTGAACCAAAGGTCACACAAAATATTAACAGGCTCATAGCTGAAGTTAGTCAATCAACTTTGCTTCATCATGTCGGACCAGAGGCAAAAAGTATTGCGGACCATTGAAAAGGTCACACCATTCAATTCATAAACAAATAATCCCCAAAGGTGCTAGAATTTGGGCATCCAATTTTTTTTTTTAAAGCATCTTTTTTTGATGCTGAATCAATACAAATGCAGTATTTCATTTGTTGTGGAATTTACAGTGTTGAGAAGGCCTTAATGTTGCAGATTCATGATTCCTCTCTCACCCTCGATTCATCTCACTTTCTTCACAGCTTTATCCTCTCATCCACATATGTACCCAACTTTCCCTTAATGCATTCGATATTCTCAATGTTCCCTGGGTGGCGACGTTTATCTTGCATCAGAGAATTTAGGAGTGATTACCAATTATGTTAATGCTGTTCATTTGCTGTATGTAAGCCTGTACAGCCCCATTCTATCGAGCCAGAGCGGAAAGACTGCAAAGGTACAGGACCTCAGTCATCATGTGAAGCGATGCGTTTGAGCGGTTCCACGGGACATTTTTGGAGGTTGATTCGTAGAATTTTTCAATTGGATACGGTGCAATGTTTTGCAACTCATTCCAATACCACTATCTCCTTTTTCCCCATTCTCTCTCTTGACTGGTCAAGAATTTCAATGCCCTTCTCTCATTGCTTGCTACTGCAAGTAAGAATGTTGCTGTTCTGCTTGATAGCATATGACAACAACATCTTGACTCTTGACTCTTGAAATATGGCACAATGAATTTTCTCCCAGCAGTGGCTTACTATTCATAATTAAGGTAAAAGAGAATTAAAAAAAATATTAGGATGTTGGGGTCAGACTGTACCAGAGGTGTTTTGCCAGCACCCAGCAGTCTTGGTCTTTGGATGGAGACACCACCTCCTGCCTGGTACATATCAGATGCTCCAGCCTGCATGTTTACCCCACGGTCTGGCATATTAGCTCCGCCCTGTACATTAGCCAGCATGCAAGCCAATGCACAGTGTGAATTATATGCAACACTTTGTAAGCTGCGTTGGACCCCCACCAGCCTGCTCACTCTGGTTGGGATAGTCTGTAACTGTTGTGTTCAATGTGTGACAAGCCTCAAGCTGTGAGTTGTGAAACAGACTACAGGTTCGGTGTGTGATACTGCTTGGACCACTTTCTGAGACCACACACTAAGGCCTGTGTGTTGTGAATATGTTTTTCTTTTGCCAAGTCAGTCATACAAATAAAAAGCAACAGAACACACAAAACACATTTTAAGATAAACATCCACCACAGTGATTCCTCCACATTCCTGACTGAAGGAAGGCGAAAAAAAAGTTCAATCTCTTCCCTTTGCTCTCCCGCAGTCGGGGGCCTCGAGCCCTCCATTGACGGGACAATAGACAACAGACAATAGACAATAGGTGCAGGAGTAGGCCATTCGGCCCTTCGCGCCAGCACCGCCATTCAATGTGATCATAGCTGATCATTCCCAATCAGTACCCCGTTCCTGCCTTCTCCCCATATCCCCTGACTCCGCTATTTTTAAGTGCCCCATCTAGCTCTCTCTTGAAAGCATCCAGAGAACCTGCCTCCACCGCCCTCTGAGGTAGAGAATTCCACAGACTCACCACTCTCTGTGAGAAAAATTGTTTCCTCGTCTCCGTTCTAAATGGCTTACTCCTTATTCTTAAACTGTGGCCCCTGGTTCTGGACTCCCCCAACATCGGGAACATGTTTCCTGCCTCTAGTGTGTCCAAACCCTTAACAATCTTATATGTTTCAATGAGATCCCCTCTCATCCTTCTAAACTCCAGAGGGTACAAGCCCAGCCGCTCCATTCTCTCAGCATACGACAGTCCCGCCATCCCGGGAATTAACCTTGTAAACCTACGCTGCACTCCCTCAATAGCAAGAATGTCCTTCCTCAAATTAGGGGACGAGAACTGCACACAATACTCCAGGTGTGGTCTCACGAGGGATCTGTACAACTGCAGAAGGACCTCTTTGGGACGATCTTGACTCCCTTGGACGGCGGTGTTTTGGGCTCTCCACGTCGGGGCGATCCATCTCCTGCATCGGGGGGATGTCAGCTCCCCCGCACCGGGCGATTGAACCACATGTCGGGGCTGGTCGAGCCACTGCGTTCACTAGAGCTCGCGACTAGCTACTCCCGACTGCGAGCGCTTGTTGTTAAGTCCGCAGGCCGCTGTTGGGCCGATCCCAGACAAGGTATCCGCTCCGATATTAAGTCCGCACCCCGCGGTGGGGCCCAAAATCAGTCTGAGGAGGCCTCCAGCTCCATCGATGGTAGACCGCAGACTCCGGCAAGGTAAGAAACTGAAAAAAAAAGTCCCCCCACCGCACCATATAAAACAAACCAGAGAACATTTACGCAGACTTCTAAAACGCATTAAAAATGTTTTAAAGAGACGAGAAAACAAACAGACTGTTGGCGGGGCTGCCAATCGTTCAGCGCCCCTGATGCATAAACTGTATGTGTGCACTCTGTACACAGTGTGGTCCCATGTTCTCTCTGATCTTTTCAAACTGTTTCAAGTAGGTTGATTCAAAATTGAATGTCGCAGCAACTCAACTATAAACAACTCAAAATGTAGTGGAGCAGACAAGATAATAATAATAATAATGGATGGGATTTATATAGCGCCTTTCTAATACTCAAGGCGCTTTACATCGCATTATTCATTCACTCCTCAGTCACACTCGGTGGTGGTGAGCTACTTCTGTAGCCACAGCTGCCCTGGGGCAGACTGACGGAAGCGTGGCTGCTAATCTGCGCCTACGGCCCCTCCGACCACCACCAATCACTCACACACATTCACACACATTCACACACATTTGCACGCAGGCAAAGGTGGGTGAAGTGTCTTGCTCAAGGACACAATGACAGTATGCACTCCAAGCGGGATTCGAACCGGCTACCTTCTGGTTGCCAGCTGAACACTTAGCCCATTGCGCCATCAGTCGTCCAAGATGTGCAGGAAGGAACTGCTGATGCTGGTTTACAGGTGACATTTTGAGTCAAAAGTCTGAAGAAGGGTCTCCACCCAAAACGTCACCTATTCCTTTTCTCCAGAAATGCTGCCTGACCCCGCTGTTACTCCAGCATTTTGTGTTTATCTTCAAAATCGAGTGATTAGGCAAGAGACCATATTTTTGTGGTTACATTTCCTGTTTATCTCTCTATCAAACCAAAAAGAAAGAGACCTTGATTTAAATTATTTTGCAACAGTTTTAGAATGTTGCAATCAATTTAAAAAGCAACTGGGCTTGCATCAGACTATTTATTCGTTGTGGTAAAACTCTGCTGGCTCCTTGGGATAGAAAAATAGTCCTTTTTAGCTTATATGTGACTTCAGGTCCTCAACAATATCCATGATACCTACGCAGAGTAGTACAGAGGCTGGACATCTGAAACAAGTAGAGTGCTGAAAATACTTAGCAAAGCTGGCAGCATCTGCAATCAAGGATATAAAGAATTAACTCTGTATCAGTCTCTCGGCAGATGTTGCCTGACCTGGTGACATAGCACAGAGTATACACCCTCTGAAGTGGGCTAAGAAGCCCCCAAACCGCAATAACAAAATCAGTCTTGTGCAGTACCTTGGCGCAGAGTATGAATCAACTTCTCAAGGTTGTTAATAAATGCATATACTTCCAAAGAATTATTAACAATTAAAATACATTGCCTAAGCCAGATCTGACTGTTTTCTGACTATCACCTAGCAATCTTCATTCAGACTGGTAACTTTTCTGGATTTGCTTCCAATATAAATTCGTACTCCACTGACGCGCAACTATCTGTGAGATACGACTGTGACCAGCAGTGGTCTGGAATTACTCTGCAGGGCTGCCAACTCTCACGCATTGAGCGTGAGAATCACGCATTTGGACAAATTCTCACGCTCTCATGACTGGATCACAAATTCTCACGCTGATCACAAATTTCTCACGCTCTGTCATGAGAAATTCTGTGATCAACGAGAATTTCAAAAATCATATGGGCCGCGGGTGTTGGAGAGCCGGGGCTGAGGGAGGGATGGATGGAAGCAGAAGCTGAGGCTGGGGCAGATCCGGACGGGGAGCCGGGACTGGCAAGTGTTTGCCGGGCTGGCGAGAGTTTGCCGGGCTGGCAAGTCGCTCGCTGCAGCTTCGGCCATGGAGCAAGAGTCCCGGGCCGTCGGTGGCGTCGAAAGCGTTGCGCCGCTGCCGTGAGAGTCTCTGTGCCAAATTCGCTCTGGTGACCAGCATGAATCAGGCTGCTGCTAAGTGCATCCTGGAGGACAACCAGTGGCTGCTAGAAGTAGGTACCAAGCACTGGGTAGAAATGGTGGAAGATAATGGCCTTCCAATGGGGGTGGTTGGAGAAAGCATCCTGCTTGCCTGCTAGATTTTCACTTACTGTAACTGCAGGAAAAATGTTCCCGATGTTGGGGGAGTCCAGAACCAGAGCCACACACAGTTTAAGAATAAGGGGTCAGCCATTTAGGACTGAGATGAGGAGAAACTTTCTTCACCCAGAGAGTTGTGAATCTGTGGAATTCTCTGCCACAGAAGGCAGTGGAGGCCAATTCGCTGGATATTTTCAAGAGAGAGTTACATTTTGCTCTTGGGGCTAGCTAAATCAAGGGCTATGGGGAAAAAACAGGAAAGATTATTTTAGATGAACAGACATGATCATATTGAATGGCAGTGCTGGCTCGAAGGGCCAAATGGCCTATCCCTGCACTTATTTTCTATGTTTCTATGCTTGAGTATATGGTAATAAAACACGACCACTTGATTTTGAAACATTCATGCATGGTGGAGGTATAACATAGTCATAGAGTGATACAGTGTGAAAACAGGCCCTTTGGCGCAACTTGCCCACACCCGCCAACATGTTCCAGCTACACTACCTGCTTTTGGTCCATATCCCTCCAAACCTGTCCTATCCATGTATCAGTCTAACTGTTTCTTAAATGTTGGGATAGTCCCTGCCTCAACTACCTCCTCTGGCAGCTTGTTCCATACACCCACCATCCTTTGTGTGGAAAAAGTTACCCCTTAAAAAGTTACCCCTTAAAGATACTTCAAACAAAAAACATTGAAATCATACTTCTACAATGCACTAAAACATGATTTTAATACATCAAATTTCAAAAAGCATCCCCCTCCCACACCCTCCCCCCACTCGCTGCTTCGCCGGATACCCCCAAGACCAGTGAACAGTGATCGTTCAGCCCCCCCACTTTCAAAACCGCTCCTCGGTCCTGGTTCAGACGGAGAACACTGCCAGATGTGAGTGGGGAACTGAGGCCAGTTGTCTGTGATGTCTGGATCCTCAGCGCTTCGTGATTTGGAGTTGGCTAATGTTTTTGATTTGTAATTAGCCTGATTTGTAATTAGTTGACAAAACCTAAATTTATTAATCCGGAATATCCAGGGGGATGGGATAAGTATAATATTAAAATGACATGCAAGGTGTTAGGCTGTCTGTCACAACATACAGCCCCGATAACCCATTATTTCCTTCAGTTAAATATTGGGAAGGGAGCACTATTGTCATTTGCCACTCAACTATTATGTTTGTTTACCTCACTGACTATTTCTAACCCCCCCACCCCCCAAAAAAAATCCTTTGACAGGTTGAATAGAAATGTCCCCAATCTCGTTGTTTTATTAATTGAACATGTAGATGAACATCCTCAAGGAGTGTAATCAGATGGAAACTGATTCAGATGCGATGTTTAAGAGCTTGTTCAAAGAAGGGGCATATTTTAAAGGAGTGACAGAGATACTTGCAGGGGAATGTGTGAGGAGGTTATTATTTGTCTTTAGTTTTAGCTTGAACCAGGACATCTGAAGATTCAAAGCTTAATATGGTAATTGTGCTGATACTGACGCCAAACAACCACATAATGAATATCATCCATTCCGGAGGTTTTATTTTTCTGATGCCATCTAAACTTCACTTGGATTTCAATCACTTCAATGTAAAAGTAATTGGGAATGGGGAGCATTGGAACAAAAATTTGCCCGCGGTACATATTAACTGTAATATAATAATGTATGCATGTTGGTAGGTGCAATCAAAACAAAGATCTTTTTATTATTGTTGTGTTATGAATACCACAGAAAATATTATGTACTCTCAAGATCAAATTAAATAGAATATTATTGCATAAATACATATTGTTATTGGACTTTTTGGGCATTTTGGAAAAGTCCCAGCTGAGAGGAAGACAGCAAAATACTGAAAATATTGGGGGTGAAAATGACTTCAGGACAGTTTGTTAAGAAAATGAAGGAAATGGTAACAGAATACATACAGCTGAGTGAGTATAATTTTATGGATGAGAAATTGTGTTCAATCAATTGATGACTTCTTTGACAAAGTAACTAGCATGTTAGATAACAAGGAAGCCAATGAATGTAGCAACTTTTGTTATGCAAAATTTTGTCCGTGAAGTGCCCCATAAAAGATAACCGCATTAGATAAGCACCTATGGACTTGAACGCAATAGGTTAAGTCCAGGGGTCAGATATGGGGCTTATGTGTGGGCCAGATATATTGTCAGTGCAGCGGGGCTAGGAGCAAGGCCAAGTGTGCATCCAGAGTCACGGTCTGGAATAGTACTAGGTGTGCAGTCAAAGCTGGGACAATGGGAGTGTTCAGCACTGGGAACCTAAGCAGGTAAGCAGCTATGATCAGGGTAGAATAGGGGGCCAGGTGTAAGGCTGGACAGGGTCAGGAATGAGAGAAGGTATGCAACTGGAGTCAGGGTCAGGAGTAGTACCAGGTGTGCAGTAAGACCCAGGTTGGTCAACATGGGCCAAGTGCTTGATTATAATCTGATTTCCATACATGAATACACTAAGATCATTCATGTGCTGCACCTGTTGATCAGAGCCTGGCTCTACTGTGGAATGTAATTAGGAATGTAAATTAGCCTAACCTTATTCATAGCTAATCCAATTTAAAGGATAAATATTGCATCCATGTATAAGTTAAAAGACTCGCTACAGTATGCACCAGATTGCACAATTTCAAGCTGAAAAATGCAAAAGCTCTATACCAATGTAAATTGGTCTGTAGCTCTGTACCCCCCTTCCCATACCCTCCCCCCCCCCCCCCCCACCTGGTCACTATGCCCCCTCTGGCTTGGTCTCTTGCAATTTCTCACTCCCAACTCTCACCCAATGTTGGCTGCCCTGGCTCTGGGACCATGAGGCTGCGTGTGTGTGGACATGTTCTTGGCGTTTCTGTGACATGTCCTTGAAGTTTCTGAGCTCAAATATGGATGTAAAGACTGCCCGACATTGAAAAAGATATGCCAGCAAACACAAACATCCTGCTAAAAAATGTAGGGATAGTTTTATTTGTACCAAATTGCCATGGGGGTGTGTAGGATGGAATTAGTGTATGGGTGGATCAGCATAATTTCGGTGGGCCGAAGGGCCTGGTTCCACACTGTATTTCTAAACTGAACTACTGTATAAAATAAACTAACTTGAATTACTTTACTGCAGATTAACGTGGTTTTCAACAGCACAGCCCTGTATCCCAGAAACAGTATTAATTATCTATTACGGGGTGCTGAGTTTGTAATTGGATTCAAATAGCATTTCTATTAAAAATGCAATGGAATAAAACATTCTGTTTTGTTCAAGAACATTGCTATTTCAAAGTCAATTCCTGTTTTCAATTTGCAAATGTTTACGGTTGGCTGAAAGCATCTGACCAGCTGAGTTGTTCATACAGCTTTATTACTGAATGCTTCTTAGGCTGTACCGTGTTTGTATTCATGAATCCAAGTCCTTGTACAACTGTAGACAAGGGTGGTGACAGGACCATTGCGTCAGTCGACACCTAGAATCTGGAAACATTCAGGCCTTGTTCTCCATCCAGAATTCTAGTCTTTACTTATGCTTTAACATCATGTCCCTCTTGCATCGTTTTCGTTAACATCAGCGTTTAAGAATCATTTAGACTGGTACATGGATAGGATAAGTTTAGAGGGATATGGGCTGGTGTGATTAGTGTAGATGGGGCATGTTGGTCAACCTGGGCAAGTTGGGCTGAAGAGCCTGTTTCCATGCTGCACGATTATGACTTTGTGCTAACTCTGCTGTGCCAACAGAAATTAAAGTGCAACCTCTGACTTTCCTTTGCAGCTCGAAGCAAAGCAAGGCACATGCCCCTCAAATTGTCAGCATGCAGATGTGAATTAAAAAGTTCCCCATCGGGACAATAATGTATTGCTCTCTGCTTTTGCTACGATGAATCTTTAATGCCCTGTAAACTTTCCTTCACAGTGCAGAGAATCATTATGACCTTCATTAGAAGTCAGCTGTGCCAAGGAATATGATCTCTGCGGAATCAAGGACTGCTTCTTGAGACCATTGTTGACTTTGGACTTTGTCCACAATGATGATGGTGAGGGACAGGGGAGAGGATACAGCTACACTGTAGCTACCATGGAGAAAAGTCTTTAGGCTTTGAGGAACAGCGCATCATTCAGCCTGTAATCTATTGTCCGATGCCTGAACAGTGAATGCTCCAATTTCAGGTAACAGGCTCACCTTTCTACCCCCTTTTCTCTCTGTCTAATCTATCCAGGACCTCACGTACACATGCTTCTTTTTAACCTCACCCCAAGCTACTATTAATGTTTTTTTCCTTCCCCTACTCATTCAATCTGTTTATCACCCACACATTCCTCTCGATCGGTCCCCCCTCCCCCTCCCCATTGTTCTGCTCACACTACCTCCATTTCTTTCCTGTGTTTCACTTTTACCTCCTATCAGATTCCATTATCGGCAGCCCTCTGTTGGGGGTCAAGGAAAGAGCGTTCACGTCGCGGCCCTGTTTCCACCAATCTTTGCACCACCTTGCGCAAGAAGCGACAAGACAGACACCATTGCATGCAGATGCCGAGAAGTGTGTTCAGCTCTGGTTTCTGCTTCTTCTTGCATATGGCGTGCACAGCCTAAAGTTGTAGGACAACTTGTTCTATTTGATCTTATTTGATTGTGCACGCCAGGTTGATTGCATTCGTCGAAACAGGGCGGACCACGTGAAGGTTGCAATCTCCCACCCCAGCTCTGGCTGAACAACTTCTAATCTTGTGTGTGGACTCGATAAGTAGAAGAAGCCCTCTGTTGCCTCCATTTATCACCTGCCAGCCTCTGTCGCTATTTCCACCCTTCCCTCTCCCACCCCACTCCATCTGCCAAGCAATCCCTCCTCCCCTGCATCCACACATCACTTGTCACTCTTGCCCCACCCCTGTCCCCCTCACTTCCTTATACTGACTACAGCATCTCCCCTCAACTCCTTCAGTCTAGAGGAGGGGACCTGACCCAAAACTTCAACCGTACAACTCCCTCCACAGGTGCTGCTCAACCTGCCGAATTCCTCCAGCAATTAGTTTGCTGCTCCTGACCAGCATCTACAGTCTCTTATTCCTCCATTTTAAGGTTGCAGCCTACTTCCCATCATCACCAACAGCAGTTGCAACATCTGCAGGCAGATGCAGTCAGAACAAATGTGGGTTGTGGTCTCATGCAGCAGTCAGGGTGAAAAACACTCCGATAATTCTTAAACATAGATCGTGAAATGTAGAAAAGTACAGAACAGCACAGGGCCCTTTGACCCATAATGGCAGTGCCGAACATGATACCAAGATAAACTAATCTCATCTGTCTGCACATGATCCCTAACCCTCCATTCCCTGCATATCCATGTGCCTATCTAAAGTCTAAAGGTGGAGAAGCATCTGTGGCGGGAAGTGCACAGTTGACGTTTTGGGTCAGGACCTTTCCTTCAGATTGAAAGATTAGAGGGGAGATAGTCAGTACAAGTCTTAGACACCACTATTATATTTGCCTCCACCATCACCCCTGGCAGCCCGTTTCAGGCACCCACCACCCTTTGGGTATAAATCTTGTCCCACAATCTCCTTAAAGGTAAATCTTCCCAATTTCGCAAATTTTAATGGTCCAATAACTGGCAATGAAGTAGCCACCTGTTCAGCGCACCAAATAAAGGTTAACTCCAATCTCTAGGCTGAGAATTTCTAGCATCGTACATCAGCAAAATTCATGCTGTGATGGTTGAGGGCACTTGAGGAAAGAGCTGACAGAGGGAGGCTAATTGGATCTTTGTCACATTGCCAGCATGTTCGCCACAGGCCAGTGGCCTCTGACAGCTCCATGTGTTTATCACGTTCTCACCTCCTGGGATGTAAAAACCAGATCAAACAAACAGCCTTCAACACAAACATTCAGCGCTGAGGAGCGCCTCGGACAAACTCCAGCTTCCATCTTAAGTAAAAAGATGTCTTACTCCCATCATAGAAATGAAAGCTTGAAGATATTGTGCTCTCATTTACAAACATTAAGAGCAACATGTCCGATGTAATTCTGGGAGTTTGGTGCCTTTAGTTTTAGTTTAGTTTAGAGATACTGCGCGGAAACAGGCCCTTAGGCCCAACAAGTCTGTGCCAACCAGTGATTCCCGTACACTAGCACTATCCTACGCACAAGGGACAATTTATCATCTTTGCCGAAGTCTTTTATCCTACAAACCTCTAGGTCAATGGAGTGTGGGAGGAAACAGGAGCACCCGGATAAAACCCACGCAGTCATGGGAACAACATACAAACTCAATAGCCCCCGTCCCACGATGCGAGTTTACCCAAGAGCTCTCCCGAGTTAAAAAAAAAAAAAAACTCGGAAGTACGTAGAATGTACGTAGCGGGTACGTCGGAGCTCGTGGATGTCTCGTAGCGGCTCGTAAGGCTAACGGCAGGTACTCGGGAAACGCGGTAACTCGTGACGCTTTTTCAACACTGTGAAAAATGTCCAAGAGGAAAAAAGTACTCGTGATGAAGTACCACGAGTTCGATTTTTTTTTTAAACTCGGGAGAGCTCTTGGGTAAACTCGCATCGTGGGACAGGGGCTTAACAGCACCCATAGTCAGGATCGAACCTGGGTCTCTGGAACTGTAAGGCAGCAACTCTACCGCGGTGCCACCTACCTATAGGCCTTAATGTCCCGTCTTTGATGCTATGAAAAAGCTTCTGCTGGGCATCTTCGTGAAGAGGAATAAGGAAAATGGTTACCAAAGGTTGCCATTGACTCCAGAAACAGTGAAAGTTTGCCCTCCTCAGAACTGGCGTGAGTTCCTGAGGCTTCACACGGACTGCAGCTCCCTTACTGAAACCTGAATTAGTCTGGAGATTACACGCTGCTGCAGATTTGGGTGGGAGGTATTCACCGTGCCAGCCCCAGATCACATGCATGGAAGTGGGTATAGTCATAGAAACATAGAAACAGAAAATAGGTGCAGGAGTAGGCCATTCGGCCCTTCCAGCCTGCACCGCCATTCAATATGATCATGGCTGATCATCCAACTCAGTATCCTGTACCTGCCCTCTCTCCATACCCCCTGATCCCTTTAGCCACAAGGGCCACATCTAACTCCCTCTTAAATATAGCCAATGAACTGGCCTCAACTACCTTCTGTGGCAGAGAATTCCAGAGATTCACCACTCTCTGTGTGAAAAATGTTTTTCTCATCTCGGACCTAAAAGATTTCCCCCTTATCCTTAAACTGTGACTGTAGTCAGCGGCTTGTAACCCTGCTCTCAGCTGTCCCACCACACTTCCAATACCTCGTACACCATCTCCCACACTCCCATTCTGCCCACACCCTCCACTGTCAGACAAACCCCCACGGCTGCAAGTCCCTCACAAGGAAGGAGTGCCCTCACCTTCTCCACCCTCCCATGAGATTTACAAATGGCTTCCACAAACAGTAGCAAGCAATGAGCACCTCTCCTTTAAGAGGTAATGGTTTGGGTTCTGCTGGTGCCAACCCCATGAGATTACATCCCATGGACGAGCACTGAAGATGTGGTTGGCGTTGCTTGGATGCTGGTATCATGATAAAGACGTAGGTCATGAATCTTGTGAGCACTACACATCCGGTCACCAGTGTATGTTTTCCAGTCTGTCGTATTTAAGCAGTCCCAGCGAGTTAAACCAGAATAGCAGTGAGTAGATGCAACAACATGAACAAAGTCAAAGCTAAAGTCAACTTTATTTGTCACATGCACCCGAACGTACAGTGAAATGCATTTGCCTGCAGCGATACAATTAAAAAGAACACACAATACACAATAAGATTGAACACAAACATCCAGCACAGCATTTATCACTGTGGTGGAAGGCACAAAGCTCAGCCAGTCCTCCTCCTTTGTTCATCCATGGTCGGGGCCATAAACCCTCCGCTACGGATGGCCCGATGCACAGGCCCGCTCGCCGGGATGATCCAAACTCCGACGTCGGGACGGTCAAACACACTCCATGGCTTGGAAGTCCCGAATCAGCGCTTTCTTACTGGAGACCGCGGCTTCAGGATGTTATAGGCCACAGGCCGGCGGTCGGAGCTCTTCTCTGGCGATCCCCGGCGAGGGATCCCAGGCTCCGGAAAGGTAAGTCCACGCCGTGTCCGCGGCTAGAAGCTCCACAGACCGCGGCTTCAGGATGTAACAGTCCGCGGGCCAGCGATTGGAGCGCTCCTCTCTGGCGACCCCCGGCAAGGGTTCGCCCGCTCTGCGATGGAAAAGTCCACGCTGCGCCCGCAGATGTAGCTCTGGGCCCGACTCTGGGAAAGGCCGCTGCAATCCATGGTGTTAGGCTGTGAGGGAGGCGACATGGAAAAGGTCGCCTGTCCGCGGAGGAGGCGACCGAAAGCGGTTCCCCCCTTTCACCTCCCCATCACCCCCTACACAAGACCCTCTACTGTCAAACATTTGCATACAATGAGCTAAATCAAAAGACACAAACTGCTGGAGTAACTTAGCAAGACAGGCAGCATCTCTGGAGAGAAGGAATGGGTGATGTTTCGTGTCGAGACCCTTCGTCAGACTGAAGTGTGGGAGGAAAGACTGAAGTCTCAAGAAGGGTCTCGACCCGAAACGTCACCCATTCCTTCTCTCCAGAGATGCTGCCTGTCCTGCTGAGTTACTCCAGCAGTTTGTCTACCTTCGATTTAAACCAGCATCTGCAGTTCTTTCCTACTCGCTAGAATTTAGAAGATTGAGGGGGGATCTTATAGAAACTTACAAGATTCTTAAGGGGTTGGACAGGCTAGATGCAGGAAGATTGTTCTCGATGTTGGGGAAGTCCAGAACAAGGGTTCACAGTTTAAGGATAAGGGGGAAGTCTTTTAGGACCGAGATGAGAAAATCATTTTTCACACAGAGAGTGGTGAATCTGTGGAATTCTCTGCCACAGAAGGTAGTTGAGGCCAGTTCATTGGCTATATTTAAGAGGGAGTTAGATGTGGCCCTTGTGGCTAAAGGGATCAGGGGGTATGGAGAGAAGGCAGGTACAGGATACTGAGTTGGATGATCAGCCATGATCATATTGAATGGCGGTGCAGGCTCGAAGGGCCGAATGGCCTAGTCCTGCACCTATTTTCTATGTCTATGTTTCAACTAAATCAAGTCAGACAGTTCCAAGCAACATTTAAAGGCACGTTCGGTCAAACTGTCAGTTAAAGAACATGAAAGCAAAAGCGTGAAGGTGTCCAATCTTCTGACGAAGTGGACAATACAAAGGTCTCAAGGTGTTTGGGGATGGGAAGGTGACCAAATGAGACAACTGGGTCAACTTTAATGGGCCTGTCCCACTTGACGATTTTTTAGGCAACTGCCAGCGACTGTCATAGTTGTAGCAGGTCGCCGAAAAACCGGCGACAACCTACGACAGCACCTAGGTCAGCAGAAGTCAAGCTACGCTCATTGGCGTCAAACCCACTGTCGGTGAAAATTTTTCAACATGTTGAAAATTTAGCGGTGACCACAAAGACGCTACGACTTTTTGCACGACTGAGGAGACTACTCCCAGCAACCAACATGTGGTGACAAACTAGTAGTTGCCTAAAAAATCGCCTAAGTGGGACAGGCCCATTAAAATGGGAACAGGGGCAGAGGGAACCGAAAGCTTTCAGGATGGACTGATTGAGCCCATATTCTTAGGTTGACTGTTGAAGGGTATGCCCTGCAAAGCCAACATTTTATCTGGGTCAGTTCATTTGACCTCGGTTCATTATTTTCCACCATCCCAGGCTGCGTTCAGAAAGTTGTCGACGTTGTGACAAGTGATTGTGCATTCCTGGTTCTCACTGCTCACTTCTCGGAAGCTTCAGGGAGGGGAGGAGTGGGATGGGGAGCTTTGGAGATGGAATTCCAGAGTCATGGCCTGGATGTTTGCC
Organism: Malacoraja senta; assembly: GCA_038087875.1. Lineage (NCBI taxonomy): Eukaryota > Metazoa > Chordata > Chondrichthyes > Rajiformes > Rajidae > Malacoraja > Malacoraja senta. The sequence goes on along the minus strand of CM075986.1, from coordinate 15,639,563 downwards.
AGCAGGGCTGTGAGCATCGGGTAAAGGAAATGCAAGACGTGCAAGAGGCTGGAAATCGGAGAAATGCAGACTCTGCAGAAAAGTTGTAATGTAGCTCCTGCATTTTACGTTAACCCCGGGCAGAGTTTGAACAGATTAGATTTGCCCCTTGGACTTTCACATGGCCTTGGTAACCTATTTTACAAGTTGATTGCCTCTTGGGTGTAAAAACACAACTTGCAAATCCCCATATATTACTAGTTCTTTTATATCTAACCTGAGGTTAATAAGCAACATAGCATACCTCGTCTCAAAATATGCAGTCTCAGCCTTGTCAAAGACTAGGATTGGAAGTAAAAACAGAAAACGCTGGAAATACTCAGCAGATCAGGCAGTCTCTGTGAAAAGCTGTGGCGCATTTCTACCATTTTCTTTTCTTTATTTCGAATTTCCAACATTTGCATTTTCTTTCTTTTTTATTATGAGTTCAGTAGTGGGCCCTGATTTGTACCTAGCAACAGTGCCTGTAGTTTGTAGTTGCGTTTTAATAACATTGGAAATGTCTTGGGATTGTGAAAGATGCTCTGGAATTATGTGTGGCACAATGGTATAGTACGTGGTGCTACATTCTCACAACTCAGGTGACCCTGGTTCGACCCCGACCTCCAATTGTCTCTGTGTGGAGTTTGCATGTTCTCCATGTGACCACGTGGTGAGCCTGTTTCAAGGACATGCTGGTTGGTGCGATATTGGCAATGCAAATTACTTCTGCACTAGATGGGTGGCAGAAGAATCTCAATAGGGTTCATGGGTGTGTGACAAGGAATATATTGTAGGGAAATAAGTGGGGAAGAGGACTGATATGGGTGTAAAGACTCAATAGATGAATTGTCTCCTGTGTGATAAGGAAATATGTGCACTGTGCACAAACCTGGTGAGAGGGCATAGGACTTACATTCAAGATGAAGGGGAAAAGATTTAATAGGAAACTGAGGGGTAACTTTTTCACACAAAGTTTGGTGGGTGTATGGAACAAGCTGCCAGAGGAGGTGGTTGAGGCTGAGACTATCCCATCGTTTAAGAATCAGTTAGACAGGTACATGGGTAGGACAGGTTTGAAGGGATATGTACCAAGCGCAGGCAGGTAGGACTAGTGTAGCTGGGACATGTTGGCCAATGTGGGCAAGTTGGGCCGAAGGGCCTGTTTCCACACTGTATCACTCTATGACTCCATGGCAGTGTTGGGGCCTGGGACAGACTTTCAGTGACCTGATTCCCATGCCACATGCTGGGATATCCTAAAGTGCTCCACAACAAGATGAGTATGTTGGAGTGCTAATCAAATGCGGAGTTGTGTTTGTGTGATGGTTGTTTCAAGGGTAGATTTTGGTCGGAACACTGGGCTTTTCTTTCTCAAACACACGACCACTTTCTTAAGTCAGCCGACACCCACAGAAAGTCACCAAAACCTCACCTTCTGATCCTGGTCCCCGACACACGCCCTCCCTCGCCCACTCTCTCACCAGTGCCCTCATCTGTGCTCTGATTGTCTCTCTCAGAGATTGACAGATTCTTGATTAGTAAGGGTGTCAGTGGTTATGGGGAGAAGGCAGCAGAATGGGGTTAAGAGGGAACGATAGATCAGCCATGATTGAATGGCGGAGTAGACTTGATGGGCTGAATGGGCTAATTCTGCTCCAATAACCTGTGAACTTATGAACTCTGATTCTCCCAGTGACATGGTTCTGAGCTACTGTTTCTCTGTCCACTGTTCCACCTGCTTTCTGACTCTTGCTGTGACAATCCCTGAGCCCATTTACTAACGTCCTCTGGCCTTCCCACTGATGTTCACAGCCCAATTTCTAACCTGCAGCATGATCCACCTGGTCACCCATTTTCTAACCTGAGCTTTAACCCACCGCACTGACTTCTTTTCTATTGCTTCCGCACTCGCTGACACCTTGGCTAATGTCTCTGGGCACCAGGCGGTCACAGGGAGACAGACAAACTCCACACAGATAGCACCGGAGATCTAGATTGATTCAGGGTGTGAGGCAGCATCGCCATCTGCTGCCCCATTCTGCCACAAATATTTCCAAAGCATCTTTCTCAATATTAAGACATCCTTTGCTGTGTGTCTCTCCTGGACCCACACCCTGTCTGCTTCTCACGGGGAACTGCACAGAGTAGGAAACTACTTATGCCTGTGGATTGCTTAATATGTGGCAGTGCTTTTAATAGCCAGAAATATGACCTGCCCAAATTTCAATCCTAAACTCAGATGCAGTCGAGGGTTCTGCTTGTTTAAAATGAAAGCTGCAATAGCAATGACCAAGTTCTGTGGCTCTGCAATCTGTTGTGAGGTACAGTGTGTGTAGCCTTTACTTCATGCATTGCTGCTGTGTGAAGAATGAGTTTAGTTTTGGAGATACAGTGTGGAAACAGGCCCTTCGGCCCACGCACAGACCAGCGATCCCCGCAACACTAATACTATCCTACACTCACTAGGGACAATTTTTCAATTATTCCAAGCCAAACAATCTACAAACCTGTATGTCTTCGGGATGTGGGAGGAAACTGGAGCACTCGCAGAAAACCCATGTGGGGTTACAGGGAGAACGTACAAACTCCATACAGACAGCACCCATAGAGAGGATCGAACCCCAGGTCTCTGGCGCTGCAAGGCAGCAGCTCTCCCGCTGCGCCGTCCATTTGAGGGTCCCGACCAGGCTACAAGCCCCTGCACCCCCATCTGTGAGCACGGAGCAGCTGCAGGAGAGCAATAGGAAGAGCTGAAAAATAGTACCTGTTTCTGCTGGTTGTACTTGGTCAGGTTGGTGTTGTAGTTCCAGCTGGCTGAAACACTCACGAAGAAGATGCTTTCTGCTGTCTGGTTATAATCGTTCACAAACCTCCCTGCCCCGGTTTCATCTATAGGGTAGTTGCCAGGCATGAAAACGTTATCCAGGGCACAGGTGCTGCCAAGGAGGCTGAACAATCCAAGGAGCAGCGGCATGGTGGTGAGCATGTTGTGATGCCTGCCGGCAATTCCTCCTGCACCAGCCTCTATAAATACAATTATGTCCAGCCCAGTCTTCCCAATCTTGTATTGCTGATAAAACATTAACTGAGAGCTGTTCCTGTTCGGACTGTTCAAAATAATAAAAGCCTTCCTCAATTGCTTTCTTGTTGTACAACACTCTCTGTCAAGGGCTCCTCCCTCCGTCATTAAGCTGTCAAAACCCAAATATCTTCACATCTGCAAGCGTAATGCTTCTGCTGTACGGGGGTTGGTCCTTACTACAGGAGTGGAGTCTTGTTCAATCTAACGCCTCCTCTGAATGGCAGCAGAAGGAATCCTACACTGTCATTCTCTCTCTCTCTCTCTCTCTCTCTCTCTCTCTTTCACACACACACACACACAGACATTCACATGGATAGATGGGCTCGTTCAGAATCTGTGCCCGCTATATTCCTTCATCTTTGAGCAGCCTGCAGCCTCCGTCAATTCATGTTAATGGCAAACAGCAGCACAGAAATAAGCCCAGGAAGAAACTCGCTGGCTGCTCGTTGGCCTCTGTCAAGCAGCATGGGTGTATTTTTATTAACATGTACACATACCTTCTCCATGTTGGTGCCTTGAAGTTTGGCACCGAGGCAGTGGTCAAATCCATCACCCTGCGCACTGACTAAAGCCAGACAGCAGTAGGTATTATTTCCTTTGCAGTATGTGAATGCTCACTCTCAAATTCATGCGTACGAGGGTTCTTACACAATTCCAAAGCATCACACAGTATTTTGCAGCCAAGGCACAGCTCAACTGGTCTGTGCGATTGTTTACGCTCCGGTAGAATTTATCCCCCACCCACCCACCTTTTACATCTTATCATAACAGAACATTCTGTAATTACCATCGAATCATAGAACAGTAGCAGTTCAGAAATAGGTGTCTGGGCTCATGTTTAGTCTGTGTGGCGGAACAAGTTGCCACATGTAACCGGGAGATGCTGCTTCCAAAGTCTGAACACGGTGGAACTTTGGAGAGGGACCAACAATTTCCCTTTCGTGAACCTCACTCTTCCCTTCTTGCGGTTGGGTTTAATTCCTGTAACCCCTCAACAGCACGATGGGAGTATCTTCACTGGCAGGACAGCAGCAACTCGACAAGACTGCTCACCACAACCTTCTCAAGGGTAATTAGGGATAGGTAATAAATGCTAGCATGTCCTTTCAGACCTCGAACCCTGTTGTGGTTTGGTGACAAAGTCAATGCTGGACAGTTACATTTTCAGTTAAAAGTATCACAGAGTTGTCACAACAATTTCAGAATAGTAGAATCCTAGAATTGTCCAGTACACAAACAGGCCCTTCAGTCCATCATGCCTATGTTAACCCTCTTGACCATCCACAGCAATCTCATTTGCATGCACTTGGATGATTTTCTAGGTTACCCTGGGCAATTGCCAAAGCCAATCACAAACATAGTGCCATATTAAATGGAAACAGCCATAGACTATTCTGCCATTCAACAAGATCATGGCTGATCTTTCACCTCAGCACCACTTTCATGCACTAATCCTACTTCTCTTCATATCCAAAATCATGTTAACCCCTGTCTTGAGTAAATTTTAGGTGTAGAAATTACTTTTCATCTCTCGCTCCTGGATGCCCAGTGCTTTAATCTGAGACTGTGACCAAAGATTCTAGCCACCCCAGCCGAAGGAAATATCATCGGTCAATCTATCCTACTAAGCCCAACTAGGATTCTATGGCTTCCAGTGAGATCACAGCTGATTCTTCTGAACGAGGATGCACACAGCTCCACTGCATTGACCAATCCTTGGTACATTCTTTGTAAGACAGTTTGCCTAAGAGTTATATTTGCATCACCACATTTTTTACAAGGAGCAAGGCATCCTCGCTATGAATAATGTATTAGATTGATGTTTATTAGCAGCATGATGTATAAGCACTTATATGCTAATTTGAGGCCAGGTCGATCAAACCAAATGAGACGTATATTTCTATGAACTTGTATTGACTTTTTTATTTTACAATGATAAAACGTCAAACGCATCTTTGCTTACAATTCTTATCAAATCTGTACATCTCCTAACCGAGATATCAGATTACCATGCAAATAGTGCCAGAATGAGGAATGTAAATTTAATATGCACAAGTCCATGATAAAGCACTAAAAATTAATTAACTTTTTGTTTAATAATTCACTGAAACAAACAGCACACATTTGGAGAAATGGGCTTCAATTCATGAGGAGTTGGCACCCGCATTGGGAAAGTGGCAGCTTCCTAAAGGGATGGGCTTGACGTGAATCGGGCTGAAGCCAAGTGAAGTGAGTCAGGTGAGTTATTGGTGCCAGGGGTGTGGCACTAAATTAATTTGTGTGGATTAGAGGGGAGGACTCAGGTAAGGGGAAAGTATGGAGTATAGCATATAGCAAAATAGAAAATGAAAATCCAACACAAAAAAAAATCCCGCAAGCACTCTGCTGGTCAGACAGCAGCCAAGGGGAGAGAAGTAGAGTCGGCAATTTGGTGAATAACCCTTCATTAGATCTGAGAATGTGAAAAAACAAACTTGTCTTATTTGCAGGGTGGGGTGAAGAGAACGGATGGATTGTCTGCAATTAAATAGTTCCAAAGTTGTCAAGTGGCAATTACTGTACAGAACTGGCAGTTAACCAACAATTATCAGAATCAGTTTCGAGGGATGGGGTAAAAGCCATAGAATGAAATGAGAAATGCAGGGCAAGTAGTGGGTGCTTGGAACATGATGCTCAGGGTGGTGGTGGAGACAGATTGGATAGTGGCATTTAAGAGGGTTATCGATAGGCATGTGAATATGCAAGGAACGCAGGGGATGTAGGAATTTGGATCGCATGCAGACAGGTGAGTTAGTTTAATTTGGCATCACGTCTGCACAGACATTGTGAGTTGAAGAGCCTGTACCTGGGCTGTGTTCTATCTTCTATGAAAGTCACGGATTAATCAGGGAGGGACTGCATTTTTGGTGAACAGAAAGTCATGACCAATAATGTGCGATTAATGTGCATTAATATTGGATGCTGCTACCAGGAGCCCTGTGACAGTCATAGGACACAGGAGCAGAATTAGGCAATTTGGCCCATTATGACTGTTCCACCATTTGATCTCCGCTGATCTATTTTTCCCTCTCAACCCCATTCTCCTGTCTTCTCCCCATAACATTTGATGTTCTTTGACCACCTTTGCAGTGTCACTGTATTAAAGAAGCTGTGTCCAGATTGATGGATCCTTGATGTTGGCATGGATAGTGTAGACTGCAGGAACTATTTCTGTGCTGCGTGACCTGATCATACTGGCACAACTTGGGATGGGCAGTGAAATCTACAATGAGGTTCCTACCTTGGACACATGGCATCAGATTTGGGCTGTACAGGTGTTGACCTCGTATCTGACAGCATCTCTGCATCCTGACTCAGGATCTCATCCCAAAATGCGTATCGCAGCATGTTGAAGTATCTGCACTTTACATCCACCTTTAATCCACTATGATCATGCCAACCTTTTTCCCTTTCACACAAATCCTACTTGCCCACATTAGGACCACGTCCTTCTGTGACGTCAAATAGATCTCTTAAATGTCTCTGATTCCACCACCTCCTCTGGAAGCAAGTTCCAGATATCAGCCATTTCCTGCATAAAAACATACTCCATAGATCCCCTTAAAAACGTATTCCTGTCACCTTAAACCCACGCGGTCTTGTTTATGAAACCCCTATCATGCAAAAACAATTTTGACTCTCTACCTTATCAATGTAATGCTAAACAGTAACAGGTATCTTCAGAGCAATATACTTCAAAAGGTTTGCCATAAACAAGTTGATAGAGACCTTTATAAGACTTCTTCTTCTTATCGAGTCCACACACAAGATTAGAAGTTGTTCAGCCAGAGATGAACACACTTCTCAGCATCTGCATACAATGGTGTCTGTTCTGTCGCTTCTTGTGCTTCTTGTGCATGGTGGTGGAGAGATTGGTGGAAACAGGGCCGCGACGTGAACACTCTTTCCGTGACCCCACCTTAATAAGACCTTGTGTTATTGTTATTTCATGACTACAATGAGGAGGGCACCACTCTTCCAACATAAAATCTTCCTTGTGTGTTGGTGTAACCAACCTCTGCTCATAATATCACTACGTGGCTTTTCAGCCATAAATTTCAAATAGTTTTACACCCCCAGTAAAACAGCACCTGGAGGAATATATCTCATTGAACTCGCATCTATAAATCACCACCTGCGTGGGAAAATCGTTGAGGTGAGAGATATTGCAGCATCCCCAGGCCCAATTACCACCTGGTAATCTCATCAGCCTAGAGCTAAACAGCACAGAAACAGGCCCTTCAGCCCACCTTGTCCATGTCAAGCAAACTGGTGTTCTGGGTTAGTCGCATTTAGAAGGATGAGGGGAGACCTCACGGAAACTTACTGAATAGCGAAGGGCCTGGATAGAGTGGATGTGGAGAGGATGTTTCCACTAGTGGGAGAGTCTAGGACCCAAGGGCACAGCCTCAGAATAAAAGGACGTACCTTTCGAAAGGAAATGAGGAGGAATTTATTTAGTCAGAGGTGGTGCATCTGTCAATTCATTGCCACAGACAGCTGTAGAGGCCAAGTCATTGGGTATTTTAAAGGCTGAGATTGACAGATTCTTAATTAATAAGGGTGTCAAGGATCATGGGGAAAAGGTAGGAGAATAGGGTTGAGAGGGAAAGATAGATCAGCCATGATTGAATGGCAGGAGAGACTCGATGGGCCCAATAGCCTAATTCTGTTCCTATGACCTATGGGATGAACATATCCATCCACATCTAGCCCATATCCCTCTAAAAGCTTCTTATCCAAATATCTGTAAAATTGTCTTTTGAAAATCAGAATTACATCCTGTTCAACAGGTTCCTTTGGCAGCTCGTTACAAAGACGGACTACGGACTCTCAGTTAAAAGGGTGCCCCTTAGCTCCCTTGTTGTGCCAATGTGTTCAGACCATTCAGAAGCAGGCAGGGTGCAGGTCCCCATTCTGCTCAGCCAGAGGAGAGCAACATGGTTTAAATCCTCAGCTTGGGCTCTTCAGATCATCTGTTTTCTTTCTGTGACTTTAGCTGAGTGTCTCTTTATATTGGAGACACAAGAGACTACAGATGCTGGGAGTGCCATAGAAAAAGAGAGGGGTGTTTAGGAAGAATTTAGGGAGTAAGGCAGTGGAGAGAATGGATAGTTAAGCCTTCATCTGGCCTCGACCCAATGAGTTGACTGTCTATTTCCCTCCAGAGCTGCTGCCTGGCCCCATGAGTACCTCCAGCACCTTTCCATTTTTATATTTTATATTTCTTTTCCTTCTCTTTTGCTGCTGTAATCAAGTACAAGAATAGCGATTTAAATGTTCCAAGTACGAGAAGTGCTGGCATGTGCGGAGAACTGGGAAAGATATTAGACTGGCTCCCTTTCAAGCTTTAAGTCACTGGTAAATGTTGGTAATCCAGTTCATTGTAGGCAGGGGGTTATAGCTCCAGGAGAGGCTGAAGTAGGTAGGTACCGGGTAAGTCTGGGTTGGACTGGGACCAGGCCGACCTCATACACTGGTGATCTTTGCCACACACAGTCCTCTTCCTAGCCAGATCTATCACCACTAGCAAGCGGTGGGAGGGAGGATGAAGGGGCTGGGAGTTCACCCACAAGAGGTCAAGGCCTGGACACATTGGTGTGGGGGATGATAGCAGACTGTGTGGAAGCCCAAAGCACAGGAGTCTCAAGGCTTCTCCAAGAGGCTGGAGGCCACACGGTGAGGTCTGAGGTTGTCTGTGGGGCTTGGGGGAGGTTAGATGCTGCAGGGTGAGGCCCAGCACTCTGATGGTGCTGGTGTGAGGCTAGAGGCGCAGAATGAGCCTCAGCACTGTCTATGGGGCCTTGTGAGGTCTGACACTGCAGGGTAAGGCCTATGACTGTCCATGGGGCCTGGACAGGAAGCCCCATCATTATATTTGAGCTCCCCACCCTGCCCTGTTATACACCCAGGCACGTGGGGCTGGATGGCACACCTGCCACTGCCGAGGCCTCTGCCTAAACTTGCAAACCAGACCTAGATTTGCACATATAGAAAGATCCCCCTCACCTTCACTGCTGACCGACTGAGCAAGCTGACAGCAGCAGGGGGCAGGGTGGGAGTAATCAGAGGGGACATATTAACCCTTGCCCAGTCTGCTGGAAACCAGGTGAAAAATGTTAAAATTGGTCCAGGGAACAATGGAGTTAAATAGCATTGGGCCTTTATGTCTGGGCGAGTCTATGGAAAGTTAGCCAGGCAGTTCCATTCTCACAGACTAGTAACCTCTTCCTTCTCAATAGTCATCAAATCTGGAGACACAAGGAACTGCAGATGCTAGAATCTTATGAGAAACACGAAATACTGGAGTTACTCAGCAGATCAGGTAGCATCCCTAGAGGACATGGACAGTTGATATTTCTGGTTGGGACCCTTATTCAGAAGTGATTGTTTTAGGGGAGTGAAAGCTGGAATTTCTATAAAAATGGTTGAAAAGCAAGAGTTTCCTGCCCCAACCTTTTTTCCAGCTTTCTACCCCGAGTACAATCAGTCTGAAGAATCCTGACCCAAAACATCACCTCTCTATGTCCTCCAGATATGCTGCCTGACCCGCAGCGTTACTGCAGCATTTAGTGTTTTACTCATCTAATTTGCTTTTGCAGGTTCCCATTGGATCAGTATCACGGTGGCGCAGCGGTAGAGTTGCTGCCTTACAGCGAATGCAACGCCGGACACCTGGGTTCGATCCCGACTACGGGTGCTGTCTGTATAGAGTCTGTACGTTCTCCCCATGACCTGCGTGGGTTTTCTCCGAGATCTTCGCTTTCCTCCAACACCCCAAAGACGTACAGGTTTGTAGGTTGATTGGCTTGGTAAATGTAAAAATTGTCCCTAGTGGGTATAGGATAGTGTTAATATGGTCGGCGCGGACCTGGTGGGCCACTGTTTCCGCGCTGTATCTCTAAACTAAACTAAAAAAAGTATCCACTGCCTTCGATAGCAGTGCAGTTCTGATCATTGCAGCTCGCTGCGTGATAGCCTGCCTCAGGCTTACTAGAAATTAATGCCTTGCAGAGAGATTTTATCTTGCACTGAACATTATTCCCTTATCATGTATCGATACACTGTAAATAGCTCGATTGTAATTATGTATTGTCTTTCTGCTGACTGGTTGGCACGCAACAAAAGCTTTTCCCTGTACCTCGGTACACGTGACAATAAACTAAACTGAAGTGAGACGGATAGTTACTAGTTTAAGTTGCCTCATTGCCCAACTCCTTTCCTCCATCATATCCTTGTCAAAGTGTTTTTGTCAATTGTCTTCATCCAATTCCTCTGAGAGGCACCTTTTGCCCACTGCACAAATCAAAAAAACTTTCAGAAGCTGAAATCATTTGACGCCTTCTCCCCGTAATGGTCAGACTCAATGTCCGAGGGCAGGCCGTTACTGACTGCAGGGTCTGGCCCACTGCAACCCAATGGCATCTGCAGCCAGGGCAGAGGTGGCTCAACCCTGGTGGAAACAAGGCACTGCCCAACGTAGGCCAGCGTCATTAACACCAGGCTGCTCTCTTAACCTTTTGTTGCTTGGCCATTTGTTAGTAAAGGCTAAATTTTACATTTGCAAACAGATAGAATAAACATGCAAGCGGGACAAAAGGCTATGAGGTTCTGTTTATACTGTTGGCATCTGATTCCAGCACATGAAAGACTTAATACCAGCACCATTATCCCAGGTGGAGTCTGGCACTCAGACCTGGCATTTAATGAGACAGACCACTTGATCCAGCTGATTAATGAGCTGCCAACCACTTGACCTGGCTAGTTAATGATCTCCCCAGCGACCAGGTACAGCTGGTTAATGTGCTCTGCAGCAGCGTATGCTTGTTCCATGCAAGGAAAGGATAGAAAGGCTCAATGGCCCCACATGTTTCACAGTCAAGGATGTGTTTTGTTAAAATGAGGTTGCCAATCTGCCAATACTACTATTCTACTATCTGTCAATCTGTTAATACTACTATCTATTGCATCCGCTGCTCTAGGTGTCAACTGCTCTACATCGGTGAGACCAAGCGCAGACTTGGCGATCGCTTCGCCCAACACCTCCGCACAGTTCGCATTAACCAACCTGATATCCCGGTGCCTCAGCACTTCACCTCCCCTTCCCATTCCGAATCCGACCTTTCTGTCCTGGGCCTCCTCCATGGCCAGAGTGAGTCCCACTGCAAATTGGAAGAGCAGCACCCCATATTTCGCTTGGGTAGTTTACACCCCAGCGGTATGAACATTGAACTCCAATTTCAGGTAGTCCCTGCTTTCTCCCTCCTTCCCCAACCAGCGATCCCCGTACACTAACACTAACCTTTGCACTGGGGACAATTTATATTTTTACTGGAGCCAATTAACCTACAAACCTGAATGTTTTGCAATGTCATCCATCTAGCCCTGGGGATTTGTCACTCTCCTTTCTCTGAGCACCAATACTTTACCTAGGTTACTCCCGGAGAATCCTTTACTAGATGAATTCAGCATCTGGGCTGCATCACACTGATCTTTGCTGTTATGTCCTGACTGGAGCCACTGGTGTTCAGCTCTAGCCTGTGAAGTAACACCCGGATTTCTGCACAAGTTCTGTCAATTGTGGAGATCTGGACTCGCTGATCAATTTGGAAGGCTATATCTCAGTTCATTAATGCTCCATCAGGATTCCCTGTAAATAAAGTTGTGGAATTATCTCTCAGTTCCGAGACACCACTGACCCCCATTGGCTTCTTCCTCCACATGTGTAATGTATTCATGCATATTCATGTATATGTTAATTAGTTGGTGTTGTATATAAGCAGGGAATGTTGGGTAATAAACCTCTCTCTCGTGATCCAGGCAACCTGCGTGTAAGTTGTTATTCATTCTGCAGTCCGGAATATAACAAAATTGGCGACGAGGATGGGATAGAGTTTGTGAACTCATCCTTTAAATACAGTGCAGGACTGTTTTGCAACATGCAGTATTGTTTAGCATTTTAAACAGTAATTACAGAGTTGTGTCGCAGTTGTTTGCTAGCTGGACATGATAGGCTGCAGATCCTTCTATGCAGGGGACTGCAGTTTAAAACTGCAGCTGTACAAATCAGCGAGAGTTTGTCAGGCTATCTCCATGTTGTGTCTACGTGGCAAGATGTCGTCCTTGGGATTGTGTAACATTTTAGACTGAGTTTTTTTTGGTCAAGTTCCTTAAGCTGAATAGCCTTTGTACAGCTAAAGGGCCTGTCCCACTGTACGAGGTAATTCAAGAGTTCACCCAAGTTTTCCCCAATTCGAACTCAGGGAATGTCCGTAGCGGGTCCATAGGAGTTCGTGGATGTCTCGTAGCGGCTCGTACGAGTAAAAAGTGACAATTTTTTTCATCACAAGTATTTTTTTACTCGTGGACATTTTTCACAGTGTTGATAAAATGTCACGAGTTTACCGGATTTCCCGAGTACCTAATGTTACTCGTACAAGCCGCTACGAGACATCCACGGACTCCTACGGACCCGCTACGGACATTCTCCGAGTTCGAATCAGGGGAAAACTTGGGAGAACTCTTGATTTACCTCGTACAATGGGACAGGCCCTTTAGTTTTAGGTGAATTGTTACACCAGAAAAGATAGGAATTCGGGGTCGAATGGACTTAAAAAAAAAAAGAGAATGACACGATGGCAGCGTCCACGGACTACATCGGAAACCTTGGCACTTTTGACAAGAGTAGAGAGCCGTTCAGCTCCAAGATGGAGAGAGCAAACATGTTTTTCACGGCAAACAAAATAATGTAGATTAGTGGTGAATGAGAGATAGTGACTGAAACAAATAAGGCCGTTTGCGAACGCATGAAAGCGATTCTGCTCACGGAGATAGGTCCTGAAGTGTACGGCACACTCGTGAATCTCCTTGCACCCATAAAGGCAAAGGACGTGCCATTCAATGACATTATAAAGAAGTTGGAGGAGCACTTCAAACCAAAGCCTCTGGAAATTGCAGAAAGCTATAAATTTGGCACTAGAAACCAGATGCAGAATGAGACAATCAATTACATTGTTGCCTTGAAAAACTTAAGTTTGCACTGTACTTTGGAACCTTTCTCAGACGCGCACTACGCGACAGATTTGTTTGTGGTCTAGTGAATGAACGAATTCAGTCCAAACTCATGAACACTCCAGATCTTACATTCGAGAAAGCATGAAAGATTGCTACCACAATGGAGATGGCATCAAAGAATGCTCGCGAGTTTCGTCCACCACGGACTGCAGTGGCCGTTTAGTCACAAAGCAGTGCCTATGGCCAAACCAAGAGGCGCTAAACCAAAACCAAAATATGGCGGGGAGCCGAGTTCAGCCAGTTGTTATCGTTGTAACGGTAATCACTCATCCCAATTTTGTCAGTTCAAAATGTCCAAGTGCTATAACTGCCAGAAGAAAGGCCATATCGCCTCAGCATGTCCGGCCAAGCTTAAAACAGGAAACCAACAATCTGCGGGAATCAAGCGACAACACCAGTGAGGAGTTCACAACTTGGAGGTGAACCCAGATGGAAATGAACTTGGGTTGTACTCCATTTATGCAACCAACATCGATAAGCTTACAACCAGCCAAGGCAAGGATTTTCGACCTAAACTATTGATAAATGAACAGTTAATCGATGTGTATTGACACAGCAGCAGATTGTTCGGTCATGAGCAAAGACCTGTACGAAACAAAGTTCCCACAGATACCATTGTTTGAGAGTAAGGTCAAGCTGAGAACCTACTCGGGCGAAGTTTTGGAGACATGTGGACAAATGAACTGTAAAGTTCAGCATAACGGTCAGTCAGTAACACTGCCCATCATAGTGGCCAGCTACAGAAATAAACCAACCCTCCTTGGAAAGGATTGGCTGAGTAGAATAGAGTTAGACTGGAAGAACATTTTCAGCGTTGATTTGTCCAAATCACGTCTTGAAAAAGTCATAAGCAAACATGCAAACATTTTTGCTGACAGTTACACGGGAATAACAGGGTACTCTGCACACATTCAACTTAAGCAAGATGTGAGACCTGTGTATTGTCGACCAAGACCTGTACCATATGCAGTAAAGCAACAAGTGGAGGAAGACCTCAACAGGTTAGAGCAGAATGGAGTACTCGTGAAGACACCCCAGAGTAACTGGGCAACACCAATTGTGGCCGTACCCAAGGCCGACAAAACTGTTCGACTATGTGGTGACTACAAAGTCACAATCAACCAAGCCGTTGATGACGAACAATATCCGTTATCAACCTCGCAAGATCTGTACGCAGAATTTAGCGGAGCAAGAGTCTACACCAAACTGGATTTGTCTCACGCTTACGCCCAACTCAATGTCGACAAGGAAAGTCAGCAGTACTTGACTATCAACACACATAAGGGCTTGTATTCATATACAAAGCTGCCCTATGGTGTGAAATCCTCCCCGAAAATGTTTCAGTCTGTCATGGACAAAATGTTTACAAGGCATTCCGCACTGTGTGTGCAACCAGGATGACCTACTGATATTCACAGAGGGCATGGTAGAACATCTGGAAATCCTCGAGCAAGTTCTCACACGACTGAACTGCCACAATGTCAAACTGCGACAAAGTAAATGTGCATTTGCGCAGTCAGAGGTGGTCTACCTTGGACTCAAAGTAGATGCCAATGGACCACCCTGTGAAGGCGAAAGTTGAAGCAATAGTGAATGCTCCAAAACCCAACAATGTGTCAGAGCTACGATCATTCCTTGGGATGGTGCAGTTCTATGCACGATTCCTTGCAGATTTAGCAATTGTGCTAAAGCCACTACATAATCTGCTACAAAAAGATGTGAAATGGACGTGGGGAAAGGAACAGCAACGTGCATGACATCTGCAAGGGAAACTTGAGAAGTGACAAACTCCTTGTTCACTACGATACGACACGCGAGATGAAACTTGCTTGTGATGCTTCAAGTTATGGTGTAGGTGCAGTGATCTCCCACGTGATGAATGACGGACAGGAAAAGCCTATTGCTGTTGCATCCCGCACCCTATCACCGAGTGAACGCAACTATGCACAGATAGAAAAGGAAGCACTCAGCATCGTGTTCGGAATCAAGAAATTCCATCAGTTTCTTCTAGTGACTGTTCACAAGCCACTACTGCCGATGGTCCCAAGTCAGCTATACCTTCCATGGCGGCATCAAGGATGCATCGCTGGGCAATTTTGCTGTCCCAGTATGACTACTAGGTGGAGTACAGAAGCTCCAAGTGCAATGCAGTTGCAGATGCGTTGTCCCGGTTGCCCCATGAGAACTCTGACGTGGGAAGTGAGAACTCAATCTACACACTGCAAGTTGTAGATGAAGACTTTCCAGTGACTGCAACAGAAATTGCAGCAGAAACAGAGAAAGACACTGTGCTAAAGTGGGTCTATGAACAGACATTGAACGGTTGGACTGAAATAGATAGTGGATTGTTCTGAACTCAGAGCTGAAGACTTTCCATAATCAACGCCATGAATTATCATGTGCGCAGGGATGCATTAAGTAGGGTTACAGAGTGGTTGTACCAGAGTCTTTGAGAAACAAAATTATGATTGAACTTCATGCTGAACTTCATGGCATAGTAAGCATGGTCAATTGCCAGAGGTTTTGTGTATTGGCCTGGTATTGACAGTGACATCGAGTCACTGGTGAGCAAATGTAGTGTCTGCCAAAATTGCTGGAGTAAACCACCAAAAACACCACTGCAACCCTGGTCATGGCCAAGTAGACCTTTTCAGAGAGTTCATGTAGATTTTTGTGAAAAGGGTAATGATCACTTTCTGGTCCTAGTCGATAGATATTCCAAATGGATTGAGGTTAAGCATATGGGGTCAAGCACTACTACTGAGTGTACCATAGATGAGTTTAGATCAATTTTTGCATGCCATGGTTTACCGGAAGAACTTGTTTCTGATAACGGGCCCTCAGTTTTGTGGGTGTGGCGGCGCCTAACGGCAGCGGCTCGACTACAGTCGTCCGTCTTTTTTTAAATTTTTGTCTTGTTAAATGTATGTTTGGAGCTTAGTTTTTATTATTTTTTAGCTGTGTATATGTGGGGGGTGGAGAGGGGGATGTGGGGAAAATTGTTAGTCTCTTCCCTGTACGGGGACCCGACTTTTTCCCTGTCGGATCTCCGATGTCGTTGGGCCTAACATCGTAGAGCCGGCGGCGGCCTCCGGCCGGGACCAACCTGAGGGCTCCAGTCACGGAGCCTGGGACCTGACATCGCGGAGCTGGCTGGCTTAGGAGCGGGGAGAGCTGTGGTGGCGTGTGGCTGCGACCCGACTTTGGAGTTTCGGAAGCTCCGGTGGACAGGAACATCGGGAGCTCCAGGCCCCTGGTGGGAGATGGCTTTTCGGAGCTCCCACAACGGCAACTTCTCCCGCTGGAATCGCGGGGTTTGGAGGACACGGAGCGAGGCCTAACATCGCCCGGCGCGGGTTAGCGGCCACGGGAGTTACCGTCGCCCGCCGGGGGCTCTAACATCGGAGCCCCAGTTCGCCTAGACGCTGCAGTTGGACCGCGGGTTGGACTGCTTGAACCGCGGGGTTTAAAGGACACGGAGCAGGGGGCCTGGCATCGCCCGGCGTGGCTAAATGGCCACAGGACTTACCATCGTCCGCCGGGGGCTTTAACACCGGAGCCCCAGTTCGCCTAGACGCTGCAGTTGGACTGTTGGACCGCGGGTGAAGAATAAAAGGGAAGAGATAAGACTTTGCCTTCCATCACAGTGAGGAGGTGTTGGAGACTCACTGTGATGGATGTTTATGTAAACTGTGTTAAGTGTGGGTCTTGGGTTTTTTTGTAATGTAAAAAACTGTAGTAATGAAATTTCGTTCAAGCCTTGGTTTGAATGACAATAAATAGCATTCAATTCAATTCAATTCAACAGTTCAAAGAGTTCATGCAGCGGAAGGGTGTAAAACACATACTTGTTCCCCCATATCATCCAGCCTCCAACGGGGCTGTGGAAAGGTCCTTTAGAGTTGTTAAAGATGCTCTCAAGGAACAGGTTTTGCAGGGTAGTTCAAAGCTCAACTTGAAACATCATTTGGCTAGTTTCTTGCTGAAGTACAGAAGCACACAACACACAACAACAGGTTTCTCACCTGCAGAACTGTTGATGAAGAGAAGGCTAAGACTACGCCTAAGTCTAGATCAACCCAATTTGGCCTTGAGTGTTGAGCAAAAACAGTTAAGCCAAAACACCATTTTGACTCCCACAAAAAGGAGAGGTACTTCAAGCCAGATGAGCAGGTTTGTGTTCTCAGTCCTCCCAACAAGTCCAGTCGAGACAAATGGGATGTTGGGAAAATAGTGGAAGTGTGTGGAACAAAAAGATACTTAGTTGAAGTCGGAGATAGGATCAAAAGTGTTCACGTTGATCAAATTATTCCAGCCAAAGATGAACCAAAAACTGAGCATGAAGTCCTAATCCCTGAGTTTTTATCTGAAAGTGAGTTGGAAGAGACCACGGTGATTGAAACACAAAGTTCAGTTGGTACAGACAAAGGAACAGATTCCTCTGGTCAAAGTCAGGGTACTAAAATAGAGCCAAACAAGCCTACAGTTAGCTGAGTCATTGAGTCAACACCTAAACTTTTTTTTAAATTTCAAAATAGACTTTATTCTGGTAATAAATATATACAATATGTGGACCGTGCGAAAAATTAATCCAACATTTTCGGAGGCTATACAAATTGTTCAATACGGTCTATATACATTGCTCAAATTTAACTAATCTGTCCCCCACCCGTGAGTCAACACCTAAACCTGTTACACCTGTTACTGTTAGACGATCAGGCAGGTTTCGTAAACCAGTAGTCAGATTAGGTTTGTAAATTAAGTAACTCACTGTATAGGTAGAATGAAAATGTTTGATATGTAAAATAAATATATTATGTTTATCATTTAAGATTTCATGAATACTGGTTTAAATCAAGTATCACAACAACAAAATTGTAACTGTGTACTTAATTTAATACTTTAAAAAAAGGAGAGCAGTGTAATGTATTCATGCATATTCATGTATATGTTAATGAGTTGGTGTTGTATATAAGCAGGGAATGTTGGGTAATACACCTGTCTCTCGTGATCCAGGCAACCTGCGTGTAAGTTGTAATTCATTCTGCCGTCGGAATATAACAACATGTAACTCACCTGATGTTGATTTGAAAGGCACGGCAGTTCCTTCCATTGCTACGCAGATGATACACAACTCTATCTCCCCCTGAAGCCCAAAAACCAATCAAATCTGTTTAACCTTACCCACTGCCTCGAGGATATAAAGTGTTGGATGGCCCAGAACTTCCTCCAACTAAACGAGAGTAAGTCTGGGGTCATCCTTCTCGGCCCCTCGGACTCAATCAAAATGACAGCAGGCAGCCTTGGAAGCCTTACCCTACTACTCAAACCTCACGTCAAAAACCTTGGCGTGATATTTGACTCAGCACTGAAATTTGACAAACAAGTCAATGCCGTGGTAAAAGCTAGCTTCTGTCAGCTTCGGACGATAGCTAAAATAAAACAATTCCTCCAGTTTGATGACCTCGAAAAGATCATCCACACATTCATCTCCTCCCGCCTAGATTACTGCAACTCCCTTTACACTGGCATCAGCCAATCTTCCCTGTCCCGCCTGCAACTGGTCCAAAACGCCGCAGCGAGACTCCTGACGGGCACCCAAAAAAGGGACCACATCACACCGATCCTGGCCTCTCTCCACTGGCTCCCTGTGCGGTTCCGTATAAACTTCAAGATCCTCCTCCATGTCTACAAAGCCCTCAATGGGCTTGCCCCCACCTACATAAAAAGTCTTCTCACCCACCACTCCACCTCCAGGCCCCTCAGATCGGCCGACTTGGGGTTGCTGAATATCCCACGGTCTAGGCATAAGCTCAGGGGCGACCGCGCCTTTGCGGTTGCAGCCACTAGACTGTGGAACAGCATCCCCTTTCCCATCAGAACTGCCCCCTCCATCAACTCTTTTAAGTCAAGACTAAAGACATCTATACTCCCAAGCCTTTCCTGACGTCCTCTGAGTGAGGGCTACATGTATATATGTATGTAGTTTATTTTGTTTGTGCTATTCTTATAACAAATGTAAAGCACTTTGGCCAACGAGAGTTGTTTTTGAAATGTGCTATCTAAATAAATGTGACTTGACTTGATTTCCAGACAATTTTCCAGATTTTGCTTCATAAAATATATTCTAGGTTGCCACCATCCTTAGATTTGGCTGTGGAATGTGTTCAATCTGGAATGTCAGGATTCAGGAAGTTCTGTGCCATGTAGTGTCTCAACAATGAACCAAATAGAGTGTCAATGCAAACTGGAAGAAAGGAAGGAGAGCTCTTGTGGATGTGCTGTCTGTCAGCAAGGTAAGGGAACCCTGTGGAAACGTGAACCTTTAATATCGCTGACAGTAATACTATAATGTAAACATTACAAATTGTGATTGGAGCTTCCTAGCATTCTTTCCTTTACATCACTTGGTCTGTGCGTTCAATGTTGAGTTCAAACCAGTCTCCGACTTACTGATAGAATTCCTCACTTTGGAGTTAAAAAATGTGGAATTCAGGACAGTGAGAGGGAGGCAGGCTGAAGCTTGGTCTCTGAGTATCGATTTGACATCCAGTATCCACTGGTGTAGATACCCTGTCCCTCACCCTGTCATTATTTAATTTATGGAACTCCTGCTATGTATTGGCATTGAATCATTATTGTCATGCATTCCAAAACATTGGTGTGTAACTATCTAGCCACATCATGCCATCCATGAGTCCAACAGGTAGTGTAAAACGGAAAAGAAACAGTATAGAATGTAGTGTTACAGCTCAAGAGAAAGTACAGATAAGAAAAGTGTAGGAGCCGCATAGATGTAGGTTGGAAGACCAGGATCATATCCTGAGCACTTGAGTAGTCTGCTCAATAGTCCGATGACAGCAAGCATGGAGGACTAAGTGCCGACTGTCTGGAACTGATAACCTAATGCAGGGTCTCAACACAAATATTGACCACCCCTACGCCTTCACGGATGCTGCCTGGAACACTGAGTTCATCGAGCAGTTTTTTTTTGTTCCTATTTCAGCAGCTACAGTCCCTTGTGTCTCTTGTCTAGAACTGAGATGATTATAACTTTAATGTGATCAGGCAGATTGTCAATTCATTTGCAAATCTTGTCTTTGCAGAGAGTGAGGCTAAGAAAAGTGATGTTTGTAATCTTTTGCCAGTCTAGACGTTGTCAATCTCTAACTGAAAGGGAAACAAATTCAGTATGTGTATCTCGCATACCACACCATGGAAAGCATCTAAATGAGGTGTTATCTCAAGAAGGGTGTCATCAAACATCACCACCATCCAGGACATGCCCACTTCTCACTGTTACCATCGGGCAGGAGGTCCAGAAGCTTGAAGTTCCACATCACCAGGTTTATTAATAGCTACTTTCATATAATGTGGGGATCGCTGGTCGGTGCGGCCTTGGTGGCCCGAAGGGCATTTTCGAGCTGTATCTCTAAAGTAATTTAAACTACCAAGTTTTTGAATCCTACCTCAGTAATGAAGCACTACGGACCACGACTTGCACTACCAGGGATTTCTTAACTCATCGTGCTTTCCTCCAAACTCTTGGTTTTGCAGTTATTTTCGTTTCACTGTCTTGTAGAATCTATGTGTAATAAGTGTTTTTGTGTGTCTTATGTCTTATATCCAAGTCTTATGTGCATGTGAAGCTGCTGCAAGCAGCATTTTTTTTTATTGTACCTGTACCTGACTAGCTGTGCATATGACAATAAACTTGACTTGACTTGATTTAAGGTTGGCTTGTTTTGCTGTCATTTTTAGGTAGTCAGCTAAATGTATTAATTTTTTTCTTTTTTCCTCTTTTTTTAAATTCTTGCCAGAGTACATATAAGGTGCAACATCAGTGCATTCCTTGTGTCTAAAATGCTGTCGATTAGTTTTGGTCTCTGAAAGGAATATTCAGAACAAAAGATAATTCTCACGCTATAATGACAACACATTCCTCAACTTTCTGATGGCATTGAATAAATCTACTGCAAACAAGTTAACACATGATTATTATTGTAGACACAGTCAGGCATTGATTGAGAAATTCTTTTAGGTCCACCAGGTGTTATGATATTTCAAATTATTTTGATAATGGATGGTTTATTTAAAATGCCGCAAGATATCTTTCTTATTCAGCCCCTCTTTCTGATCTCAGTTTGAGAAATATTATACTTTTTCAAAGTGTGAGGCAAGGAGCGGATTGATTGCAATAATCACAAAAGAAGCACTGTTTGTTATGAAAAGAGTGCACCACATAGTAAGCAGAGAAGCTAACCGATGTTATTCTTTGCAGTTATTGTAGTCTGAAGAAGGGTCTCAACCCGAAACGTCATCCATTCCTCTCCAGATATGCTGCTTGTCCCGCTGAGTTACTCCAGCTTTTTGTGTCTATCTTCAGTTTAAACCTGCATCTGCAGTTCCTTCCATCAGATGTTAATCTTTATTGTTCTGTCGATTGAAGACAAAAATCAGGAGGTCATGCCTCAATTTAGTAGGATATTGCTGAGACTGTGTACAGAATTGATCTCCTGTTTAAGGATATTCATATGTTGGAGGCAGTTCAGCGAGAGTTTATCAGGCTGATAGGAATTTGACAAGTGGCTTTATAAGGAAAGGTTGAACAGACTAGCTTGTAAATGCTGGAGTTTAGAATAGTGAGTGGGGATTCATGTGATGGGAGCAGAATTAGGTCATTCAGCCCATCAATATTCCGCCATTCAATTATGGCCGATCTATCTCTCCCTCCTAACCCCATTCTCCTGCCTTCTCCCTGAGGGGCCTTGACAAAGTGGACGTGGAGAGGAAGTTACCTCTCTTGTGTGAGAATATGGAACTGGAAGTGACTGTTTAAAAATAAGCGTCTACCCATTTAAGATGGAGATGACGCCACCTTTTATTTCTCAAAGAATAAAATTCGGAATAATTTAACTGCCACACATCAGAATGAGTTTATCTGAAACAGTTTGAAACGTCTTCTAAATGGGTAGCGGAGCCTACAATACATTATACATCGTGGGCGGATAGATAGCCAGCCCTTTACCCCTTTTGGTATTGGATCAGGTAGCTCTTGCAGAGTCTTTGAAGCTCTCTTCCCATAAGAGCAGTGCAAGCAATCTCCATGAATATTTTTAAGACAAAGGTAGATTGCTTCAAGCCAAGCAAAGGGGTGAAAGGTTACCACAGGTACTGGTTTTGGGATATTATTGTTATATGTGTACAGTCAAAGCTTACACAAGTACAACAGGTAGCGCAAAGATAAGAATCAACAAAATAAGGTAGATTATGGAGTTGCAGTGATAATCAGGTTAGCCATGATGATATCAGAAGGCTGAGAGGCTAAATGGACTGCTCCAGCACCTAATTCATATGTGTGCATATAAAGGGCTACCAATAATTGAGAGCAGCATGGTGGTGCAGCAGTCACACAGAACATTGAACACAGAATAGTACTGCACAGGAACAGGCCCTTCAACTCACAATGTGTATGTCAAACATGATGCCACATTAATCTCCTCTGTCAGTGCGATTCATATCCCTCCCCTCCCGGCATAGCCACGTGCCCATCTAAAAGCCTCTTAAACGCCACCATCATCATTGCCTCCCACCACCCTTTGCAGCGCCTTCCAGACACCCACCACTCTATAAAATACCTGCCCAACACATCTCCGTTAATCTTTCCTCCTTTCACCTAAAAGTTATGCGCTCTGATCTTTGACATTTCCAGCTCAGAAAAAAGGTTCTGATTGTCCACCTTATCTATGCCTCTCATAAATGTATAAACTTCTATCAGGTCTTCCCTCAGCTTCTGATGCGCCACAGAATACAATCCGAATTTGAGACTTCAAGAATGGGACCAATGGAATTAGGAGCACTCTTTTAAAAAGTCACAGCATGGAAACATGCCCTTCGGTGCCGACCAATGATCACCCATACACTAGTTCTATCCTACACACTAGGGACAATTTACAGAACCCAATTAATCTACAAATCTGCATGTCTTTGGAATGTGGGGGGAAACCGGAGCCAGGATCGAACCCAGGACTGGCGCGGTGAGGCAGCAACTCTACCACTGCGCCACTGTGTCACCCTAAATGGCCTCCTTCTGTGCTGTGGTAGATAATTTATCACATCCAATGACTCCATTTTTGGAATCGAGGTACAGGAGTGACATTGAGGGTCAATCAATCAAAAAAATGCAAGGGACTGGTTGTGTTAAACGTCCACTGAAAAGTATATAATAAAGAGAAATGGAAAGGATTTGTTCCAACAGGTTGTTACACGAGGGTAACCAAGTAATTCGCTTTTACAACTAGGACCCTAAGTTGTCTTCTGAGACCAAAATAGCAAGGTGAAATGGTTCCCGTTGTATTTAAGTTTATTATAATTGTAGCTAAAAATGGAGATCAACTGCCCGGCATGCAGCCACAGTTATGGCATAATCAAACAGCTGAAGGACAGAAACATAGGGAACCATCAAAAGTCTCCTGGATTTAATCACAAATTAGATATTGCCAGCATGTCAGATAGAGTTTTGTCAGAAGCAATACCAAACTGCTGCTCAGCAGGTAGAAAACAATACTGTCCAATGTACCTTACACTGGGGACAGATAACTGACTATGTGGGGGCTGTATTGGTTAGCAGGCTAAGAACATGACTACTAGTTTGGTATTGCTCTCATCTTACACGGATGGAGCTGCATATCTGGGACAGTGGCAGAGTTGCTGCCTTACAGTGCCAGAGACCAGAGTTTGATCCTGATTATGGGTGCTGTCTGTTTGTACATTCTCCTCGTGACCGTTTGTTTTTTCTCCGGGTGCTCCAGTTTCCTCCCACCCTCCAAAGACAGACAGGTTTGTCGGTTAATTGGCTTCAGAAAAATTGTAAACTGTAAATAAAGATTTCGCAATGAGCACTATAGTGAAGGGCTGTTGGGAAAATGTTGGCAAAAAGTCTAGGTATCCGTGGCATGTACTTGACAAAATTATTAATTCCTCAAAACATTCAGCGATGCAGGAAATACAACAGTGCTTTGGTGTGAATGGGTAAGTTAGATGGACCAAAGGACTTCTTCTGTCTAAAACTGTTTGCATGAGACAGGTGCTCAGACAATGGGTAGCGGTAAAAATAAAAGGAAAGTATGTTGTCAAAGAGGGATAGATAAATAGAGTGAAAGATAGATAGAGTGAAAGATAGAGGGGGAGAGAAAGAGCCCGTGTAAGAAAGAAGAGAATCTGTAGTCACCAGAACTTAGAAGAAGGACAAGAGACGAATCACAGTTCCTCAGAGTGTGGGCCCAGGTAACTGAAGGAGGAGTGTGTTTGTTATGTGTTGCTCCTTTGTATGAGATGTGACTTTAGTGAATCTGTTGTTCTTGTAACCGGTGTGCTGGAGAAGATAGTTATTGTCAACAGCACATGGCTTGAATTAGTTTAAATCAAATCATCCATCTGTGATATAGTATCAGTTTTTTTCTCTGTATAAGTACAGCCTGCCTTGCTAGGCCTGTCCCACCCTTGAAAGAGCTAATAGTCAAATCTAATAGTCAAATATAAAATGGAGTCGTTCTTCTACAAAAATATGGACTAGTAGAACAAAAGAATGGCTCGGTGCCAAGTCTGAAGGACATTGTAAATTATATGGAACACAATATGGAGGACAGGTTGTCTTTTCAATAAAGAAATTAAGATGGAATCCTGCAGTAATAACATGTGCTTCTTCAAGGCCATGAAGAAGCCAAGATTGAAAAAAATAGCTGACGCTCCAGAGATAAGTAATAACTTGCCATTGGATGAGCTTGATTTGGACCCAGCCTTCCTATATTGTGAAAGGCTACAGAATCTTTCAGTCATGCCATATTCAGACTTGGTAGGAGTGTTTTACTGATAAGAAAAATGTATAATTGTGCTAACTCGTCTATGTTCTGTGAGTGGGAGCCCGAGAAGCACTGAGCAATGTTTGTGCTCATTGTAATCTCGCCACTTCCGTCTGATGATTTAATTAAAGATTGCCATTGTCTACCTTCAATGTTTGTTGCTATCTGCTTTTTAAGAAAATAACTTTCACATTTGGCGTAGTCGGCAGGATCTAGCTGGAACCAGCAACAGATGACTGAGTAAGAAGGTGCAGTTGACCGGGATCTGAAGGGGAAAAAACTGAGCTCTAGTCGGACACTTTGCAGTCTGACCTCCCGAAGAAGCTCCCAGTAAAAAACTAAGGCCCCTCAGTCTGAGGTTGGCCTAGTTCCAGACAAGATCCTTAGAAGCAGACAGCGAAGGTAAGACCACTTGTGTAAAGGATTGGCTTGTGTAATGGAAATGAGTAAAGGATTGGCTTGTGTATTGAAAATGAGTAAAGGATTGGGCACGGCAGACTGAAGAGGTTTTGTCACAATTAAAGGATTGGACACAACAGACTACAAAGATTTTGTCACTAATGTGTATTGGAAAGATGAGGTGTCTGGAAAAGATGTGTATTGAAAAGACTTGTGAATTTGCTACCAGAGAGAGTAGCCAAGATTGGGCTTTACAGACTGCAAAGGTTTGTTACAAGTAAAGGATGGGTCTTAACAGGCAGAAAACGTTTGTTACAATTTGTGTACTAAGTTGTGTACTAAGAAGTGATTTGGTGATTGGATAAACATGGAAATAATTTGGATAAGAGTGACGGAAAGACGGCTGTACAACACATGTACTATATTGAATTATAAATTGACCAAACGTTTGAGTAATGTGTCTTGACCAGTAGGAGTTATATGGAATGTGGAGACTATTGAAGGCAGAAAGAGAGAGAGAGAGAGTGAGGCAGAAAAGAAGTGGTTGGCGACGCGAGATAGTGGTTAGATGGATTATGCCTGTAAAAGAGGAATCGAATTGTGTATAAAGACGGAACTATTAAAATAATGGAAAGTACTTCAGACAGAATGCCAGTGGGCAGAGTAGGAGATAAGGGCTAAGGCAGAGAAAGAAAGTGCTGATAGGAGTTCGGAGAACAAACCCGGTACCAGTAAGTCTTCTTGAGGTCCTCTCGAGCTTCTCGAGACCCTATGTCTGGCAATGGCGACACTGTCTATAGAAGAAGGGGGAGGTGGCCAATCACAATCTGGATCACTGTCCAATCACAGCTCAGACCACTCCTATTTTGAACATTAGCCCGCCCACCATTACATTGAACTACTCCCTTTGTTCATTTGAAATTCTCACTCCAACAAAGAAGACAACTTTTGCAAACCTCCCAGTCCCAGTCCACAAATTCTGCATCAATTCTGCACATTTGTTCCCATAGAAACAATTTAAAAAAAAAAACAGAATGGCTTTTGTCGGACAAGAGGGGGAAATGGAAGATTAATACAGAGAGACGTCTCTAATGTTTTGCGCGATTTTTTTGGAAACGAGGGGGCTACGCCACTTTGACTAACCTCTCGGATTAAAATGTGTATTTTACCTGTTTTTATACTCGTTTTTCTTTCAATGTTCGAAAGTTAGTATTTGTTAAAACCGAAAAGCTATTTCAAAAGTGTTCTTTCAAATTGTCACTCATTAAAGTTCTGGCTCTTATCAGATTAGACAGTTCTCCATGTTCTTTCGAGTTGTCATTCATCCAAGTTCTGTCTCTTATCTGACTAGAGAAGCTCAGTGTTCTTTTCAAGGCTACACTGCCAAGATACTAGCAGCTTCATTTTCCTGTGGTTTTTTTTGCTAGGTCTTTTTAATTTCTCCCAAAGCCTATCGGGATAGTTGACATCAAGTAACAGGCTATATTTATATATATATATATATATATATATACCCCTTTTTATGAAATGGTCCATGTCAGATAGGATGTCGTTGAATGAGCTTCCAATCTATGGAAATTAATTGTTTATTCCTTGTTTTCTCTTAACTTTAGGTTTATTCATTTATTTATTTATTTTTTCTTTCTGTTCCTTATTTCTTACTTTTTGAATTGAGTTCAAACAGAGACCTGAATTCCACGATGGCCACGTGGCATACGAGTAGATGTGTTAGATGAGATTGGAGATGCCTTTATCGCAGAACAAAATCTGTTAATTTGAAATTGTCAATTTGGGGAGATAAATTTGACGATTTAATTAAAGATTGCAATGGTCTACCTTCAACGTTTGTTGCTATCTGCTCTTTAAGAAACAAACTTTCACACCCTGACCTTACTCACACCCTGACCCCCTCTCATCCTGACCTCACTCACACCCTGGCCATCCCCCTTGTCCTGGCCATCCCTCTTGTCCTGGCCCCTCCCTCATGCCATGACCTCCCCCTCGCACTCTGGTCCCCCTCATTTTTTGATATTTTTATCCTACCACAGCCCCCCATGTTTTGTGTTGAATCTGTACATTAGCGTTGCACAACCATAGTCTGATCAGCCATGATCTTATTTAACGATGGTTCCGACTCAAAGGATGAGATGGACTCTTCCTCAGCTTCTAATTGCATATGAAAGAGTTGGTGGTCAGTTTCTGATATTAATTAGAGTCATAGTGATACAGGGTGGAAACAGGCCCTTCGGCCCAACTTGTCCACACCGGCCAACATGTCCCAGCTACACTAGTCCATCTGTTAGCATTTGGTCCATATCCCTCCAAACCTGTCCTATCCATATGAGACACGGTTGCCAGTCATACAGACTGTAAGAGGTGCACATCAGCAGAATTGTTCCTTCCAATGTCCAAGCTCAGCCCCTGCTTATGTGCAACAAACAGCCATCACTGACCAGCTGAAGTTGTTAATCCTGGCCAAATTGGAGAGGCTGGGACTTTAAAATGGGGTAAATGCTTCAGGGCTGCTGGGAGATTTGGTCAATTTGGAATTGCTCTCTGCAGAGCTGGGACAAGCTGCGGAGTGGTGCCAGTGTGTCTAGAGCCTAGATACAAGTTGCAAGAAAAGAATAAGAACATCTGCAGACCCTGTCAATTAGGTGGAAAATGCATAGAATGGATTGGATGGCTGCAAACCAGACATACTCCTTGTAAATAATTGTAAATAATGTTGCAGAGTTCTACTTTGCCAAGTGTTGATTGGATGAGGTGTTGAGCCTTGTCTGGGTTTCTTGCAGAGCAGGGTAAATGTTTCTAAGTGGCTTCCTTGAGAAGTCCAGTTTGAATACAATGTATTACGCTGCTGTATTATTGGGTTAGGGAAATGTCTGTTATGTATGGGATTAATCGATATCTGTAACTAGATTATTAAGAGACCACCCCCATGTGGTTCGGCCCCTCGAGGTCCCGGAACATATAAAAGTCCGCTGCCACGAGGTCCAGCGTCGATCTTCTGGGAGAGCGCTAGGGACTGCTTGACCTTCTAGAGTGTTTCTGTTTGAGCGAGGCCGAGAGGGCTTGATCAGGCAGATACGAGGTTCGAATCCACGATGGGATAGGTACAGTAGTTGAACTGTAATTGTGCTTTGTTAAAATAAAGATTAGTTGTTCAAGTGCTTGATTCAGTGTTTTTTGACTGAAACTAGACTGGGGGGAAGCTTAGTACAAGCAATTTACAAAGTGACCTTGAAATGGACTTTTGCTGACCTTGGTAAATGTATGCTGACATGATAACAGAGGCAATTTACAGAATCTTGGGTCAAAGTTATGAAACCATTCACTAAAGTGAGAAATGGACATGAGTAACACTAACTAACCTCAATGATCTAAACCAGGGGTGGGGAACCTGCGGCCGCATGCGGGCTTCTAGGCCATTAAGTGCGGCCTTTTGAATGAATCCAAATTTTCATTTGGATTCATACACTGAAGTCACAAGAGTTATTGATAAGCATGCCCCCTGGAGAGAAATAAAAGTCAAGGGAAAACATTTACCATGGATTAGTGCTGATTTGATCAACCTTTTTAATGAGCGGGATAAAGTCTGGAAGACTTTCAGGGAAACAAAGGACCCTGCTAATTGGGAAAAATATAGGTCCTTAAGGAATCAGTGTACGACAAAATCACGTAATGCTAAATCGTCATTAAAAAAAACATCTTTCTGAAGACATGCATAATCCAAAAAAAGTTTTGGAAAAGACTAAACAATGTTCTTAATAAATCAAATCAAAATATCAGCACTCAGATTCGGGTCAACAATGACATCATTCAGGACCCTGCTGTTATATCCAATGCTTTCAACCAGCACTTCTCCACTGTATGTAGCTCTACTGTATTTGATTCATCTATTATATGTGACTTTCCAGCTACCTCTACAAGTAGAAGCTCTTTTTCTTTTCAAAAAATTAAACCTGTTGACGTTCAACATGTTATTAATGAATTAAAGGATGATTGTGGATCTGGACCAGCTGGTATTGAGACTAAATTCATTAAGTTAGGAGCTAATATTTTAATGTACCCACTATGCGGCCTGTTTAATTTGTCCTTCTCAACTTGTACCCTCCCTTCCGCATCGAAGTGTGCCAATGTTACTCCACTGCATAAGGGAGGCGACCCACAAGATATTAACAATTACCGCCCCATCTCAATTATCAACTCGGTGGCTAAAATCCTCGAGAAACTAGTGTTCAACCAGCTATCACATTATGTCTCAACTTTCAATATTCTATCTCCATGCCAGTCTGGGTTCAGACCTAAACACTCCACAACTACAGCTCTGTTAAAACTTACCAGCGATGTGTTCACTGCTTCCGAGGATGGTAAACTCACCGGTGCCATCTTTCTTGATCTAACCAAGGCCTTTGATGTTGTTGACCACTACCTACTGCTTGATAAACTTTACTCTATTGGTCTTTCTCAAAACAATCTACTGTGGTTTAACTCATACCTTCATAACAGACGCCAATGTGTCACCTTTAATGGAAGTCAATCCAATTCCTTAATTGTTGAGAAGGGGGTCCCACAAGGTTCGTCCTTGGGACCACTCCTTTTCTCTATTTTCATAAACGACCTCCCCAATATCTGTTCTGACTGTCAAATACAACTATATGCCGATGATGCGGTGCTATATACATCTAGTACTAACAAATCTGAAATTGAAAGAACCCTTCAATCAGATCTTATTTCTGTTCAGAAATGGCTATTATTTAACAAATTAATTTTAAATAAAAATAAATCATGCAATATGTTATTTGGTACCAGACAAGGCCTTGGTAATTCTGTAGATCTGACTATATCATTTAATGAAGAATCACCATTAGAACAAGTATTGAACTTCAAATATCTTGGTGTTTGGCTTGACCCAACGCTTTCATTTACGCAGCATAGTGAGACGATTACTAAAAAACTTAGCTGTAATCTAGATATTCTTTACCGCCATATAAATTGTTTCACCTTTCAGATGAGAAAAAGAATTGTCTCTCAACTACTACTACCAACACTGGATTATGCTGATATTGTCTATCAGAATACATTTGATATACATCTTCAACCCCTTAATGTAGTTTATAATAGTCTTTGCAGATTTATTTTAAGGTGTCCATATATAACTCACCACTGTTCTATGTACGAAACTTTAAACTGGTTATCCCCCCACGCTCGAAGATGCTACCACTGGTTCCAGTTCATCTTTAAATGCATCCACCTCAATTACCCTTCTTATTTAAAACAAGACCTATTACCATACACACCCTCATATTCACTAAGACATATTCAGCAACTTCTTTTTCATTCCAAGAACTAACAAAGAAATTGGGAGACGTGCATTTAAATACAAAGCTCCTTCTGACTGGAACACTCTGCCTAGTACCATAAGAACTATTAGCTCATTTCGTCTATTTAAAAATACACTTTTACCTTTCCTTATAAAACCATGTACCTGTTTCTAGTATTAGAGTCTTCGAGCTCCTTTATCTAGCTTGCTCTGAGTGTGATCATTTGGCATAACTGTATATGCATGGCCATTACACGTATGTATTATTGTATTGCATAGTGTAACAAGGTCTTATATTGCATTATGTCACAATATCATGAAATAATATATTATGTAATAATGTTGATAGTATGTATTAACGTATGATGTATGATAGGTGGTATATGGTATTATGCACTAACATTATGCTGTAACACATAACTTTTGGTATTATTGGATTTGCAAAGTTAATTAACAATTGTTATAAACTATAACAAGTGGGGATGGAGGGGTTTTGGGATTGGTGTGTGGGTAGGTGGGTTAATGAGAGCCTCTATGTATGTTATGTCTTGTGCTGTATGTTCTATGTTGGACCCCCTCGAAAACGAGATGACTGTCCATCTCAAGGGGTTATCCATGAATAAACTTGTTTCAAACTAACCTCAATGATCTAAACCAGGGGTGGGGAACCTGCGGCCTTCTAGGCCATTAAGTGCGGCCTTTTGAATGAATCCAAATTTTATTGAACAAATCCTTTTATTTTTATTAATATGTTTTGTTTGTCTTTTATTATTTTTATTTTAATCTTAAAATGAATGTATTTAAAATACCAAAGAGTAAAAGAAAATTCAATGAAATAATCTTATATCTAATTGAAGTTTCTTGGATGCGGCCTTATTTGATTACAGCTAACTTAATGCGGCCTTCCAACATGAAAAGGTTCCCCACCCCTGATCTAACAATAACTGTTGCTTAATGTACGTGTGAGGTTGGGGTGAAGGACATGACTTACCGGTACTTAGTTAACACTTCATTTCTTCTTTGAAGGTACTTATGTAACTGCATTTGTGTTCTCTGCAAAGTTGGATACATTACAAAGAATACAACTAGGGATATAATTAAATTGACAAATTTTATGGTTAAACTATTGTCCAGAGACTGCAAACTGATTGTTTTCTTTGGCTTTCCCTCTCCCTACGATGACTGGGGATGGAAATGTATCAACAGAGTTTTTCCAGTGGAATCTTTGGCTACTGCTTGGTCATCTCAACATTTATTTCATGCTAATTTATTCCTTGTCCTCGTTGTTTATTTTCAGCTTCAAACTTTTGAATAGTTCTCTTATACCAACTGTGCAGAATTTGGTTACGAATGTCACTTTCTGGCCCAAGTGTTCTGGCCCTACTTCACACATTTCAAGTCACAGTCAGTGTATTTCTCTTAGGTTTAACGTACTCGTTCAATTCCAGACTTTCTGACTGTTCAACAAAACGCCACTGTATAAATTGCTGTTCCTGCTGCCACGATTTGCTCGTTTTAAACATAATTCTGCTTCTTTTCAGCTACTGTTATTTAAAACTGAACTAACCACGTTGCTCTTGCTGCTCGACCATACATCATTGTCATAGTTTAAAAAAATGTTGAATGTGCCTAAACAATTTTAACAACACCGTTCCACAATAGCAACAATATTAAAACTAAAACACATCACAAGCACTCCGTATAGGGTTTTGTAAAGAACACAGTTCAACAATCTGCCAGTTTTGGAATTGTATAATTTACTATTACTTGGAGCGCGGGGCTAAGGAAAGAGCGTTCACGTCGCGGCCCTGTTTCCACCAATCTTTCCACCACCACGCACAAGAAGCACAAGAAGCGCAAGACAGACACCATTGTATGCTGATGCCGAGAAGTGTGTTCAGCTCTGGCTGAACAATTAATCTTGTGTGTGGACTCGAAGACTTGTGTGTGTGGAAGAAGACTAGGAGCGCAATAATGCTGAGGGGTGATCGTATAGGGGGGTTGCACGTAAGGTCACCGGGTCATAGGGCTTGACGCACGGAGCCGCTCAATCCATCTGGAGGACATCCATCACTTCCGGTATATGTTATTAATACAAGAAACACGTACTTTCCTACCGGTTAAAAACCGCCAAAATGGTGAATTGTTTCGCTGTAAGAAATTGTGGAAGTCGGGGTAAGTGTGAGAGACATGTACCCAACTTCAGAATTCCAAAAGTGAAGCGAAATGAAGGTAAAGAGAAGCGAGAGCTGAAGG
The DNA here is from genome assembly GCA_038087875.1 of Malacoraja senta. Taxonomy (NCBI): domain Eukaryota; kingdom Metazoa; phylum Chordata; class Chondrichthyes; order Rajiformes; family Rajidae; genus Malacoraja; species Malacoraja senta. Next base: position 15,606,505 of record CM075986.1, on the reverse strand, counting down.
GACAATAACAGCTAAAGTGCTTGGTGAACATTGGCCGTGCAGATATCGGATTTGAAAATATTTGGATTTATCGCGTTTGCTCGCTGCATTTCATCAACGGTAAGGCATTATTTGGGTTTTTTCTTGATTCCTTTGGTATCTAAAAAGTCTCAGAAGTGGTAAATCTGGTTGTAAATTTTGCTTCAGAAGCGTTTTATTTTTGTATGTAAAAACCCACGAGAACCAGGGGTGATTTAAAAATTTTACAGCCAGATTTATCCCTTCTGAAAGTTTTTAGATGCCAAAGAAATCAAGAAAAAACACAAATAATGCCTTAGTTAATGAAATGCAGTGAGCAAACGGCCAATGTTCGCCAAGCACTCTGGCTGTTGTTGTTCCTTTCAGCTCTCGCTTCTATCTACCGTCATTTCTCCTCACTTTTCGAATTCTGAAGTTGGCTAAATGTCTCTCACGCTTATCCCGATTTCCATAATTATTTACAGCGCAGAAATTGACAATTTCGGCGGGTTTTAACGGGCCCGCTACGCTGGAAACAATGGTAAGTGCTTGCCTACAGTTCATCGCGTGTAATCCATTTGGCGTAGCGTAGCAACAGTACGGGTCATGGGGTCGTGACCCGACTGCCGTGAAACCTCCCTATAGAGGTGTGTGGAAGAAGGCGAATAGATAGGGTGAATTAAAGCAAGACTCCAGTCTGAAAAGACGGGACCCTTTCCCACTCACCCCTCTCCAATCACCACTTTACACCCAATTACCCACACCCTCCATGCTGAACAACATCACTTCTCCATCATCAAGAATAAAAATAGAGGAGGTGGAGAGGCTTTTCAGAAGACAGAAAAGCCGGAAATCTCCAGGACCGGACAATGTTTCCTCCTCTACTCCCAAGCTCTGTGCCGAACAACTGGCACCGGTCTACACAGACATTTTTAACCAGTCCCTGCGAACCTGTACTGTCCCTGCCTGCTTCAAAGTTTCCACTATTGTCCCTATAACCAAAAAGGCAAGGATTACTGGTCTTAATGACTGCAGGCCTGTCGCACTGACCTCTGAAGTCATGAAGGCCCTTGAAAGGCTTGTGCTGGCCAAGCTGAAAAATATCACGAACCCCCTGCTGGACCCTCTGCAGTTTGCATATCAGGCCAATAGATCTGTGGATGACTCAGTCAACCTGGGCCTGCACTTCATCCTCCAGCACCTAGACCGCCAGGAGACCTATGCGAGGATTTTGTTTGTTGATTTTAGCTCTGCATTCAACACAATTGTGCCAGAGCTACTACACTCCAAACTTTCCGAGTTGACTGTGCCTGAACCCCTCTGTCGGTGGATCACCAGCTTCCTGACAGACAGGAAGCAGCATGTGAGGCTGGGAAAGCACATCTCAGACCCGCAAACCCTCAGCCTAGGAGCACCGCAAGGCTGCGTACTCTCTCCTCTCCTCTACTCTCTCTACACCAATGACTGCACCTCCACAGACTCCTCTGTCAAGCTTCTCAAGTTTGCAGATGACACAACCCTGATTGGACTGATCCAGGATGGGGAGGAATCTACCTACAGACAGGAAGTGACACAGCTGGTGTCCTGGTGCCATCGCAACAACCTGGAGCTCAGTGCTCTTAAGACAGTGGAATTGAATGTAGACTTTAGGAGAGCTCCCCCTCCCCTCACCCCACTCACGATCAACAACACCACAGTCACATCTGTGGAGTCTTTTAAGTTCCTGGGAACCATTCATCTCCAAGGATCTTAAGTGGGGGGCTACCATCGACTCCACAGTCAAAAAGGCACAACAGAGGATGTACTTCCTACGGCAGCTGAGGAAGCACAATCTGCCACAGGCAATGATGGTCCAATTCTATACGGCCATCGTAGAGTCTGTTCTCACCTTCTCCATCATGGTCTGGTTTGGCTCAGCCACCAAGCACGACACCTGGAGGCTGCAGCGAATCGTCCGATCAGCTGAGAAGGTTATTGGCTGTAACCTTCCCTCCATTGACGAACTGTACACTGCAAGAGCCAGGAAGCGAGCTGGTAAGATCATCTCTGACCCTGTCACCCTGGCCACAAACTCTTTGAATCACTTCCCTCTGGAAGGCGACTCCGGACTGTCAAAGCCGCCTCAGCCAGACATAAAAACGGCATTTTTTCCACGAGTAGTAGCTCTACTCAATAGCCAAAAATCTGTAGCCTCCTTTTGCCCTGGAATTTTGTTTGGTTCACATGTTTGATCAATGGTGTTTTATTATTAATGTTTAGTGTTTTATGTGTCATTCGTAACTGTCACTGTACGTTATGTTGTCACTTGTGGGTGGAGCACCAAGGCAAATTCCTTGTATGTGAATACTTGGCCAATAAACATATTCATTCATTGAATGCACAGGCTCTTTTACCCAGAGTAGGGGAATCAAGAACCAGACGACATAGGTTTAAGGTGAGAGGTGGAAGATTTAATAGGAACTTGAGGGCAATATTTTACCCAGAGAGTGGTAATAATAATAATAATAATAATAATAATAATAATAATACATAATAATACACTTTATTGTCATTGTAAATACATGCAACGAATTTTCAGGCGCAGTGCCCGAGCGGAGCTCCAACGAATCAGATAAATAATAACAACAAATAATAACGGCAAGAAAAACGTCAAGTCAAGTCAGAATGTGCAATATTTCACAGCATAGTGTTGTGGCAGTACAAAATATTGGCTATGGGGGCTGTGTATTCAGTGGTGATGGCCTTGGGGTAGAAACTGTTTGTTAATCTTGTGATGTGTGATTTGATGGATCTGTAACGCTTTCCTGAGGGCAGAAGGGCAAACAAGTGATGTGTGGGATGAGATGAGTCCTTTAGGATGCATGATGCCTTTCGCAGGCAACGAGAGCTATAGATCTCTTCCAAGGCAGGCAGATGTGTGTTGGTGATCTTCTGGGCTGTGTTGATGACTCAATGCAGAGCCTTCTTGTCAGCCGTAGAACTGTTGCCGTACCACACCAGGACGCCATGTGTCAGGACACTCTCTATGGAGCAACAGTAGAATGACACAAGTAGCTGTTGGCTGTGGCAAGTTGACTTTCCTGAGTGATCTTAGGAAGTAAAGCTATTGTGCCTTCTTTACCAGGGAGTGTGTGTTAGTTGACCACCTGAGATCTGCTGAGATGTGGGTGCCCAGGAGCCTGAAACTGGAGACTCAGTCCACTCTTTCTCCGTTTATGTGCAGCGGGGGATGGTCTCCCTGCTTCTTCCTGAAGTCAACGATGAGCTCTTTTGTTTTCTCGGTATTGAGTGCTAAATTGTTCTCTGAGCACCAGCCTATTAACCTCTGTACCTCCTCCCTGAAAGCTGACTCATTGCCCTCAGTGATCAGCCGTGTCACTGTTGTGTCGTCTGCAAAATGCAGTCATAGGTATAGAGGGAATAGAGGAGGGGGCTCAGCACACAGCTTTGTGGAGCTCCTGTGCTCAATGTCAGAGTGGGGGAAATGGTGGGGTCCCATCCTGCCTGACTGCGGCTGGTCCGTTAGGAACGAGCTGTCAGAAGGGGTAGTTGAGGCAGGTAATATAACTACATTTAAAAGACATTTGGATAGGTACATGGATACAGGTTCAGAGGGATATGGTCAAATGTGGGCAGCTTGGACAAGTTGGGCTGAAGGGCCTGCTTCTGTGCTGTATATGATTCTATATATTAAAAAAACAAGTGGGCTGTGTGAGGCCAAGGTGGAGGTGGGGGTGGGAGGGGTCAGGGAGACTCCATAAAAGTGGAACCAGTGTGATCTTCCTAGCTAGGGCCCAGGTTTCTCCCCAATCCCAGCAGATTTCCCCTCGCCTACTCTACCTTAACTCGCTCCATCAGGCAATCCCTATCTGTACTCATCTGCTATCCTGACTTGTTTGGAGTGTGGAGAGTGGAGTTACTAGACGTCCCCTTGACCCACTGGTCTGCTGTTCACTGGGACCCTGATGTTCTACAGCCTGGTTTCGCTCCACATCCATTAACGTTTGCCCCACATCTGTTGTCATGAATTCCCCTCTAGCTGCACACCATCACTCCGAGCGAGTCTTCTTAACCCACCCCCATTGTCAATCCGTTGTCCTCAGCACCTGGCTGGCAGCTCCAAGAAGATGCACCTCTTCTGTTGCCAAGGCAGCGAGCTCGCTGCGTTCCCAGCACCTGGCTCCAACCGTGTGGTGATGGGTGAGCAAATCATGTCCAGCTGTCTGCTCAAAGCCACGCTGGAAAAGCAGTCGTCAATACTGAGCTGTTTACATGCTCAGCAAACCAGAACGCTGCACAAGAACAATCGCTGCACTTTGGGCATGAACGCTATGTTCAAAGTCTTATCTATGACCCATCTGAAGTTTGGAAGCACGGTGTTGTTGGGTGAGCAGGCAGCAGGTCCGCTTGGCTGGGAAAGCCTGAGAAGCAGGTCTGTGTCCTTGCTACTGAGTCGCCAGTCTTGGATACATCTCCCACAGTACATTGCATTCTGTGATGTCTTTCACCTGCTTCCTGGATTTATTATCACACATGTTTTTTATTCTTGAGTAAGGGCTGGTGCTAAGAGTGGGCCACACTGTGGAAGGAATGGGGCAGAGGGACCACCGCACCGTGGGAGGGGTGATGCAGAGGGGCGGTGTACAGGGACCACTGCACAACGGGAGGGGTGGCGCTGAGGAAACACCACACTGTTACAGGGGTTGTGGAGGGTGGCCGTGCAGAGGGACCACCGCACAATAGGAGGGTCATGCTTTGGAAGCGCTGTGCAATGGGAGGGGTGGCGCTGAGGAAACGCTGCACTGTTGAGTGGCGGTGTGAAGGAAGGGGCCATCACTGCCTCAGCTGCAATCATTCATTTTACTCAACAGTTTGGGAACAGTCTTCAGCCCCTCGGTTATAGATTAAAGGAATTATTGCTTGTTTTATTTCTGAACGAAGAACATTGTAGTTAGAGAGGGAATCTCCACGAAATTAGTCCTTGCAGTTATCAGTATGACTGTTAGTGGTGGAGGATCAAGGGGCCAGTACTGGCAGATGAAGAAGAGAACCTGGTGGCTGACAGATAAGGTCTCCTATTATTACCAGTCAGACACTCTTCCACAGCCTGCTAATTTGGAGCCAATAAGTGAAATAAGCCTTGCCTATTTATCTCTTTCTGTATTTGTCATGGCTTGTCTACCAGTGACCCATTGTCCCCAATTGTCATAGAGCCAAGATGAGAAGGGGAAAGTTTGATGGAGATGTGGGGGGGGGGAGGGGGTATGTTTTTTTGCACAGAGAATGGTGGGGGCCTGGAACGCACTGCCAGGGTTAGTGGTGGAGGCAGACACAATAGTGGTCTTCAAAAGGCTTTTAAGAAAGGCACATGGAAATGTAAGGAATAGAGGGATATGGATCATGTACAGAGAGAAGAGATCAGTTTAACTTGGCATCATGTCCGGCACAAACATTGTGAGCTAAAGGGCCCGTTCTTGTGCTGTATTGTTATATGTATATACTACCATGAACTGCAATAGCCATGTAGCTTTGTAATCATAGAGTCGTAGATTATACAGCAAAGAAACAGGCCCTTAGGCCCAACTCAACCACAGCAAACAAGTTGTTAAAGAAGGAACTGCAGATGCTGGAAAATCGAAGAAGGGTTTCGGCCCGAAACGTTGCCTATTTCCTTCGCTCCATAGATGCTGCTGCACCCGCTGAGTTTCTCCAGCATTTTTGTGTACCACACCAACCAAGTTGCCTACCTGAGTCAGTCCCATTTGTCTGCATTTGGTCCATATCCTTTTCTATCCACGTACTGTCCAAATGTATTTTAAACATTGCACTTGTTCCCATCTCTACCATTTCCTCTGGTTGTTCATTTCATTTACCCTCCACCCTCTATAAGAAAAATCGACCCTTAGATCTCTTTTAAATCTTTCCCCTCTCCTCCTAAATCTATGCCCTTTAGTTTTTGATTCCTCTACCCTGATAAAGGACTGTGACTTCATATTTTCTCTATGCCCCTCATGATGTTATTAACCTCTATAAGGTCACCCCTCAGCCTTCTACTCTCCAGTGAAAAAAGTCCCAGACTATCCAGTCCACCCTCATAACCCAAGCCTTCTGGTCCCGGTAACATTTCTTTTCTGCACCCTTTCCAGCTTAATGACATCCTTCCTAAAGCAGGACGACCAGAAGTGAGGGGGGCAATAAACGTGTGATCTTTGTGCACGGAGAAAGCCAGAGGTTAGGTCGACAAATACCGAGGTTGTGTGATGCAGAGCCAGGGGTGGTGGAAACTGGGGAAGTGAAATCCCAGCACTGAGCTGGGAATGCAATCTGACAATATCAGCAAAGAATGTGCCTTCCATGACATAAAGGTATTAATAGCCTTCTTCAGAATTTAGGGATTAGCAGTGCAGACTGCTCTGGAGTCTGCCAGTGAGGGTTGGCTTCATGCCTACTTCTCTGTAGAGCAGGGAATAAAACAAATATTACATTGAGTGGCTGTGACATAGTTGAGAAGAAGGTGTCCATTTCTCGAGAGTCTGTGGGGCCAGCACTGAGGCTGCAAAACAAGCCAGCAATGTAACGTGATATCCCGTAGTGATGGGACTGCTATGAATAGCCCGAGTCCAGGATATCACTTCAAGATGTGTACGAATGTCTGAGGAAGGATCTCGACCCAAAACGTCACCCATTCCGTCTCTCCATAGATGCTGCCTGTCCTGCTGAGTCACTCCAGCATTTTGTGTCTATCTTCTATCACTTCAAGATTCTGTCATCTCAGAGCAATGTAAATATTCACAGTCCTTGACAGCAAGGAGTTCAGAGGGGACCATTATGGTAAGGTAGGGACATGAGGTGGAAATGAAGCATTGGGTTGCAAATGAAGCAATGTCATGTAAATGAAAGTAGTCAGGTTTAGTATTTTGTTGCATATCCTTTGCATGCAATGACTGCTTGAAGTCTGTGATTCATGGACATCACCAGTTGCTGGGTGTCTTCTCTGCTGATGCTCTGCCAGGCCTGTATTGCAGCCATCTTTAGATTATGCTTCTTTTAGGGGCTAGTCCCCTTCAGTTTTCTTTTCAGGCATGCTCAATTGGGTTCAGATCGGTTGGTTGACTTGGCCATTCAAGAAATGACTATTTTTTAGCTTTGAAAAACTCCTTTGTTGCTTTAGCAGTATGTTTGGGATCATTGTCTTGCTGTGGAATGAACTGCCGGCCAATGAGTTTTGAGGCATTTGTTTGAACTTGAGCAGATAGGATGTGTCTATACACTTCAGAATTCATTATGCTGCTACCATCAGCAGTTGTATCATCAATGAAGATAAGTGAGCCAGTACCTTCAGCAGCCATACATGCCCAGGCCATAACACCCCCACCACCGTGTTTCACAGATTAGGTGCTATGCTTTCGATCTTGGGCAGTTCCTTCTCTCCTCCATACCTTGCTCTTGCCATCACTCTGATATGTTAATCTTCATATCATCTGTCCACAAGACCTTTTTCCATGACTGTGGAAAGTACTTCCTGGCAAACTGTAACCTGGCCATCCTATTTATGCTGCTACTGTAACCAGTGGTTTGCATCTTGCAGTGTAGCCTCTATATTTCTGTTCATGAAGTCTTCTGCGGACAGTGGTCATTGACAAATCCACACCTGACTCCTGAAGAGTGTTTCTGATCTGTCAGACAGGGGGAGGTTTCTTTGTTTCTTTATTATAATGAGAATTCTTCTGTCATCAGCTGTGGAGGTCTTCCTTGGCCTGCCAGTCCTTATGCGATTAGTAAGCTCACCAGTGCTTTCTTCTTAATGATGTTCCAAACAGTTGATTTTGGTAAGCCTAAGGTTTGGCTGCTGTCTCTAACAGTTTTATTCTAGTTTCTCAGTTTCATAATGGCTTCTTTGACCTTCATTGGCACAACTTTGGTCCTCATGTTGATAAACAGCAATAAAAGTTTCCAAAGGTGATGGAAAGACTGGAGGAAAGACTAGGTGCTGAGAGCTCTCTTATACCTGCATTAAGGAGGCGATTAAACACACCTGAGCAATTACAAACACCTATGAAGCCATGTGTCGCAAACATTATGGTGCCCTGAAATGGGGGGACTACGTATAAACACAACTGTAATGTCTACATGGAGAAACCAAAATGTATAAAAATGGCCTTTAATAAAATCTGACAATGTGCACTTTAACCACATGTTATTTTTTCTATTACAAATCTCAAATTGTGGAGTACAGAGGCAAATAAATAAATGATAGGTCTTTGTCCCAAACATTATGGAGGGCACTGCATGTGCTGTATTTCTAATGTGTGTGAAGAAATCATAACCAATCTCATGTGTTTTAGCCCCAGGCTTTGGAATTTGTTTCTTTGAGTTGGGTGAGCTGGCCTTGGCTCAAGTTGTGCACTGAAATGCTCAACGATGCAACAGAATGTTAATTTTTGTTCTTACTTATTTCCCAACTATTATAAGATGTTGTCAATTCTCTCCCCCACAAAAAGAGATAGCTGACCTTCTCGTCACCATCCAACATTTTCTGAATAGCTCTACAACGTTCATAGTTTCCGAGTCCATTGTGTTGTGGTTCCAGCCATTTCTCACGCACTGATAATCACCACAGGCTGCTTGGATTTCTTCCCAAATTCAAGATAATCAGGAAGTCAACTGTCCTGAAATGGTAAGAGATCCAGATGCCCACATCACCTTTAAACAGTACGAGGATGTGTGCTTAAAGAGCTGTGACCTACAGGACTCCATGCTGGATGAAGGGATTAAACTCCATGTTCATCCTGTTCTCTCTGCTGAACCTCAACATTCACTCAGATCCCACGACCCTTCTCAACCACATTCACTGTTTGAGTAAAGGTCTATTTGAGTAATAGTTTACCCAATCAGCAGCCAATATCTTCTCAGTCTCACTGACAACAGGTAGTAAATGAAGACAAGTATATAATGAAACCATGTGATATTTGTAACATAGAAAGAGGCCATTCAGCCCACCATGCTGGTGCTGGTTAAACATGAACATGGAGCTTAATCCCTTCATCCCTCATCATTCATTAATCATCCTTTTTGCTGTGGACGTATGTTAGCTACATACATCAGCTACTCAAACCGTGTGCCTCTCCACTTCCCTCTCCTTCCTCAACATGAAACCCATCTATTTGATTAAGATGTTGCTGCCTATTCCTCATCTCAGCCTTGACCTGTAGAAGCACCTTGAAAGGCTCCTTTCATTAAAGACGTGTAAATGAGCTCTTTAACTATTTATCCAGACCTATGGAGCAGGCACGTTACATGGGGATCATCTTGTTAAGCCTCCGTCACAGAAGATTCAGAGACATAATGCAAAATGTCACTGCCTCTATCTTAGTCCAGTGATGAAGATTTGAAGGACAGGTCAATGATGACATCTGACACGAGTTAAGCTCATTCATTTGAACGTTATTAAAGTTTACATTTGTATAAAGTTGTAGGGAACCTGCTGATAATGAATGTGATTTATTACTTGCAGTAAACATCAAGCCTTGTTGCTTTTTCGATGCCGTTTATCTATCAGGAAATGGTGTTAGATGAATAAATCCCAGGGCTTGATGGTCTGCATCCCAGAGTACTCAAGGAGGTGGCCCTAGAAATTGTGGATGCATTGGTGATCATTTTCCAATATTCTCTCGACTCTGGATCAGTTTCTGTGGACTGGAGGGTAGCCAATGTAACTCCACATTTTAAGAAAGGAGGGAGAGAGAAAACAGGGAATTATAGACCAGTTAGCCTTACATCGGTAGTGGGGAAGATGCTTGAGTCGATTATTAAAGATGTTATAGCACCGCATTTGGAAAGCAGTGACAGGATCGGTCAAAGTCAGCATGGATTTATGAAGGGGAAATCATGCTTGACTAATCTTCTGGAATTTTCTGAGGATGTAACAAGTAGAATGGATAAGGGAGAGCCAGTGGATGGGTGTATCTGGACTTTCAAAAGCCTTTGACAAGGTCCCACACAAGGGATTAGTGTGCAAAATTAGAGCACATGGTATTGGGGGTAGGGTATTGACATGGATAGAGAACTGGTTGGAAGACAGGAAGCAAAGAGTAGGAGTTAATGAGTTATTTTCAGAATGGCAGGCAGTGGCTAGTGGGGTACCGCAAGGCTCGGTGCTGGGACCCCAGTTATTTACAATATATTTAACGATTTAGACGAGGGAATTAAATGTGACATCTCCAAGTTTGCAGATGACACAAAGCTGGGTTGCAGTGTGAGCTGCGATGAGGATGCTATGAGGCTGCAGGGTGACTTGGATAGGTTGTGTGAGTGGGCAGATGCATGGCAGATGCAGTATAAAGTGGATAAATGTGAGGTTATCCACTTTGGTGGCAAGAACAGGAAGGCAGATTATTATCTGAATGGTGTCAGATTAGGAAAAGGGGAGGTGCAACAAGACCTGGGTGTGCTTGTACATCAGTCACTGAAAGTAACCATGCAGGTACAGCAGGCAGTGAAGAAAGCTAATGGCATGTTGGTCTTCATTGCGAGAGGATTTGAGTTTAGGAGCAAGGGGGTCCTACTGCAGTTGTACAGGGCCCTGGTGAGAACGCACCTGCAGTATTGTGTGCAATTTTGGTCTCCTAATTTGAGGAAGGACATTATTGCTATTGAGGGAGTGCAGCATAGGTTCATCAGGTTAATTCCCGGACTGCATGAAAGAATGGGTCGACTGGGCTTGTATTCACTGGAATTTAGAAGGATGAGAGGGAATCTTATAGAAATATAAAATTCTTAAAGAATTGGGCAGGCTAGATGCAAGAAAAATGTTCCCAGATGTTGAGGGAATCCAGAACCAGAAGTCACAGTTTAAGAATAAGGGGTAGGCCATTTAGGACTGAGATGAGGAAAAACATCTTCACCCAGAGATTGTAAATGTGTGGAATTCTCTGCCACGGAAGGCACTGGATGTTTTCAAGAGGGAGTTAGATTTAACTTTTGGGGCTAAAGGAATCAAGGGATATGGGGGAAAAGCAGGAACGGGGTACTGATTTTGGATGACTGGCCATGATCATATAGTCTGCAGCTTGCTACTTTTCATTCACCTCTTTTTTTGAATGGGGGCATTACATCTGCAGTTTTTCCAATTGCTAGCACCACTCAAGAAACGGGAACGTTTTAGAAAATCACCATAAATATCATAAACTGGGTAAATATCATAAACTGGGTAAATATCATAAACTGGGTAAATATCATAAACTGGGTAAATATCATAAACTGGGTATTCAAATGAAGTCACACGCTCCAGACGGCTGTGCTGATGCATGAAGACGCATGATGACGCGCGCGTCAGTCGTGCAACCGTCGCGCGTCAGTCTCTACCGGCCAGTCATGTAAATGACGGCCAAGTGGGACAGGCCCTTTAGTCTCCAGGGTTCTCTCTCTGCAAGCTCACCACTGGTGTCAGAACCTATGCTTCACAGTGTGATATCATTGCAGTGTATCCCCAGATAATGATTGGTGTTTAAGTCCAGTGGGTGGCATGGTGGCGTAGAGGTAGAGCTACTGCCTATCAGCACCAGAGACCAGGGTTCAATCCTCACTATGGATGCTTTTCTGTACAGAGTTTGTACATTCTCCAGGTGACCTGTGTGGGTTCTGTCCGAGATCTTCGTTTTCCTCCCACACTCCAAAGACGTGTATGTTTGCAGGTTAATTGGCTTGGTATAAATGTAAAATTATCCCTTGTGCGTGTAGAGGTGTTAATGTGCGGGGAATCGCTGGTTGGTGCGGACTTGGTGGGCCAAAGGGCCTGTTTCCAAGCTGTATCTCTGAACTAAACTTGTTGTCCCACTTCCTTTTCCCACTCATGATCTGGGAGCATGGGTGGGAGCATTAATTTGTGCAATGGACCATATGCATAAGAATGGAATTATTGATTATGGAATGCCATACAATGCAACAAATTGGTGATGTGGGAATGGAGCGGGATCAGGGATCTCATCCTCACCCACTCATTTTGGCGGAAGTCGGGATCTCCACAGGAACATCCAACGCTGGACGTCACGGCATTCGAAGGCTATTGCCAGATTTTTCCAATTTAAAGACATCTCAAAGGAATGGGATAAATGGAGGTAAGAAAGATCAGCTGCAATCGGGCATCTACCTCGATCTCACGGATTGATGTGACCAGGCTCCTGTGTGAAAATAATTGTTCCATCATCTAGCAGTGCGCAAGGTTGGAGGAAATCCTGAGGCTAAGACCAGGAACTGAGATGTTCATGAGAATGAAGCCAGAATTAAAGCTACCCCCAGTGGCCCTGTCTTGGGGACAGGAGAGGAGAACTTTCCAGGAATATGGTTGGGCGTGAAGGATCCCGGAACTAGTCCTAAAACTACGTGATGCTGGTTTAAATCGAATGTCGACACAAAATTCTGGAGTAACTCTGTGGGACAGGCAGCATCTCTGGAGAGAAAGAATGGGTGACGTTTTGGGTCGAGACCCTTCTTCAGAATCAGAATCTGAGGCAGGGTCTCGACCTGAAACGTCACCCATTCCTTCTCTCCGGAGATGCTATCTGTCCCGCTGTGCTACTCCAGCATTTTCTGTCTACCTTAGACTTAAACTAGATGTGGGGTTGCTGAGGGGGTTGGAGGAGTGAATGCCTATAAGAGAGACAAGAAATTGCAGATACTGGAATCTTGAGCAAAACCCAATGTGCTGGAGTAAATCAACGGGACAGGCAGGGAATGGACAGATGACGTTTCAGGTTGGAATCCTTCTTCAGATTTCTGGCTCAACACTTTACATGGATGAGAGAGGTTTGGAGGGCTATGAGCCCGGAGCGGGCAGATGCGACTAGTCTACATGTAGCATCTTGATCAGCATGGATGGGTTAGGTCGAGAAGCCTGTTTCCTGCATGACTCCAGGAATCTATGACTCTACATCACTATATCACAAGGCTTTGTATATACAAAGCTATTTATGTTAAAGGGCCTGTCCCACCGTACGAGATAATTCAAGAGTTCTCCCGAGTTCTCCCCTGATTCGAGCTCGTGTAATGTACGTAGCAGGTACGTAGGAGCTCGTGGTTGTCACGTAGCGGCTCGTATGAGTAACGGTAGGTACTCGGGAAATCCGGTAAACTCGTGACGTTTTTTCAACACTGTGAAAAATGTCCACGAGTAAAAAAATACTCGTGATGAAAAAAATTGTTACTTTTTACTCGTGCGAGCCCCTACGTACCCGCTACGTACATTACACGAGCTCGAATCAGGGGAGAACTCGGGAGAACTCTTGAATTACCTCGTACAATGGGACAGGCCCTTTACTCTGAAATTCCTGGTCTGTGAGCTGAACCGTGTGGTTGGAGTTGCCACTTTATCTTATTCCCTGCCATCTGCAATGAATATATTCTATGTCCCAATGACTGCCTGCTGGTCTGGGGTGTGTTTTCGTTTTGAGAGTTAACGTTTTGGCCTGATACCCTTTCATCAAAACTTTGCAAAATTGGAAAACAACCACTTTTTTCAGCAGTTGGAAAAAAGGATGGGTGATGAGACCAGAGTAATATCTGTGGTGGGATAAAGACCAGAAGGGTCTCGACCCAAAATGTCACCTATTCCTTTTCTCCAGAGATGCTGTCTGACCCACTGAGTTATTCCATCTTTTTGTATCTACCTAAAATCAGGTGATGTTAGTGCTGATTGAGAGGGCAAGGAAGGCTTGTTTCTCACAGCTAATCTGTCTGCATTAGGTGTAAATAGAAGAAGTGTTCAGAGGGCAGGCAGGGTATCTTTGGGCTGGGGTAACAGAACTGGAAGTTTGAAACATAAAACCCTGCAGTTACTGGAAATAGAAAATGAAAGACAACTATAGAAAGACTGAACAGATTAGACAACAGCTGTGGAGAGTGAAAAAAAACCCAGTTAAAGTTGGAGGATAATGACCCTTCATCAGAACTGGCCAGTTGGATATCTGGGAAGGTTGCATACGTGAAATTATTGAATTCGGCATTGAGTCTCCAGAGGCTGTAACATACCTAGAGGGAAGATGTGGAAGGTTCACTGAGTTTCTGCTGACCTTTTTAGAGCTGTGCAAGAAAACAAGACAGAGAGGCTAGAGTGGCAGTGAGGATGGGGAATTAAAGTGACCGTGTGGTCGAAGGGAGGAGTTTTACAAAATGGTCACCCAATCTGTGTTTGGTCTCTCCAGTGTAGAGAATTGTGAGCACCAAATGTAATGCCCAAGTCTTCAAGATGCACAAATGATGATTGAAGCCGGTGAGCTTGAGTCCTTTGATAATGGCAGTGGAGAGGTAAAAGAGAAGAGTGCGCCACCTGTGGATGAAAGGGATAGTGCTGAGAGAAGTCCTGAGGGGAAGCAGTTCCAATGAGGCTGGCTTCCCTTCTTGTGACACTTGCCTTTTATAAGGGTTTACTGGAGATTACGCTGTCAGACAGTTTCGGACCTATGGACTCTGTAGGTAGTGCCTGGGGTCAATGGGTGACCTGTAAGATAGTGCAGGCAGTGAACTAGCCTTGCATTGAGATTGGTGCCTGCATCAGGACTGTTGCATAGAAATTGCATGCACTGGCATTAGTCCAGTTTGGAAGAGACACAAAATACAAAAGAACGCAAAAGCAAAAATAATCGGAGCATGGATAGTGCTTTTGAACATTCAGGCCAGCTCTGTCAGTTATCAAAATTAGCCTAATTTTCTTGTAGCTTCCATATCTCTTGATTTCCTAAACATCCAAATTCCATCTGTTGCTGTTTTAAATTAACTCAATGGCTGAGCCTCCTAAATGCTCCAAGGTAAAAAAACTCAAAGTGAAAACATTTCTCCTCATCTCTTTGTTAAATGACTTAGTGCTTCTTCTGAGTCAGACCTCAGGTGCTGAAGTCCTCAACCAGGAGAAGCATCAAGTCTACTCGGCCCTATAAGAATTACAGCAAATGCAGCGCCGGAGACCCTGGTTCGATCCCGACTACGGGTGCTGTCTGCACGGAGTTTGTACGTTCTCCCCATGACCTGCGTGGGTTTTCTCCGCGATCTTCGGTTTCCTCCCACACTCCAAAGACGTGCAGGTATGTAGGTTAATTTGCTTTGTAAATGTAAAAATTGTCCCTAGTGTGTGTAGGATAGTGTTAATGTGTGGAGATCGCTGGTCGGCACAGACCCGGTGGGCCAAAGGGCCTGTTTCTGCGCTGTATCTCTAAACTAAACTAAACTAAACACTGCCTATATCAAAACTGTCCAACATCGATACTAAATGCTCCTTGCAATCAAGTCTGAGTAAGGGAAACTGATAGGATTCAAAGGTTCTTTATCTGAATAGTCTTGACAAGGTACATGAGTCAGCACAAATCAATAGCTATAATTTGATAGCCAGGACAGAGATTTGATTGCAAGCTGACCAAAGATGGCAAATGGTATTTGTTATTTCAGAAGGGTGGACAAGCAGGATAAAGGGGGTGGCTTTGTTAATAATGGATGAGTTTAATGGAGTGTGTAAGAAGGGACTGTAAGAGGCTGGTTATTTCCGCCACCTCCAACGGGATTCCACCACTAGCCACATTTTCCCTTCACCCCTTTCCGCCTTCCGCAGAGACCATTCCCTCCGCAACTTCCTGGTTAACTCATTCCCCAAACCACCCCCTCCCCAGGTACCTTCCCGTGTAACTGCAGAAGATGCAACACCTGTCGCTATACCTCCTCCCTCGACTCTGTTCAGGGACCCCGACAGTCCTTTCAAGTTAGGCAAAGGTTCACTTGCATCTCCCCCAACCTCATCTACTGTATCCGTTGTTCAAAATGTGGAGTCGTATACATCGGCGAGACCAAACGCAGACTGGGCGATCATTTCGCAGAACACCTTCGCTCAGCCCACGTGAACCAACCTGATCTTCCAGTTGCTGGACACTTTAATTCTCCTTCCCATTCCTACCCAGACCTTTCTGTCCTCGGTCTCCTCCATTGTCAGAATGAGTTTAACGCAAATTGGAGGAACAGCATCTCATATTTCATGGGCAGCTTGAAGCCCAGTGGTATGAATATTGATTTCTCTCACTTCAGGTAGCTCGACATTCACTCTCTCGCTATCTCTCCCCCACCCAAGTCGCAATAGCTTCTCATTTTCACCCTAAAAAAACAAAGATCCTATAGCGAGCAAGATAGTCCACTCGGCGAAAAAGACGTAGTACGGTCATGGGCAGATTCATGGGTAATTTAAGGCCTCATTTCCGTAACCGGCTTCCGTCTCTGCACCAAAGATCCCATAGGATACTAGTGCGGAGACGGAAGCCGGTTACGGAAACATCCTCGTAAAAATAAAAGTTATTTGGTAAAAATCTTCTCCTCATTTTCAGAATTATAATTTATTAACACATACTGTTCCCCCGCAACGCTGATTACACTGCGAGTCGGGTCGGGTCGAGTCGGGTCGGGTCCGGTTACGGAAATGGATGAAAAAAAGGCCCACGTTCCGTTCCGTTGCGTACTACACGTCAGCCCATTGCATTTAGCAGGAGTGGTCTATCTTGCTCCGCTATAGGATCTTTGCTACAAACAGTGTTTCCTTTATCATTGTGACTTTTTTGCATATCTTTCATTCATTGTGCTTTATCTCTCCACATCACCGTCTATATCTCTCGTTTTCCTTATCCCTAACCAGTCTGAAGGAGGGTCTCGACCGGAAACGTCAGTCATTCCTTCTCTCAAGAGATGCTGCCTGTCCCGCTGAGTTACTCCAGCTTTTTGTGTCTATTTTGAGTTTACTGGAGTAATGAGTAGTGATACCGGATGTGAGTGGTGTACGGGCACTCAATCAGTAATGTACTGCGGGACAGAATACAGATGAAGAAACAACTGAAGTTTGCAGGAAAGGTATTGCATTAATCATATTTGGGTGTGAATTATCATCGAAGTTGGCAGGAAAGTGACATTTTCTCAATGCTTTGGAACTTTTTTTCCTACTGGATGACTCTAGTCAGGTCAGAGCTTAGAGCAGAGTCCCTGTGTCAGGAGTCCAGTGTTGGTCAAATGGATGGTGTGACCCACCCATTGGAACTAACTGTGCATGACCTGACCCTCAATGCTGAGGATGTTGGCATGGAGAAGTCGCTTATGTTCGTTCACCTATGCTGCCAATGGATTTGGAGGGTGTGTAAAGCCAACATTGTTTTCAACACTCTGTTCCCACTCTCTCCTTGACATATCTGGAGAACTTCTACCTTAAAGATATTCAGTGGTAATGGTACCTTGGTGGTATCTCTCCAGTGCTTTGAGGGGTCTGAAACAAGTTGTCCATGTGTCTGGCTGACAGGTGAGTTTCAATACTGCTCGATAGATCATGCGTTCTGGGCCGGGTTTAAGGTGTTGACCTTCCAGCACCTTTTCTGTCAATGACGAGCAGTGGCAAATTCCATCATCATCATCTATAGGAAGGATGTGCGTGCGCTGGAGAGAATGCAGAGGAGATTCACCAGGATATTGGCTGGATTGGAGGAGTTTAGTTATGGTGGGTGTATCAAAAACAAGAGGGCATAGGTATTAAATGAGGCAAAATAGTTTTTAAAGTGATTGAGGGGTAAGTTGTTTTACACAGAGAACAGATGATATCTGAAGGTTTAGATGGAGGACGTGGTAAAAATAGTTACAACCATGACATTCGACATATTTAGACATGCACTTATATAGGCATTTAACCAGGCAATTAAATAGGCAAGGCATTAAAGAATATATACTTAATGCGGGCAAATGGGATTCGGGTGATATGGTAGCATGGATGTGGTGGGCCCAATGGCCAGTTTCTGTGCTGTACAACTCGATGTGACTCTGACTGTTTGCTAATGGCATTTGCCATTGTGGTACAGTTTTTTTTAGCTCAGTATCATCTAACAACATCAACTTTCCCCTGTTTTCACTGTGCTACTTTGTAACGTTATAACTTTGTGCGTGTGTTTGTGTGAGTCCCTGTCACGGCCAGCAAAATGTTGTGTCTCAGCAAAATAATCTTTATAATGTAACATTTTAATTTACTGCACCTTTGTTTTTCATCCATCCCTATCAGTTATTTATGGCTATTTCCTATTTGTATTTGAGATTACTTTTAGTGCCTTTTTGAATTACCTCCATATTAAAAATCTGGACTGCACTCTATATCAGTTCCTTATCAATAACTTGTTTTCACTTTTGTTCACTGCCATCTGTCTCAGCCGATTGCCCCCTTTCTCTAGAATTCATCCGACCCTGAGTACGGATGCCATGGGGGACTGCTACTAAAGAGTTCTGTGCCAGAATTGTAGAGACTGCAGCAGGTGGAGCTCATAGAGGTGGGTGGCTGGGACCACTGGATTGCTGCCCATTCAGTATTTCAGTATTTCAGTATTCACTTTATTGCCATTACACCGAGTACTTACATACACAGAAGAAACGAAAAATTGTTTCTCATCAGTTTTTGTCAGTGCAATTAATAAAAACAGAAATAAATACTTACGTTAAAAACCCATCTAAAATAGAACTAAAAACAGACATTCAAACAGAACAATCGATCCCCGATCGGTGGCGTTACCTTGGCAGGTGTCTAGCTGTCAAGGTGTTGGGCGAGGATAGATGTGGGGGTGTATGTGTACGGGGAGGGGGACACAGTCTGTTAACCATTTTTATTGCTTGTGGGAAGAAGCTGTTTAGCATCCTGCTGATTCTGCTGCTGATACTCCTGTACCTCTTCCCAGATGGCAGGAGGGAGAAAATATAGTGGGAGGGGTGGTAAGGGTCCTTAATGATGGAGATGGCTCTTCGGATGCAGCGCTTCTGGTAGATCTCCAACAGGAAAGGGAGGGGGGCACCAATGATCCTACTGGCTGTCTTCACTATCCTGTTTAGCTGTCTTTGTTCGTAAGCCTTGCAGCTCCCAAACCAGGAAGTGATTCCTTCCACTGCTTGCGATTAGCCTTCCACATGTTCCCACTTGAGAGACATTGCTCGCCTGGATGTTGCTCCATCCCGTTCTGGTGGCCGTACGTTAGTGAGGACACAAAGCATCGAACAAAAAGAAAAGACACAAAAAGCTGGAGTAGAAGTTTTATAGATTTATCAAAGGGTGTGCGGAGAGAGAGGGAACACGGTGTTGATGCCAAGATTGGTTCTGCCATGTTCTTCATTGGTATTGGAGCAGGCTGGAAGAGAGGATTGGCCTACTCCTGCTTATTCTTTTTGTTCAGGAAGGAACTGCAGATGCTGGTTTAAACCGAAGATATACACAAAAGGCTGGAGTAACTCAGCGGGGCAGGCGGCATCTCTGGAGAGAAGGAATGGGTGACGTTTCGGGTCGAGACCCTTCTCCAGACAGACCCGACCCGAAACGTCACCTTTTCCATCTCTCCAGAGCTGCTGCCTGTCCCGCTGAGTTACTCCAGCCTTTTGTGTATATCTTCGGTTTAAACCAGCATCTGCAGTTCCTTCCTGAACAAAAAGAATAAGCAGGAGTAGGCCAATCCTCTCTTCCAGCCTGCTCCAATACCAATGAAGAACATGGCAGAACCAATCTTGGCATCAACACCGTGTTCCCTCTCTCTCCGCACACCCTTTGATAAATCTATAAAACTTCTTCCTTGAACAAATTCAATAACGCCACCTCCACAAATCAGTGAATATTCAGAGAGTGTTCTGAGGGATAGGTTATACAGGCATTTGGATGGGCAAGAGCTGATTAGTCAGCATGGTTTTGTACGTGGGAGGTCGTGTCTCACAAATCTGTGATTTTTTTGAAGACGTGACCAAAAAGGTCGATGAGGGCAGAGCTGTAGATGTTGTGTAAATGGATTTCAGTAAGGCATTTGACAAGGTTCTGCATGGTAGGCTGCTCTGGATGATTAGATCGCATGGGATCCAAGGAGAGATACCTG
Source organism: Malacoraja senta (assembly GCA_038087875.1). Taxonomy (NCBI): domain Eukaryota; kingdom Metazoa; phylum Chordata; class Chondrichthyes; order Rajiformes; family Rajidae; genus Malacoraja; species Malacoraja senta. The sequence goes on along the minus strand of CM075986.1, from coordinate 15,586,613 downwards.
AATGGATAGCAAATTGGCTCCATAGAAGGAAGCAGAGGGTGATGGTGCAAGGTTGCTTCTCGGACTGGAGGCCTGTGACTAGTGGTATGCCTCAGAGTTCGGTGCTGGGCTCGTTACTGTTTGTCATCTACATCAATGATTTGGATGAGAACATACAGGGCAAGATTAGCAAGTTTGCTGATGATACAAAAGTGAGTGGTTTTGCAGATAGTGAAGATGATTGTGAACAATTGCAGCAGGATCTGGATTGATTGGCCAGGTGGGCAGAGGAATGATTGATGGTATTTAATACAGAGAAGTGTGAGGTGTTGCATTTTGGGATGTCTAACAAGGGCAGGACTTACACAGTAAATGGTAGGCCTCTGGGTAGTGTTATAGAGCAGAGAGATCTAGGAGTGCAGGTGCATGGTTCCTTGAAGGTCGAGTCGCAGGTAGATAAGGTGGTCAAAAAGGCTTTTGGCACATTGGCCTTCATTAGTCAGAGTATTGAGTATAGAAGCTGGGAGGTCATGTTGCAGTTGTATCAGACGTTGTTGAGACCGCATTTAGAATATTGTGTTCCGTTCTGAGCACCATATTATAGGAAATAAATTGTCTGCTTGAATATGGATAGGGAAAATTGTCAGAATCTTTTTTGCTGTGGTAATTATATCTAAAGCAAGACGGCGTAGGTTTTCGGAGAAAGGAAAGAGTTTTAAAGGAGATTGAGCTTAAGTTATTTTACACAGACAGTTAAGAGAAAAAGATTAGTTAAAACAAATGTAGGTCCCTTGCAGTCAGAAAGGTGAATTGATCATGGGGAACAAGGACATGGCAGACCAATTGAATAACTACTTTGGTTCTGTCGTCACTAAGGAAGACTTAATTAATCTGCCGGAAATAGCAGGGGACTGGGGGTCAAATGAGATTGAGGAACTGAGTGAAATCCAGGTTAGCCGGGAAGTGGTGTTAGGTAAATTGAATGGTTTAAAGGCCGATAAATCCCCAGGGCCAGATAGGCTGCATCCCAGAGTACTTAAGGAAGTAGCCCCAGAAATAGTGGATGCATTAGTGATCATTTTTCAAAACTCTTTAGATTCTGGAGTAGTTCCTGAGGATTGGAGGGTAGCTAATGTAACCCCACTTTTTAAAAAGGGAGGGAGAGAGAAAACGGGGAATTACAGACCAGTTAGTCTAACATCGGTAGTGGGGAAACTGCTAGAATCAGTTATTAAAGATGGGATAGCAGCACATTTGGAAAATGGTGAAATCATTGGCCAAAGTCAGCATGGATTTACGAAAGGTAAATCATGTCTGACGAATCTTATAGAATTTTTCAAGGATGTAACTACTAGAGTGGATAAGGGAGAACCAGTGGATGTGTTATATCTGGACTTTCAGAAGGCTTTCGACAAGGTCCCACATAAGAGATTAATATACAAACTTAAAGCACATGGTATTGGGGGTTCAGGATTGATGTGGATAGAGAACTGGCTGGCAGACAGGAAGCAAAGTGTAGGAGTAAACGGGTCCTTTTCAGAATGGCAGGCAGTGACTAGTGGGGTACCGCAAGGCTCAGTGCTGGGACCCCAGCTATTTTCAATTTATATTAATGATTTGGGCAAGGGAATTGAATGCAACATCTCCAAGTTTGCGGATGACACGAAGCTGGGGGGCAGTGTTAGCTGTGAGGAGGGTGCTAGGAGGCTGCAAGATGACTTGGATAGGCTGGGTGAGTGGGCAAATGCATGGCAGATGCAGTATAATGTGGATAAATGTGAGGTTATCCACTTTGGTGGCAAAAACAGGAAAGTAGACTATTACCTGAATGGTGGCCGATTAGGAAAAGGGGAGATGCAACGAGACCTGGGTGTCATGGTACACCAGTCATTGAAAGTAGGCATGCAGGTGCAGCAGGCAGTGAAGAAAGCGAATGGTATGTTAGCATTCATACCAAAAGGATTTGAGTATAGGAGCAGGGAGGTTCTACTGCAGTTGTACAGGGTCTTGGTGAGACCACACCTGGAGTATTGCGTACAGTTTTGGTCTCCTAATCTGAGGAAGGACATTCTTGCCATAGAGGGAGTACAGAGAAGGTTCACCAGACTGATTCCTGGGATGTCAGGACTTTCATATGAAGAAAGACTGGATAGACTCGGCTTGTGCTCTATAGAATTTAGAAGATTGAGGGGGGATCTTATAGAAACTTACAAAATTCTTAAGGGGTTGGACAGGCTAGATGCAGGAAGATTGTTCCCGATGTTGGGGAAGTCCAGAACAAGGGGTCACAGTTTAAGGATAAAGGGGAAATCTTTTAGGACTGAGATGAGAAAAAACATTTTTTATACAGAGAGTGGTGAATCTCTGGAATTCTCTGCCACAGAATGTAGTTGAAGCCAGTTCATTGGCTATATTTAAGAGGGAGTTAGATGTGGCCCTTGTGGCTAAAGGGATCAGGGGGTATGGAGAGAAAGCAGGTACAGGATACTGAGTTGGATGATCAGCCATGATCATATTGAATGGCGGTGCAGGCTCGAAGGGCCGAATGGCCTACTCCTGCACCTATTTTCTATGTTTCTATGCTTCTATGTAATATCTGAAAGTCATTGCCAGAGGAGGTAATCAAATTAGTTACAACCATGATATTTAACTGGTATTTAGATAATGCAATTTGTGTAGTTAGCAATAAGATCACAATGGATGTGATGGGTCGAAGGGCCAGTTTCTGTTCTGTACAACTCTACGACTACAATTCTGACAGTCGAGTTCTAGCTCAGAATCAATTACAATATCAACTTCTCCCTTTTTTCGCTGTGCTTCCCTTTTCTAACTTTGTGCGTGTGTCTGTGTGTGAGTCTCTGTCATGCTCTGCAAGAAGTTATGTCTCTTCGGAAGCCCCTTTTTTGTGCTTTTCAAGCTGGGTTCACAAACTTGGTTTGTGCTGCAATGGGCCACAAGCTTGACTCTCCCCTTTGCACCATTTTCACTTACTGCATCTTTGTTTTTCATGTGTCAGTTATTTATTGTTTTTATTATTCGTATTTGAGATTACTTTTAGTGCCTTTATGAATTTAATCTATATTAAAATTCTGGACTGAACGCCATCTCAGTTCCTTATCAATATGTTGTTTTCACTTTTATTATTATTTCTCCAAAGGTTCCTTGATATCTGCCTTTATTTGTTTAAAGTCCTTTCCACTGGTTGAACACTGTGTTGGGACATTTACTGCTGGTATGAATCAATTCTGTGAAAGCACAGCTTTAGCTTAGGGACAAGGGATTCACAATGGGAGTCTTTCTCTTGCCATGTTGCACAGAAGGTGGTCAACATCAGTCTGTAAACATCTTCATTCACTAGTGGACAAGTGTAGTTAAGAGGACATTTTGTTTTAGTGGTAGATGGGATTGGAAAATAGTACTTCAGAAGTCCTTGACACCAGTCCAAATATGCTGGGTTAGGGAAGGCTCCGGAGAACTTACAGCATTGAAACAGTTCAATGGATAAGCTCCAGCTTCCTGTTGTCTTATGGCCAGTACTTCCTCGTGCTTCTGCAACTTCCGTACTCTTCACCTCATCTGCTTACTATGATGGACACTCATTGTCTCATGCCTGGGTGAAGAGGCTTCTCCCAATTAGATTAATCAATGAGAATCTTAGAATTGAAGGTGAAACGAGCCCCAGTGTATTCAGTTTTCCTGATAGTTTACTATCTCAACCTCCTGATTATATCTACATCTTCTCCTGAATCTTCATATCATTTTGTAATGGACAGGGCACATCTTCCTCCATGGAGGAGCATTCCTGGGCTTTTTCCCCACACCCACATCAGTGTGATTCACTCCACAAGTTCTCTTGTCACCACGACATGCACGTTATGATGCAAGATGTGTGCAAAGTGTTTGTTGGTGAATGAGCGGGAGTTGACCTGGATGTGTCAGCAAGTAGATGGTCAAAGTAAAGAGCTCAGAGGACCTTGCTTATGTCCATCATCAAATGTCAAGGCAGGCTATGGGATCATCATGAAACTGAGAAGCTGAGCCTTCCTATGATGAGCATTTCCCAGTTGCTACTCCCTTGCTCTGGCCGCCCTTGCTCCGACAAGTGAGGGGTAAAGCTTGATCTAATCTTAGGGAGTTGCCAGGGCAATTTACTGAAGTGTCAGTGGGTGAGCCTTTGATAAAGTTCCACATGTTAGACTGCGAAACCCGAGTGGCAATGTTTTCATCGGGAGGACGGCAAGTTTATGGACTGTGCTGTCCAGAGAACGTAGTTGATGCTGAGAGATTTGTATTGGTATTTGGATAGGAAAGACTTTGAACCATGAGGGCCAAATGTGGGCAACTTAAACTAGTTTAGAGGGGGTATCTTGTTCGGCATGGAAGAGTTGAGTCGAACTTTTTTCTGTGCTGTGTGACTCTATGAGGCTACAACTCTTGCTCAGTTCTGCAGTGGATGTCACCCTAGATTTTGGATCACATCTCTCGAACGTGTCATCCGGCTTACTGGTGCTTTGATTTTTTTGTTTTCTATGTTACAGGCTTACTAGTGAGATTGCTCGCTACTGAACCCAGGCTGAGGCAATAACTGGAGCTGACCCCAAGAACATAAGCTTCCTCTCTTAAGATCCTGTCCACTTTTGAAATTAGACGACAATACAATCTCTCGGGAGGTGACATTTCATCACAGCTTGTGTAGCAAGGCCAGCAAACATCAATAAACCTGAAGAAACACTTCACACAAAGATCCAATCACTGACTTTGCTTCCCCCAGGTTTAAATCCCAAAGGCAATCCGTTTTGCTACAAACTGATTTACTCCAGTAACAGTTTAATCCCCGAGGTCACACCCAGAAGTTGCCAAAATAATATTTATCTCAATTGGTGACCCCGAATTGGAACAGTGGGGGTCAATCAGTATATTTAGTACAACACTGAGGATGTGATATGCTTCCTGAGATTTACATGCTCCATTATCTTTGTCAACTACCAGCATGAGCATCCTTGAAAATAACATGCCTGACGGAAATTCCTTCAGAGTGGAATTTTTTTGCCAGTGTTGTTTTTTTGGGATTAAATTAGCTAACTTCCTAAATGGCCCCTTGGACAGGATATGTGATTAACCCTTGCTATTTAATTTACCGCATTTTACTGAGCTTCACATGGTCACAGTGGACACCAGCTTCATCCATGCTGTTGGCTGCACAATGATGCCTCGGGTGTAGCCAAAGGAACCAGTAGATGTAGTGTTAAAGAAGGAACTGCAGATGCTGGAAAATCGAAGGTACACAAAAATGCCGGAGAAACTCAGCGGGTGCAGCAGCATCTATGGAGCGAAGGAAATAGGCAACGTTTCGGGCCGAAACCCTTCTTCAGACCAGTAGATGTAGTGTATTTGGATTTCCAAAAGAAGTTTGACATGTTGCCACATAAGAGACTTAACTTAACTTAACGTACACAACTTAAAAGCCCAAGGTGCTGGAGAAAATGTGTTAGCATGGAGTGAAACTGGTTGTAAGACAGAAAACAAAGTGTTGGAACAAGTGAGTTATTTTCAGGCTGGGGGGATGTAAGTAATGGAGTACTCCAGGGATCAGTTCAGAGGTTCATAAGTTCTTGGCGCCGAATTAGGCCATTCGGCCCATCAAGTCTGCTCTCCCATCCAATCTTCTCAACCCCATTTCCCTCTCAACTCCATTCTCCCTCCTTCACACCTGGCATCGGTACTAATCAAGGAACTGTCAATCTCTGCCTTAAAAATACCCATTGACTGGACCTCCAGATCCTTTGGCCCCAATTTGTTTGTTATTTACATTAATGATCTGGAGGAAGGAACAAGGTGTAAAGTGTTCAAGATTGCAGAGGATACAGAAATAGGTAGAAGGGTGTGTTGCGATGGGGACATGATGATTCTTCAAAACAAAATAGATGGTTGAGTGATCAGGCAAAAATCTGGCAAATGGAGTTTAATGTGGGGAAGTGTGATGTCACATACATCAGTACGAGGAATCAAAGATTGATTATTATCTTAATGGCAAGAGATTGCGTGAGCAAAGTACGGAGGAATTGAAGTGTTTCAGTGCATGAATCACAAAAGTCAGTCGACAGGTCAAACAAGTAGTTAAGAAGGAAACAGCATATTATGGAGTCATAAAACTGTACAGCATGGAATCTGGCCCATCTCCCCACCATGTCCATCCCAGCCAAATTGGCATATTGGCCCAAACCCCTCTAATCCCTTCCTGACCACACATTTCTCTGAAGGTCCGATCGTTCTTGCAGAGGGTTGGAGTGTTAGAAAAGGCAGGTTTTATTACAGTTGTGTGGGTGAGGCCATAACTGGAATATTGCACACAGTTTTGGTCACATTACCTAAAAAAACATATTGTAGTATTGGAGGCAATCCAAAGGAGATTCATAATCATAATCATACTTTATCAGCCAAGTATGTTTCGCAACAAACGAGGAATTTGATTTGCCATACAGTCATACCAATAAAAAGCAACAAAACACACAAAATACATTTTAACATAAACATCCACCACAGCGACTCCTCCACATTCCTCACTGTGATGGAAGGCGAAAAAAAAGTTAAATCTTCTTCCTTTTCTTTGTCGGGGGACTCGAGCCTTCCGTTCACGGAATGATCTTGGCCCCCTTGGCCGGTAGTCGGGCCCTCCGCATCGAGGCGATCTCCCACGCCGCGCGATTGGACTCCGGGTCGGGGCTGGTCTATCCTCTTGCGACTTTCGAGCTTCCCGATATCATTCTCTACCCGAGACTGCGAGCTCCTCGATGTTGAAGTCCGCAGGCCGCGGTTGGAGCGTCGATCCCAGGCAAGGGATCTCAGGCTCCGATGGTAAGTCTACGGCCCCGCGGTGGGGCTCAAAGTCAGTCAGTCAGCAAGGCCGCCAGATCCATGATGTTAGGCTGCAGAGCGACCGGAGATACAATCCGGAACAAAATCACATTTCCGCAAAGGTAAGAGATTGAAAAAAAAAACTTTCCCCCGACCCTCTCACCCATCCCCACATAAAACAAACCAGAGAACATTCACACATACTTTTTAAAACACACTAGGGGGAAATCTTATTCAAACATAAAAAGTCCTAAGAGAGATGTTGAGAAGTTTTTTTACTGGTGGAAGAGTCATGAACAAGGGGACATTGGTACAAAATAAGGAGTGATCATGCTAAACCAATGTGTGTACAAACTTATTTTCTCAGGGAGCATTGAATCTCTGGAATTCTGTGCCCCTGAGGATGGTGGAGGCTGGATAATTCTTTGTAGTTAAGATAAAATAGACAATTATCACAAAGCTCAAGGAAATGAGCGTTATGGGGAATTGGCACAGAAGAGGAGTTGAGGCCAGTATATATCAACCACAATCATACTGAATGTTAGGGCAGGTTTGAGTTGCCTGGTGGTCAACTCCTGCTGCTATTTTCTTGTGTTATTGTGCCTGGCATTGTTAGGCAGCCGGCTAAATTACAGCAGAGTTTGTGTTGTGGGGGAATGTTGGAGGGGGGGATGTGACATTGGGGTATTGGGGTGAGGGAATAGTTAGGGTGGAAGTTACATTGGTTAGTGTCGTTACATTGAGGTAGGGCTTCTGTTGGGGTGGGGTTCACTGAATTAATTGTCTCATATGCACTGCACAGTGAAATTCTTGCAATCATTGTCATATTTTGGCACCATCGAAACATGGAAAAATAGGTGCAGGAGTAGGCCATTCGGCCCTTCGAGCCAACACCACCATTCAATATGATCATGGCTGATCATCGAAAATCAGTTCCCCGTTCCTGCTTTTTCCCCATATCCTGTGATTCCTTTAGCCCTAAGAGCTAAATCTAACTCTCTCTGGAAAACATCCAGTGAATTGGCCTCCACCGCCTTCTGTGGCAGAGAATTCCACAGATTCACAACACTCAGGGTGAAGAAGTTTTTCCTTATCTCAGTCCTAAATGGCCTACCCCTTATTTTAAAACTGTGACCCTTGGTTCTGGACTCCCCCAACATCGGGAACATTTTTCTTGCATCTAGCCTATCCAATCCTTTAAGAATTTAATATGTTTCTATAAGATGCCCTCTCATCCTTCTAAATTCCAGTGAATACAATCGCATCGACCCATTGTTTCATCATATGTCAGTCCCGCCATCCAGGGAATCAACCTGGTGAACCGACGCTGCACTCCCTCGATACAAATAATGTCCTTCCTCAAATTAGGAGACCAAAATTGCACACAATACTCCAGTGCGGTCTCACCAGGTCACGGTACAACTGCAATACAATGATACAATTTATTTGTTGTCATTTGAACCTAAGTTCAAACGAAATTTGGTTTCTGCAGTCATACAAACAAGTAAAAAGAACCAAGACACAACACAATTTACACAAACATCCATCACAGTGAATCTCCTCCTCACTGTGATGGAAAGCAAAGCCTTGTCTCTCCTCTGCACTCCCCATTCACCTCCCGATATCAAAGTCAAAGCCCCCGGCGGGCAATGGTAAATATGTCCCGCGGCCATTAAAGACGCGCCGGGCGATGCAAGGCCACGCTCCGGAGCCCCCGATAGCGCTATATAAAATAAATGTATTATTATTATTATTATCTTCAACCCCGCAACTCGGGCGGGAGAAGTTGCCGTTGCGGGAGCCCCGAAAAGCGGTCTCCCACCAGGGACCCGCGAGCTCCCGATGTCACCGTCCACCGGGCCGGCGGCTGGAGCCTCCGAATCTTCGGGGTCGGGCCGCAGCAGCGCGCCACCACAGCTCCTCCCGTTCCGAACTCGGCCAGCTCCGCGATGGTGAGTAAGTCCGCCGGCTCCGCGACTCGAGCTACAGGTCATTCCGTTGGAGGCCACTCCACGGTGCTAGGCCCCAACGACAACGGAGACCCGACAGAGAAAGGTCTGGTCTCCCGTGCAGGGAAAAGATTTTGAAAGTTTCCCCCACCCCACCTCACCCCCCCCGCCCCCCCCGCCCACCCCACACATACCCAGTTAAAAAACCCACTATAAACGAAACTCAAACGAAACAAAAAAAATAAAAAAGACAGATGGACTGCAGAGGCCGCTGCGACCTGGGTCGCGCCGCCCACCCAATAGGACATCCTTGCTCCTAAACTCAAATCCTCTCACAATCAAGGTCAACATGCCATTAGCTTTCTTCACTGTCTGCCGTACCTGCATGCTTACTTTCAGTGACTGATGTACAAGCACACCCATGTCTTGTTGCACCTCCCTTTTTCCTAATCTGACACCATTCAGATAATAATCTGCCTTCCTGTTCTTGCCACAAAAATGGATAACTTCACATTTATCCACATTATACTGCATCTGCCATGCATCTGCCCACCTATCCAAGTCACCCTGCCACCTCGTAGCATCCTCCTCACAGTTCACGCTGCCACCCAGCTTTGTGTCAGCAGCAAGCATGGAGATGTCACATTTAATTCTCTTGTCTAAATCGAGAGTGTCGCTCAATGTGGGGTTCAAATCCATGACCATGAGATTACGAGTCTCATGCTCTACCGGCACAGCATGCCGGGCTGTGTTGCAGCATTGGAGTGGGTTTCTAGTTTTTAGTTTTTAGAGATACAGCATGGAAGAAGGCCCTTTGGCCCACCGATTCTGCACCGACCAGCGATCACCCATACAGTAGACAATCCCACACTCACTAGGGGCAATTTACATAAGCCAATTAATCTCCAAACCGGCACATCTTTTGGAATGTGGGATAAAACCGGAGCACCCGGAGAAAGCCCATGTGGTCACAGGGAGAAAGTGCAAACTCCACACAGGCAGCCCCGAGGTCAGAATCAAACCCGGTTCCCTGGAGCTGTGAGGCAGCAGCTCCACTTCTGCACCAATGTGCCGCCCTTAACTGCTTTAACCCATGTAACCTCCATCAAACATATCCCTTAGGTCCTTTAATTTATGTTAAGATGGGAGATACATTACAATGTGGATGAGAGGTCACAGCGTGCGATATCACAGTGATATAACAGGTAGATATTCTAACCAAACCTGTGGCAAAAGTGCTGAAAGAAATAAACATTAAAGGGTTAATGGGGTTGTACTATCATGGCAGTTTTGTGGTCTTCACATACTCAAATTTACTAAGCTTCATATCGCAGCATGTAGTGAGTAACCAAAGGAATTTGAAATGATTTTTAAAAATAAGCTGAGATGAACGAATTACAGGAGGAACTAATATATTCAGCGACATGGGTGAAGTGCAGGGGAATCACTTCACACAATGAGTTTATTTGAAACCAACCATCTCTTTCCTCCTCTGACATCTGGGATGTGGCTGTCCACAATACTTACAACTTCTTGCTGTCCGGATTCATTCCAAAACACTTAAATCACTGCAGGAAAGAAATCCATTCACCAGCCTTACAAAATACTAGTAAAACCAAACATGTTTGTGGGATAAGGTCCGACATCAAACAGACTGACCTTCCAGAGAGGATGACGAGTACAGGACTGAATATGAGTCATCTACAGAAAACAAAAATTATAAGAAAGTGGGTACCATTGAAGGTGGGTGGGAGGGATGGTGCAATTGTGTCAAATAGTCATTTGGTTATAACTTCTGTATGATAAATAAAGAAGGTTCAAGGTGATCTTAGAAAGGTGCAAGCAAACTATCTTCAAATGGGAGATTTACACTGGGACCCAGTTTGAGGGATTATGGGGTGATTTTGAGCAAATGTAGCTGAGATACAGATGTGCAGAGATACAGATGTGCAGAGATACATATTGTTCGTGTGACAGAACAAACTTGCATTGGTCTCCTCTCTATGTCTACACTGTGACTTCCGTACCTGTGACCTTATTCCACCATTTCCAGCACTGCTCCACCTGCAGGCAACAGGTGCAATTACCCAAGACTGCATGCACCATGCATCCTGCTGACTGTGCAAGGTTTCTTCATGTTTTGCTGTCAAATATTTACCCCAAGAATGATCACAGTGCCCAAATTACTCTGTCAGCATATTAGCGTAGAACATTAATGAAATGGATCCATAAATTTCTGGAGACAAGTTTCCAGCTGAGTTTGGAAATTTATTTCTTGGCTGCTCAGCAATATTCACAGAGGACACTCCTTGCTCTCACCAACCCTGGAGGTGAACTCTGAACTGCACGCAGCATATCCCAGAGTGGAGGCTTGTCCTGGAGTCTCTAGACATGGAGCATTCTTTTCATGCAACAACCATTTGGATGCAAAATATGTTGTTTCTCAACTAATTGTGGCACGGTGAAGCAGTGGTAGAGTTGCTGCCATACAGCACCAGAGACCTGAGTTCGATGCTGACTACAGGTGCTGTCTGTACGGAGTTTGTATGTTTTCTCCATCACCTGCGTGTGTTTTCCCCGGCTGCTCCGATTTCCTCCCACACTCTAACGGCGTACAGGTTTGTAGGTTAATTGGCTTGGTGAAATTGTAAATTGTCCCTGGTGTGTGTAGGATAGTGCTAGTGTACGGGGATCTCTCGTCGGCACGGACTCAGTGGGCCGAAGGGCCTGTTTCCGCGTGGTATCCCTAAACTAAACTAATTCATTTTGAATGGTTTTGCTTTTTAGTTGCGAGGTTGTTGGAGCTGTTGGCCAGGATGGAACTGATATGAACAGGGTGCCTGGTGCTTTCCATACAAAGGGCAACCCATTCATAACTGCAGGCATCATGGTGATAGCAAGACAAGTACCCAGAACTAAGGGGTGCATTTAAACCACTCTTAAAGAGCGGATTTCCACAACTAAAGCCATCTTCACTAAGCACTGAACTCTCCTGCACATTGTCCTATCGATGGAGCCAATGAAGTATGGGACCATCAGTCAATGGGCACAGAACCGTAACACTCAGGTGGGAACACTAATGTTGTGTGCACGGTGCACTGAAACATACTGCAACAGGTTGAGCGACGCAGTGTTGTCAATACATATTCCTCTCCTCCATCATTACTTTCAATTGATTGAACCCCAAGTCCGGAACCCACTTTACTGAGGAGCTCTGTCAGTTGCCTGCCTGAATAACAGGAAAAAGCAGGGATGCTCCCTCAAACAGCTGGACTGTGAACTTGTGTGACTTTATGCGGGGAGATGTCTCTGAGGAACATCATGTCCTGCCAAGCTTTAACCATAAACGTTATCGGCTTCAGTAGTAAGACAGGTGGCTGACCGAGCACCTTCTTATCTGGCAGTGACCTTTAATTTTTGCTTGGTGTGCTCTTCAAATTTATAATAAAAAACCTTATAAAGATAACAACGGGCAGCTGCAATCTCCCAGGACATAGTTTATTGTCCAAGGCATGATGTTGTGCATGGGGAGGGAGCAGATTAAAGCTAGCCCCTTAGAAAGGAGAAAAAGCAAGCAGAACACTCAAGAGTCAAGCATATTTTATTGTCATGTGTACCAAAACGGAATCATGAAATTCTCTCTTGCAGCAACACAGCAGCTTTATGAACACAGTAGACTGTCTATTTTACTTCGGAGTCAGGATGAGGGATTACGTGAAGAGCCCGTCCAGCACGCATGCGCGACATTAGCGTTCACGCAGTGCAACAGCGACGACCGGGAGCACAGGTGCTCCCGCTACAAGTTTAAACAGCGGACCATCAGGTAAGTCTTACTCTGAGGTCGTAATCAGCAAGCTGTGCTCTGCTCTGTATTCCAGGGAAACTGGGAAAAATGAGTAAAGCACGGCAAAGGAAGAAAACCGTCCCCCGTTCGAATCCAACAGAACGGGAGTGTCCCATCGGTGGGGGGCGAGAGGCGGCACCTGGACCGCATATGCTGCGGTCCACCCTCATCGAGACCGAGCCGAGCCCAGTACCGCTAGCGTAGCCTGATGAACAGCAGCGGGCTGGAGGCAAATCAAGGCAAAAAACATACCGGCCGGTTATGTCTCACTCCGATGAGGAGGACTCTCCGCCTTAGAGCGGCAGAGCTAGCTGCCTGAGCCGCATGGAAAGGCTCATGGCGCAAATGCTCCAGCGAGACTTGCTTCGGGAGCTGGAGCAGTCTCGCCAAGGGAACTCAGGCACTCCCACATCAGTGCTCTACAATGCACTGGCCATCGCTTTCCCCTCAGCCGAGGGCAGCGTTGGCGACCAGGGCTGGGCTGGTCAGCAACAGGGGTCATTGGCTGAAGATGTCGGGAGTCCGCTTGGGGTACAGGATCAGGAAGAGCTGCTGGGTGTGGAGATTGGCTACGTGGTTACACCGCGAGCAGGGCGGCCGTTGCAGCCAAATCTGGCAGCCAACATTACCCACCTGTCCCTCAAACCCCTACAAAATCAGGGGGGTATGTTGGACAGAGAATCCGGAGCCAGGAGCTAAACTTACAACGCATCCTCAAGCTCCTGATAACAGGGATAACATCCTATGCTCGTTCCGTGGATGGGGTGGATATGACCACAAACCAGCAAGACACTCTGGCTCTGCTGTGCAACACCCAATATGAAAACAACCTCCGCAAGGAGAGAATAAGACCTGCCCTCAATCCCAGGTTTGCAGGACTGTGTAAAACACCGGCCTCAGAGCCACAGATCCTGTTATTTGGAAGGACAAGTGAAAGACCTGGAGGAAGAGTCCAAAGCATTTGGCCTCATGAGGGCAGGCCCCGGAACGAGCAGACCCACACAAAAAACCAGACGGCAGTACCCCACCGCGTCCACCAGTCGAGGTCGAATTTATGGAACTGGTGAAAGCTCGGGGTCCGCATACTATCCCCGAAAGCCTTTTTAGGCCAGGGCACAGAGCGGACCCCATGGAAAATGCGCCACCCCCAATCAGCAGTACATCCAGCAGTACAACGACGGATGAACAAACGGAAGAAAGGAACACTACCATAACTATGGAGGTAGGTGGGTCTGGTTCCTACCAGCATGTAAAAGTGGGGGAACTGTACTAACAGGGGGGAGATTACACCTGTTCATTGAAGCATGGAGGTGTCTCACGAATGATAGTTATATACTTAACAGTATTCGGGGATACAAAATAGAGTTCATTCAAGAAAACATGCCACCAGTTCAGCATGTACCCCAAAGGGTCTTTACCCTCTCAGTCAAAGAGAAACTAGAGGCTCAAGCAGAACTGGTGAGGTTACTTACAAAGGGTGTCATTGAGAAATCCAAACATGAACCTTTGGAATTTGTCTCAAATATATTTACCAAAAGCAAAAAAGATGGTGGATGTCGCATCATCATTGACTTAACCTCACTAAATACCTTTGTTAAGTATGTACATTTCAAAATGGAAACATTTGTAACTGCCAAACAACTGATTTCCAAAGGATACTTTATGGCAAGCATTGATTTAAAAGATGCCTACTATTCAGTACCCATTCATAAGGGTCATCGCAGATACCTGAAATTTACCTGGATGGGGCAACTATGGCAGTATAAAGCATTGCCTAATGGGTTGACATCAGCCCTAGACTATTTACCAAGATATTAAAACCAGCCTTGGCAACATTAAGGAAACAATGACATATTGTCATGGCATATCTTGATGATATCCTAATAGCAGGCAAAACCATGGAGTTGGCTAAATCAGCTGTATTAGCTACCAAACAATTGTTTGAAACCCTGGGTTTTGTCATACATCCAGATAAATCTAAGTTGACGCCATCCACAACTATGGACTATCTGGGATTCACAATTAACTCAGTCCACATGTCTGTAACGTTGCCAAAAGGTAAAGCAGCAGAATTGGCACAGACGTGCAACAATTTAATGGTAAGCAATCGACCAACCATCCGACAAGTGGCAAGAGTAATTGGCAAAATGGTAGCAGCATTTCCAGCTACACAATTTGGACCCCTGCACTATCAGCACCTACAAAGGGCAAAAGTACAGGCGTTGAAACGACATGCAGGTCACTTTGACCGAACCATGAAACTACCCATTGAAGCAATATCAGAGTTACAATGGTGGATAGAACACATTTGGCATTGTTCCAGCCCTATCATCATCAATAACCCAACGTTAACTATACAAACAGATGCCAGTGCTCAAGGCTGGGGAGCAACTAATACCATATCCAGCACAGGTGGTAGATGGACTAACCTAGAATCATCTTTACTACAAACACTGGGCATAAATTATTTGGAAATGTTGGGTGCGTTTTATGGTTTAAAAGCATATTCTAGGAATATGCACCATTTGCATGTTCGTTTACAAATTGATAATATCACGGTGGTGGCCTATATTAACCATATGGGCGGAATAAAATCGATATCATGTGACAATTTGATCAACACAATCTGGTAATGGTGGGTCGATAGACATATTTGGCTATCAGCAACTTACCTACCAGGTAAGCTAAATACAGTGCCAGGTCACGCAAATTCAATGATAAACACCGAATGGATGTTAAATCCTAGAGCTTTTGCTAAAATTACAAAGCAATATGGCACACCAGATATCGATCTCTTTGCATCCAGACTAAATCACCACGTACCAATGTATGTCCCTTGGGAACCACACCCTGAGGCAGCAGCGATAGATGCATTCGCGCTGAACTGGGGGACCTATTTCTTCTATGCTTTTCCCCCCTTCTGCCTTAATCTGTAGGGTACTACGCAAAATACAGATGGACTCTGCTTCAGATATTTTGATAGTACCAACTGGCCTTCACAACCATGGTTCCCAGTGGTCCTCGACATGGTCATCGAAACTCCTATGACCTTTCCCAGTAGCCCAGACCTATTGACGCACCCTGTATCAGGCATAGGTCATCCATGCCATGACAAAATTAACCTACTGGGTTGCAGATTATCAAAAGACCACTGCTGGGACTGGGATTGTCTGACAGGACCATCAACATGATGACACCGTATGTCCACCAGGAAACAATACCTATCGAGCATCAGGAAGTGGGAAAGATACTGCTCGACTACTGGGACAACGTACTCATCTGCAACCATAACCAATGTACTGGAGTTCCTGGGGGGCCTTCACCATAATGAAGGATTGAGCTACAGCACCATCAATACTGCCAGACGTGCGCTGTCAGCCTACTTAAAACAGGTGCCAGGACAACAGGCCATAGGGTCTCACCCGCTGGTGATCAAACTCATGAGGAGTATAGTCAACTCCAACCCTCTTAGACCTAGGTATACCCAAATCTGGGATGTCAGTGTGGTCCTGACATACCTAAGGGGATGGTCCCCAGCCAGGTCTCACCCTGGAAAAGCTAACCCTGAAAACGGTCATGCTGATGCCACTAGTCTCAGCACAAAGAGTCCAGTCCCTCCACTTACTGCGACTGGACAACATGGTTATAACACCAGACCGGGTCTCATTCACCATTCAGGAGCTGCTAAAGCAGAGCAGGCCAGGAACTTAAGTCCTAGTTATGGATTTCCGGGCATACCCACCTGACCTACGGTTGTGTGTCATGACTCACTTATTCACTTACATCAACACAACAAGAGATTCTCGAGGGAGAAAAAAGGGAAAAAAAAAAAAAAAAAGCCTTATGGGTCAGCCACAAGAAACCTCATGGTTGGGTGTCGAGCCAAACCATCTCAAGATGGCTCAAGCAGGTACTGGGAGCTGCTGGAGTAGATACTGATGTATATACATCTCACTCCACCAGGGCAGCATCCACATCGGCGGCTAAAAGAATGAACATGGAGAAAACGTTCCAAACGTTCTACAACAAGCCGCTAGCAGAACCTGTGTTATTTGCAGAAAGAGTTTTAGAATCTGCAAAAATATATAGTTTAAGCCCAGGGGAGCATTTTGTCTTTTGTTATTGTTTAATAGATACCATTATTGTTTACAAACAGATTATGGTTGATTACGATAACATACTTCCTCCCTTGAATGACTTCGGCAGCGAGTGAAGTATGAACTGTTACACGGTTTGAAATCACAGAGCTTTAAAATCTTCACGTAGTCACTCACGTGACTCCGAAGTAAAATAGTAAGATTAAACGAGAACTTACCAGTTTGAAGTTTGATCTGTATTTTATGAGGAGTTACGATGAGGGATTACGTGCCCTCCGCTCCCACCCTCAATTATAGAGATCAACTGGTATCTTAGTTCTCCTTTTCTTTACTATGTTTATTTCAATTATTGTGTTTCCTGTGATTCCACACCGCTGCTTTGAAGAATGTCGCGCATGCGTGCTGGACGGGCTCTTCACGTAATCCCTCATCGTAACACCTCATAAAATACAGATCAAACTTCAAACTGGTAAGTTCTCGTTTAATCTTACTAATAACATGCACAAAAATTTAAAGGTTCAATAAATAAAACAGCCCAATATAGAGCCAAAGAAAACAAAGCCTCAAATCCCTAATGCAACCACAATAGTTTTTAGTTTAGTTTTGTAGTGTTCAGTAGTCTGATAGTTGTTGGGAAGAAGCTGTACCTGAACCTGGGGGTTGCGGTTTCCCAACTCCTATACTTTCTTCCCGATGTCAGGAGTGAAATGAGAGTGTGGCCAGGGTGGTGTGGGTCCCTGGTGATGGTGACTGCCTCCTGTACATCCCTTCGATGTGAGGGAGGTCACTACCCATGATGCACCAGGCAGTATTGTAATCTCCCGTTCGAGTTGCCGAACCAGGCCATGATTAAATCAGTCAATATGAGAGACTATTCATTGACATCCCAAATCTTCTCAATCTTCTCAGGAAGTAAAGGCATTTTCGAGCTTTCTTCATGGTGCCATCAATGTGCTGGGTCCAGGATAGATCTTCAGAGATATGTGCACCTAGGAAATTGAAGTTGTTGACGAAACATTGACAGTGCTTTGATTTCCCAGTCCCTGAGTCTGGTGCTCCGGTTTCCTCCCACATCTAAAAGACATGCGAGTTTGTCAGTTAATTGTCCTCTGTTAAAAACAAATTTTAAACTGCCCCTAATGTGTAGGGAGTGGGTGAGTAAGTGGGATAACATAGAACTAGTGTGCATGGGCAATTGATGGTTATCGTGGACTCGGTGGGCCAAAGGGCCTGTTTCCATGCTATGTTTCTAAATTAAAACTAAATTAAAATTAAAACAGTCTAGGGTGGGTCTTGAACTAACAAACTTTTGATTCATGGCCGCTTGAAGCTCAGCCTGTGGAAGGATGGGGATATTGACGAGCTTCAGATCAGGCATGGTCTGAGTGAATGGCAGACCAGTCATTAGATGAACAGTCTCTATTTGTTCGTAATGAACCTATCTCAGTGGGAACATGACCCTGGTTGTGTATGCAGCTGGCCACTCTCCAGCGCTATATCGCATCTAATCTATTGCATTGTTCCGTTGCAGGAAACCTATGACTGTGGTAAAGGTCATAGAAAACAGAGAGGGCATTTAAAAGCGGTGAGGCATTTTATGTAATTTAGTTTTACCCTTTAAAATATTTCCGAAAAGGACGTCTTGCAGGAGTACGTTTACGGTATTAAAGTATTTTTAAATTATAAAGTTGATTGCTTGCTGAGATTGTATCAGCATGAAAATAAGTTTAGGGAATAAATAAAGTTATTAAAATCGCAGCTTAATTAATTCACTGGGAGCTGCGAGAGGCAGCTTGCAGGTTATGGACATAGATCGGAAACTTCACAGCAGCTATAGGCAGGATACTGGAGTCATGGGGTTTCCACACTGAACACTATTTGTCATACATCTGCAGATGAACGTTTGCGTTCTAAGCTTTGATTCATGGAAGTACACTCTGTGTACTTTATAAAACTCACAAACAATACCCTAAACTTCCATGTATGATGGGCCCATGCAACAGTTGTTATGTAAGGCAACTGTGAACATTTGCTGCAGGAATTAGCTCATCTTTTTCTGCTCTAGCATGGTAAAGGGCACTCACAATAAAGCAAGATTTCAGATTGGTTCATCCTTAGCTGCTATGCTACTAACGAAGAAGGGTCTCGACCCGAAATGTCATCTATTCCTTTTCTCCAGAGATGCTGTCTGACCCACTGAGTTACTCGTTTTTCGAGTCTATCTTCGGCTTAAACCAGCATCTGCAGTTCCTTCTTACACATGCGACTAACAGAGTTCTGTTGCAACTAGTCTCTCACTTTTCATAATCGTCTTTCCGTCGATAGGTGTTGCCTGTGGAGGTGGTCAATGCCTGGTACTTGTATGGTGTAAGTGTTCCTTGCCATGTGTAAGCCTGCATCTGAATGTTGTCCAGGTCTTGCTGCAATGCAGGCTGTTTCAGTTGCTGAATTGTGTTGTGAATGGATAGTGTGCATTGTGAATGCAATTGAACATTGTGCAATCGGTTCTGACCTTCCAAATGGAAGAAAGATCATTGATGAAGCAGCTTAATATGTTGATAACTTCTGCTGTAAAGAAGCAGGCGAAACACAGCTTTTGTCACTTTTACTATTATCAGTCTCTTGTACGTTATTCTTGTTACGCTCCTCAGCTTGTTTATCATGGCCGGATTTAGATGAAGAGAGGCCCTAGGCTATTCCACTTGTGAGGCCCCTCCCAATCCCCCACCCCCACGACGAGAGGAAGATGGAAGAGTCCACCAGATTGACACCGATGTACAGCCGAGTGTGGCCAATGAGATAACGGCTGGAAAGTTGCGCTTTTTATTTATTGTCGAGTTATCGGCTAAAAACACTATTATTCTGAAATGGAGGGCAAGGAAAATTACTGAAATGTTGTTGTGAGACCACAATGCTTTGTGACAGCATATGTAATAAAGGCCTATGACAGTGTCAAAAATATTATACACCAGGCCCGTACGAAGCTTTTCAAAAAGGGGGGTGGCATGGCAGGATTACAACATTTTAATGTGAAATAAGTGCACGCAGCGCATATCACAAGCGCAAAGCTCAAAGACCCTTGCGGCCGGGGTTTTAGATGCTCTCTGGTGCATTCTGAGCCTTATTTTGGAGCATTTTTGCACCAAATTTATGACCAATATTTCAGAAATAATTTTGGTTGAGTCAAGAGTAATGAATGTTTGGAATGGGATGATTGGGGTCATTGTTGTATACATTTTTTTAAATCAAGAATTGAAGCTGTCCTTGTTTTAATAATCAAGTTGTACTGTAAAATGTTATGTAAAATGTTATAAAGGAGCATGCAAACACGGCAAATAAAATACTGTACGTTTTTGCAGTAAATAAAACCTTTTTCTAGAAAATGTTTTGTGTGTTGATTTGATTGCCTGTTACTGTTCGACTGTGTTAGTGTGTGCACATTAAAAATATGATGCAAAATGAAAGTCGCAAACTATGGAATACATATTTGTCAGTATTGTTATCAAGGAAAAGAAAGCAGTTCCAATTGTTTGATATTATTCACATGGAGGAGAAAATATAATTGCTCTAAAACCTTCCTTAATTTTGCAATTTCACTAAAGATAATCCCCCTTTCCCTCTCCCCCTCCTCCTTCCCCTCCCTCTCCCTCCACCTCTCTCTCTCCCCTCCCCCCTTCCCCTCTCTCCCTCCCCCTCTCTCTCTCTCTCTCTCCCCCTCCCCTCCTTCTCTCTCCCTCCTCTGTCTCAACCCCCCCCCTTTCCCCCTCTCACATCCCCCCCTCTCTCTCCCCCCTCCCCTCTCTCTCCCTCCCATGCAGCGAGGCTCCGACTCCACGCCGCAGACACAGCAGCCCACCCCCCCCCACCCGGCCCGGAGAAATGGGCATTCCCGCAACGCAATATTCCACTACTTACCTGGAGTAGACATGAGGCATCGAGGTGATTGTGTGGAGTGCAAATGGAGATCTGAACCCATCCGGGCCCACTGCGCACGCGTGGAGAGACAACGTCATTTTGCGTCGCTACTGCGTCATCGGCTTCCCCCAACTGCGCAGGCGCGGATGGTCGCAATTTTTTTCCCCAAAATTTCCAGCGGCCGGAACCAGAATTTCGGGTAATTTCCGTCAAAGTGGAAACGCTGATAGCGCTCCAAATTTTTTCTCGGGATTTTTTTTACTCTGAGAAAAAAACACCTTGGGCGGAGGCCCCCTAGATTTTGAGGCCCTAGGCTTCGGCCTATGAAGCCTATAGGTAAATCCGGCCCAGCCGAGGCCCCCCTAGATCTCGTGGCCCTAAGCTTAAGCTTGTGAAGCTTATACGTAAATCCGGCCCGGCTGTTTATGAAAGAAAGAAGTTAACGTTGTTTGCGTAGAAGTGATAGGGTTGTTAGTGAGAAAAATTAAATTTAGTATTAGAGAGTAATCTCCGGAGTGGCTGGGACTACATTAGGAAGATGTAGTCTTCCTAATGCGACGGAGTCAGAGCAGACAGCAGGGCCTGCAACCATTAGCAGTGTTGCTAAGCTGCAGTTGTAAAAGTAACAGAATTTACCAAAATAAAGCAAATACGTTTTTTTGCATTTTAGCCACCTAAATTGGAACCAACTCAACCAAGTAATCAAGTATGAAAAAAGAACGTCTCATGAACTATTGCTCAAGCCATGAATATCGCAGAATATTAGTATCAAAAGCGGTAGGTTGGCAAATAGGCTCAACTCCCCTGGCAGCACAGTCCTTCAGGACTCGCCCAGCTCTGTCAACCTAAGCCACTGTTGGTGAAGGGCGTAGAATGTGCTCTGGGTGGGCCCTTCAATGTCTTTGCTATTCAGTGCTCTTCCAAGTTTGTTCAACAAGGAGGAGCATTGATTCATCAGCTGGTGGATTAAGTAACCAGGAGGAGTAGTTGGTTAGTAATCAGGAGGAGGTTTCATGTTTGACCTGATGCCATGTGGTGTCATGGAGTCAATGTTGAGGATTCATAGGGATCATCACATGACCTGCCCAGGACTGTGAATGAGTCTGAAATGTTGCCTAGGGTATGATTCAGTGAGGGCTGACAATTTACCCTGTGACTGGTGCCAGATCTGTCCGTCACAAGATCTTTCGTCAGCACCTTACTATGAGCCAGTGGAGGTCACGACTCCCAATGTAAACCATCTCGGCACTGCTCAGCACTGATCTCTCTGCACAGTGTCTAAGTGGAAATGAATATCACACACCAAATGATGGTGAATCCAATCTCCATCAAAACCCACCTTAATTCCCTACCACGTTGCTCCAAGGAGAACAAATACACCTCCTCCAGCCCCCGCACAATGAAAGCACTAAATCCTGCTGCCATACCTATTAATCTCTGCACCCATGCCAAGGGCAGTGCAGACAGGGTGTTCAAGGGGCCTGCCCCTTTGCTCTACAGTTTGATGTTGCTGTTTTCTCAAGTCCTGGAAGATCTCTTTGAGCAGCCTCACATGTCTGGAGAGTCTAATTCTTTACCCAGGGTCAAAAACAGTCTTGAAAAGGAAGCAATGGGCCACCTTCTTGAACCGCGGCAGTCTTGGCTGGCAGAGAACTTTGTTACAATGTTCAGGAGGCACCGTATTACAGGCTGTCCGTCCATTAGACTATTTTGTCTGTAAATCGGAAAATACACATGCGCTATGGGATCCACACCTCCACAGTGTTGTAATAATCGGCATTGAAAACACAGAAGACTGATTTGAAAGAATAATTACGACAAGTGAAGAGAGAGAAGAAACTAATTCTGCCATTCGTTGGAACAAGTACGCGTGCGTACATTGGTCTTTTGAATTGAATAATATTACTGGAGCTCGAACGTATGTTCATAACCCAGGAACACAGGGCCGGCCTTAGGAGGTGCGGGGACCAATTGGGAACAATTTTGGTGAGCCCCAGGTTCCCAGCCAAGCTCCGTAGAATCATAGAAATATAAATAAAGTCTATTATAGACTTTATATCTCTATGGTAGAATGGAAAGTAATCAGAATGTGCGATTAAAGAGTGCATGCGAGTTAATGGACCAAACAGATTTAAGTTACATTTTAATATAAAATTGCATACATGTAAGCCTACAAGTAACAAACAAAATGTATAAATCGCCTCTGAAAAGCACATAGTTACAATATCACTTGTTTTAGTGACTGTGAAATGGAAAAAAAAGTAATTTAATTAACTAGATCCTGGAAAACCAATAACCATTGGTGAAAAACCAGTCCAGGCATTAAATTTTGGGCTTCAGCCCCATCGTACCCTTTGGGCTTCTACCCCATCCTAACTCAGTTGTGTGCGTGTGTGTGTGTTTGTTGTCTGTGCATGATGTGTGTGTGTTAGTTGTCTGTGCGTTATGTGTGTGTGTGTGTGTGGGAGAGAAGGGAGGGAGCAGAGAAGGGAGGGAGGGAAGGAGAGAAGGGAAAAGAGAGGGAAGAAGGGAAGGAGAGAAGGGAGAGGGCTGGCAGCAGGAGCGGATGCCGGGGTGTGAGCTGAGGGTGAGGTTTGTAAACGTTGCTCCAACCCCCGGCCCGGCCCGGCCCGGCCCTCCCTGTATTGTTCACCGCGTCTCTCCGGGGAGAGGGAGGGGTGAAGCCAGGGCTGTGTGCGTGAAGCACAGCGACTGGAGGGGCGGGAGTGCTGCCCCGGGACCGTGAGGGAACGACCCACCTCCCCCTCTCCCCCATCTCCATTCCCCCTCACACCCCCCTCCCCATCTACCCCTTTCTTCCCCCTCCATCCCTCTATTCTCTCTCCACCCCTCTCTCCCCCCTCCACTCGGGATAGATCTTTTTTGGAAGGAATTCTGTCCCTGATTTGTGTATTGGTCTTTATAACTTATTTTTTAAATTCTGATTATATGTTTCCTATAAATCTCTGTAAGGTGTCCTTGAGACCTCGGTATAAGGCGCCCGTAAATAAAATTCATTATTATTATTATTATCCGAGTCGAGAGTAGATTACTATAGTGCGGGGGCCCCCTTAGGCACGGGGCCCAATTGGGAGCAATTGGTCCAATTGGCTTAAGGCCGGCCCTGCAGGGACAACCTGTACAAAAACCTCAGCCGGACAGACACCATTTGCCAAACTAAGTATCTCGGCTGCCAAGGCACTGTGTTCCAATTCAGGTTTCTCTGCTTTTCAGGGCGTTGAGTTGCAAAGGATAGACCTCTGCTGGACGAACGTTGTATTACACTTCAAAATTACTGAGCCAGTCGGGCATTCAATTACTATTTAGATTCCTGGTTTTGCCAAGCTCTATATGAAAATACATCTCGATTCTCGACTATCCAGGATTATAATTCAAATATCACAGCATTATAATTCAAATATCACAAGCAGCCAAAAGCTCTCAACTGCTCTGCATTGTATTACAACTCTGTTTATCAAGCACTTGCTGCAAATGAATTACCTCAGCTTCAAGCTGTATAGAGCTCTATGGCTCTATTGATGGAGTGTGCATCCAGCTGATTTATTGTGTGCTTGGTGCAAACCTCCACCTTCCTGTAGATTCATACAAATATACAGCACAGAATCAAGCCCTCCAGCTCACCAATTCCTTGTCGACCATAAAGCAGCCATTTGCAATAATCCTATATTAATCCCACTTTTTTATTCTCTCCCACATTCTCATCATCACCTTCCAGATTCTACCACTTGCCTACACACTAGAGGCCATTTACAGTGACTAATGAACCTACCAAATTACAATCCACACAGTTTGACACATCCCTTTGCATAAACTTCATCCTATTTGACTGCATAAACTGTTCAACAGTGAAAGATCATTGTTTAATCATTAACAGAACAAACTTGGTTGGGGGTTGTTTAAGAAGGAACTGCAGATGCTAGAAAATCGAAGGCATAGATGCTGCCTCACCCACTGAGTTTCTCCAGCATATTTGTCTACCAAACTTGGTTGGGGGAATGTGTAATAGCATTCTGAACAGCTTGTGCATGTATTTTACTCGAGGGATGATCCTGATGTTTGGCTCTCTCCTCGTTGCTTTTATATAGGCTTGTAAATCTTTGATCGTTACAGCATTGGGGTTGAGAGAAAGCTGTTTGCATATATGCAGGTTCTTCAGGATTTTCTCTCAGCTCACTGTCTTTTAGAAAACTTCGTTTCAGAGTCCCGTTGTCCATGAGAACTACTGGTCAATTTGTAATCCATGTTGCTTTTCCACGAAGCAAGACGGATTTGCTGAAAGTTTTCGGTTACTTGTGAGATGTGGATAGAGAGATGTGTTCAAATCCTTTTGCATATGATATACCGAACTTCATCACTACCCTGATGGATTTGGGGCATCAGTGTTATAATCACTTTGCCTGATCAGTCACCCCATCAGTGTAGTAGGTCTGGAGATAGAAGCCAGTTGAACTCCTCTTACTTACCTAACTTGGAAGTGAATGGTGGTCTGTCAGTGTTTATTAATCCCATTTTCTTTCAGACATTGCACCTAACTCCCACCCTTTCCCAGGGGTACTGCAACACACTCCATTTTACATAACACGCTCCTTTTCTTTAAAATTATATCTTTGTATAAAAAAAAGTCTGTGGGTGGTCTAACAACTAACTCTTATTATCAGTTGCAGAAATTTTGTTTTGACGGAGGGACACTTTGCTTAGCAATGTCTTGACACTTTGCCCTTATTTGGTGGGATACCTAGTGTGTGTTGCTACACAGCTTTCTGTCAGCTATTCTGTCTTTGCTGCCTTACCCTCATCAGCAGCTAGGTGGCCATTGTGTTGTATTTCAAAAACCCTGGAGCGCATCGTCGCGTCACAACTTCATTCCCACCTCCTCGCGTATAACCTATTCGAACCCCTCCAATCTGGCTTTCGCCCCCTCCATAGCACAGAAACTGCTCTCCTCAAAGTCCTCAATGACCTCCTTACCTCTGCTGAATCTGGCTCCCTCAATATCCTCATCCTCCTCGACCTGAGTGCAGCCTTCGATACCGTCAACCACAACATCCTGCTCACCAGACTTAGGGACCTTGGCATTGAAGGTTCTGCACTCAGCTGGTTCCGTTCTTACCTTTCCAACCGATCCCACTTCATCTCTCTCCATAACCACACCTCTGCCACAGCCACTGTCACTCAAGGCGTTCCCCAAGGCTCCGTTCTTGGTCCCCTCCTCTTCATCATCTACATCCTCCCCCTTGGTCATATACTCCGTCACTTCAAACTGGACTTCCACTGCTATGCTGATGACACCCAGATCTATCTCAGCACCAAGTACCCCCACCACCCCCCTCTCTCCCATATCAACTCCTGCCTATCAGCCATCAAATTCTGGATGCAACTCAACTTCCTTAAATTAAACAGTAGCAAAACAGAATTTCTCCTCATTGGCTCCAAATCAACACTCACTAAAATTAACAACCCCACTCTCACTATCGACGGCACCACTGTCTCCCCATCTCCTCAGGCACGCAACCTTGGCGTGATCCTTGACTCAACCCTCTCCCTTGAGCCTCACATCCGCCATGTTGTCAAAACATCATTTTTTCACCTCCGCAACATTGCAAAAATCAGATCGTCTCTCACACCCCCCGCTGCTGAAAGACTCATCCATGCCTTCATCTCCTCCCGACTGGACTACTGTAACTCTCTTCTTTTCGGAATCAATTCCAGCAGCATCAAACGACTCCAACTGGTCCAAAATGCAGCCGCTCGACTCATTACCCACACCAAATCCTGGCACCACATCACCCCAGTTCTCAAAGAACTTCACTGGCTTCCCATTTCCCACCGGATCACCTACAAAATCCTGGTCCTCACCTACAAAGCCCTCAACAACCTGGCCCCCCCTTATCTCATTGACCCCTACCAACCCTCACGGTCCCTCAGATCCACATCAGCTGGTCTCCTCTCCACTCCGAAATCAAACCTCTGCACTTTTGGAGGCAGAGCCTTCTCCAGGGCAGCTCCCAGGCTCTGGAATTCCCTCCCACAACCGGTCCGAAATTCTGAGTCCCTCACCATCTTCCAGTCCCGCCTCAAGACCCATCTCTTCACCTCTGCATACCCTTAGTCCCATGTTCCCCTCCCCTCTGTCTTACTGCTCTATTTTGTTTTGTTTATTCCTGACTCTCAATTGTAAAGCGACTTTGAGTCCTGAAAAGCGCTATATAAATAAAATCTATTATTATTATTATTATTCACTAATGTACGAGTCAGCTGGTTTCCTTCTCCAGAATTATTTCTTTTAGAGACTTTCAGAAATTTTTGTTTCCTGGGTCCCAACTTTTGTAACATTCATTTCGAGAATCCTTCACCACCAACCTCCCACATATGTTCCTACGACTCTCAGATGTCTCCAACCTCCAGACTAATATATATTCTGAACATACGTTATGATTATGATCTCAGTCTCTTTTCTGCAATTCAGTTTTAGATGTGCATCTTAGTCCGCATTGCATTAAATGTAAATATATAATTACATAATCACTAAACATGCAAATTATGCAGACGCATGATGAGATCTTAAATATGTATCCCATTGTCCCACAAGGCTGCTTTATTAAAGGCATTTATTTATTTCTATGTCTAGCTTTTCCTGGCACATTTTAATACCATTGTGACAAATTAAGCCTCTGTATTAAAGGTTGAAATATAACAGAAAAGTGGAATGTCATAAACATACTTAGCAACATATTTCTTCAACTCCTCTCCACCAAAGTTGTGAATTTACAAAATGATCTTACAATGACAGCCTATGGGATAAATTGCATGACTAAAAGATCGCTAAATTGTGTAGGAACCACAGCATGTGTGAAAATAATTAATATCTATATTACTAAAAGTCTGATCTTGACCACTTCCTGTTGTTCTGTATATTGATTTTAGAAAAAACGCTGCCATTTACATAGAAACATAGAAACATAGAAAATAGGTGCAGGAGTAGGCCATTCGGCCCTTCGAGCCTGCACCGCCATTCAATATGATCATGGCTGATCATACAACTCAGTATCCTGTACCTGCTTTCTCTCCATACCCCCTGATCCCTTTAGCCACAAGGGCCACATCTAACTCCCTCTTAAATATAGCCAATGAACTGGCCTCCACTACCTTCTGTGGCAGAGAATTCCAGAGATTCACCACTCTCTGTGTAAAAAATGTTTTTCTCATCTCAGTCCTAAAAGATTTCCCCTTTATCCTTAAACTGTGACCCTTTGTTCTGGACTCCCCCAACATCGGGAACAATCTTCCTGCATCTAGCCTGTCCAACCCCTTAAGAATTTTGTAAGTTTCTATAAGTCTTCTAAATTCCAGTGAGTACAAGCTGAGACTATCCAGTCTTTCCTCATATGAAAGTCCTGACATCCCAGGAATCAGTCTGGTGAACCTTCTCTGTACTCCCTCTATGGCAAGAATGTCCTTCCTCAGATTAGGAGACCAAAACTGTACGCAATACTCCAGGTGTGGTCTCACCGAGACCCTGTACAACTGCAGTAGAACCTCCCTGCTCCTATACTCAAATCCTTTTGCTATGAATGCTAACATACCATTCGCTTTCTTCACTGCCTACTGCACCTGCATGCCCACTTTCAATGACTGGTGTACCATGACACCCAGGTCTCGTTGCATCTCCCCTTTTCCTAATCGGCCACCATTCAGGTAATAGTCTACTTTCCTGTTTTTGCCACCAAAGTGGATAACCTCACATTTATCCACATTATACTGCATCTGCCATGCATTTGCCCACTCACCCAGCCTATCCAAGTCATCTTGCAGCTGTGATTTTTAGCCATCTTTGAGTAAGATGGCTAAAAATCACAGCAAATGTGAGGTTATCCCCCTCCGCTGCGCAGGACAAGAGGATTTTTCCCATCGATGAAAAATAAAAGAGTTATTAGTGTTTAAAAAATGTTGAGATTCTCTCTCCTGAAGGCCACGCCCCTTCCGGAGGGACTATAAAACCCGGACGTGTAGTGCCTCAGTCAGTCTCTGCAAGATGGGGGGAACGAGAGGGTCACGTCTCTCAGTCTGAGCTGTGAATAACACTGAACACATGTCTACTAAACTGTGAGTGGTTTTACTGACCTGTCAGTGCCCTTAATGTGGTTTGAAAATATAGTTTGGAAATGCTAAAGCTGTGTTGCCTTTGGTTTGGAAATGCTAAAGCTGTGTTGCCTTCGGTTTGGAAATGCTAAAGCTGTGTTGCCTTTGGTTTGGAAATGCTAAAGCTATGTTGTCTAATTAAAGTTGCCTTGCCTAATTAAAGTTGCCTTGCCTAATTAAAGTTGCTTTGCCTAATTAAAGTTGCCTTGCCTTTTATATAATTAAAAGTCTAATCTTGAGCACTTCTTGTTTGCGCTTTATATTGATTTTAGAAAAAACGCTATGACGTACGGCTTTGATTTTTGGCCATCTTACTCAGAGTTCTCCTCAGCTCATTGGGTGCTGAGGATCTTTCCCATCGATGAAAAATAAAAGAGTTATTAGAGTTTTAAAAATGTTGAGATTCTCTCTCCTGTCAATCACGCTATGAAGGCCACGCCCCTTCTGGTGGGAGGGGGGAGGGACTATAAAACCCAGAAGTGTGGGCGTGGCTCAGTCTCTGCAAGATGGAGGAGGGAGAGGTCACGACTCGCTGTCTTTAGTGGCCTTGCACCCTGCTTGAAATGGTACGAAACTGCACTTGAATTTGGTGGCCTTGCACCCTGCTTGAAATGGAATTTCAAGGAATAGCTGTGAGTCAACTGCCAGCCCACCAGCCGTGCGTGAGTGAGCTGCCAGCACAACAGGTTTGAGTGACTGAGCCGCCAGCCCAAGAATCGATTTGGCCCACAATGTCCATACTAGCTCTCTGGAAACCAGTCCCTTCAGCCCACAACACCCATACTAGCACCCCAGAAAGCCCCCCCCAACTGGCCACCAATATTGGAATTGGTGGAGAGGTGGAATATTGCGTTGGGGGACCAGCCCTCCCATGTGATGCTGGGACCCAATGGGTCCCACTCAGTCTAGTATATAATATAATTAAAGTTGATATCCCTGGAGATAGTACAATACAATCCATTCCTTTGATGGTATATGATGCCTGAATGTATCCTGCTGACATTATCTCCATCTCTAGGAAGGAACTGCAGATGCTGGTTTAAACCAAAGATAGACACAAGATGCTGGAGTAACTTAGCGGGACAGGCAGCATCTCTGGAGAGAAGGACTGGGTGACATCACATTTCCTTCTCTCCAGAGATTTACTCCAGCATTTTGTGTCTATCTTCGACATTATCTCCATGATGTGTTGCATGTGTGAGCTATCTTGAAGTCCACACTATCCAGCCATGATGCCATCAGGATGGAAGGGGAAAGGCTCCATCTTGGCCAGTCCTTTTGTGACATCCCCCCTAAATAGGCAGCAACAAATTCTCGCTGTGGTTTCATGGAATGGGTTGCAGACATCCTCCTGGTTACCCCCAATATCTTCCAATTTCTGGAAGCCGGATTCAATCCTGACATCTGGTGTATGTGGAGATTTTACCTTCTCCGTGTGACTGCATACATTTCCTTTCGAAACACTGGTTTGCTTGCACATCCCAAAGATGTGTGAATTGTTAGGTTAATTCACCAATGTAAATTGCCCCTGGTGTATAGTAACCTGCTTGGAATTGGATGATCGGCTTCCAACAACTACAACCACCTTTTTTCATCGATTACTGCAGTTGTTGCCTTATTGCCAATCGATTTCAATTTTACCGGGGTGCCTTGCTACTGCATTTGGGCAAATGCTGCCTTGGTCTCAAGAGCAGAGAAAATTATCCATGAATTCAGCTCTTTGGCTATGCTTATGAGCACTGCTGATGCCAGCTTTTTTGATGCTTAAGAGGAAACTGATTAATTAGTAATTAGCCAGATTGAATTTATCCTGCTTTCTCTGGACATACCTGTGCAGATTTACACATTGTTGTTGAGTTTCCAGTGCTGGAACTGTACAGGAACACATGGCTAGAGGTGTAGCTAGTTCTGGATGTAGTAGTGTGGAGCACACTACTAGATGCTGTGCAAGCTCACCCCCGTCCTCAGTGCTACAGTTGGACGTGGTCTGGCCCCGAAGCCTTTGCTACATCCAGCGGCTTTTTGGTATCACATTGTGTAAATTACATTGGCTTGAGATTGCGATGAAGTGGTGATGGACCACCGGGCACTTCTGGCTGAACGTGGCAATGAATGGTTCAACCTTGTCTTCAACTCTCTCAGGCCGACTCCTGCCTACGTTGAGGATAACAATATCCTTGGAGGTTCATCTTCTTGTCAGTTGTTTAACTGTCCATTCTTTTCTAGAAGTGGTAGGACAGCATGCAACCAAACCTCCACTCAGACGCCCCTGCCCCTGCTCACTCCCTCTCCTCACACTCTAACCTCTCCCCTCCGCTGCTCCCCCTCCCCTTCTCATTCTAAACTGAATCCCTTCCCCTCTCAATCCCACCCCTTTGATCCCCGGTTCTTTTGAACTTCCCCAAGCACTCCGCACCCTCTCTTCTCCCACTCATTAGAACCCATCCCCGCTTACCCACACCAACCTCTCCCCTCTTCCATCTACTCCAGTCCCCACCTCCACCTACTCTCACCCCTCCGCTCACTCCAATCGTACCCCCACCCCCACTCCCTCCATCCTTCATTTGCCTACTACAACCCCTCCTCTCTCCCAATCATTCCAAAGGACTGCTGTATAAAAGACAGGCCTCTTTCTAAGGAGAGGGATAGCTGGAAACATTACCAAAGCCCTGTATTTTATTTTGGATTGCTAACACTCTTCGATTTTTTCTCTATCCAAAGGCAAGATTAAATTGAATGGCAGAGCATCGAGCAGATGGCTGGGGACTAATACACAACAGCAAAGGTCTTAAGCCAAGTTCATATTTATTGCGGCATTAAATGAGAATCACTGCTTCAGAAGGCAGCTGCCAGGCACTTGGGTCTCATTGGTTATTGAGCCAGATGTGTGCTTCGCGAATGGATCCACTTGGAGCGGGAGGAGCCTGTCATATCTGACCATCAGCCGCATCGTAATACTCTGCAGAGCAAAGACCAGGTCTCAGTTAATTTGAAAGCAAGAAACGTCTGGAAACTTCCTGGATTGCAACACTGTAGCACGGTGGCGCAGCGGTAGAATCGCTGTCGTACAGCACCAGAGACCCGGATTCGATACTGACTACGGCGTTTGTAAGTTTTCCCCATGATCGCGTGGGTTTTCCCCGGATGCTCCGGTTTCCTTCCACACTCCAAAGATGTGCAGGTTTGTCGGCAAATTTGTCTTTGGTAAATTGTATATTGTCCCTTGTGTGTAGGATAGTATTAGTGTAGGGGATCGTTGGTCGGCGTGGAGACTATGGGCTGAAGGGCCTGTTTCCGTGCTCTATCACTAAACTAAACTAACTAAGGGGTCCATAAATTGGCAGGAAGGAGCATTCAGAGAGTGTGAAAGGTGCCAGATCAACATGGCCTGTTACTTTTTAAAATGGAAACCTGACTCCATCAACCACCTCGTCTTTCCCTGCAGATTTACAATTAATGCGTTTACAAAATGCCTTTAACATGAAGCAATTTCAACTCGAGCTTTTGCAGACAAATATTGCCAAAGCTAAAATTTGACAGATTGGGAGAAATGACCAAAATGCTCAGTTTAGGAGTGAACCTCCAAACGTCTTTTGAGGGGGGATCTTACAGAAACTTACAAAAATGTTAAGGGGTTGGACAGGCTAGATGCAGGAAGATTGTTCCTGATGTTGGGGAAGTCCAGAACAAGGGGTCACAGTTTAAGGATAAGGGGGAAGTCTTTTAGGACCGAGATGAGAAAATCATTTTTTACACAGAGAGTGGTGAATCTGTGGAATTCTCTGCCACAGAAGGTAGTTGAGGCCAGTTCATTGGCTATATTTAAGAGGGAGTTAGATGTGGCCCTTGTGGCTAAAGGGATCAGGGGGTATGGAGAGAAGGCAGGTACAGGATACTGAGTTGGATGATCAGCCATGATCATATTGAATGGCGGTGCAGGCTCGAAGGTCCGAATGGCCTACTCCTGCACCTATTTTCCATGTTTCTATGTTTCTATGAAAGGGAAGTGTGGTGAATAAGGCCTCTAACTCAAAGGATGGTGGAAATCAGGAACAATCTCCCCTCAAAGTTGTGATCTTGGGAAAATCAGCGAAATGTGTGTTCTCTATTGCTAGTGAATAAGGCAACTCAATAGGATGGAGCTTCGAATCAAACATCTCTATTCATGCAGGCAACATCCAGCTGACAGCAAAGGCAGAAACAACAATGTATCAAAAATCATACCAGAAATACATTTACATTTCTTTAAGTTCACACTATACTGCTCTGTACTGTGCTTTGTTATTTTTAGAAAAAAAGTAACAAAACCATAACTGTTATCATTCACTTCTATTATTAGTCTATTGTTTTCATACAATGGGAAATTATACCGATCTACTCATTGTCCAGCCCTCAAGTCTAGGTGTAGGAAGGAACTGCAGATGCTGGTGTAAACCAAAGATAGACACAAAAAGCTGGAGTAACAGCGGTATATTGATTTCTCTAACTTCAAGTAACCCTTGCATCCCTTCTCTCTCCGTTTCTCCCCCACCCGTTGTTGTACTAGGTTCAAAGTCATTTTGTTGAGACTCATTGTCTATCTCATTTTCACCTAGCCCACAGCTAACAATGTCCTGTTTCCTTTATAATCGTTACTGTTTTGAATATCTTTCATTCATTTGTTCTATATCTATCTGTATCAACCTCTATATCTCTCGTTTCCCTTTCCCCTGACCCTCAGTCTGAAGATGGGTCTCGACCTGAAACATCGCCGATTCCTTTTCTCCAGAGATGCTGCCTGACCCGCTGAGTTACTCAACTCTAGGTTCTTGTGAAGCTGCAGCTCTGGTTAAAGCATGAACCACTTCCTGTGCTGCCTTTGCACATAGATCCGGGAAGTGCACGGGAGGAAGCAGTGCATGAGGCACCAAGGAGAGCAATGTAATTGCCGCTTACCTGAGGCCGGGAGGACATCTGCTCCCACTGTCCCCGTGGCACTGGGCGGTGGAGGTGGAGGGACCGCTTTACTAGGAGGCAACAATCCAACAACTCTGGTTAACACAAACCGCTTTGAACAAATAAACCATCCGATCTGAAAGGGGTTTGTTAATTGCAGGTTTGCTGGATATAATACCCAGCAGATCAGCTCTTAGGATCAACTACAAGTTTAACCATTCATTTATGAGTCTCCATTCATTTATGAAAATTACTCCATTTGTCTCCATTCATTTATGAAAATGACTAGGTCTCTGAAGGCATTGTAGAGTCAATGTGGTAGAGAAAGAGGCTATTCCACCCATTGTCCATGACCAATCTCTTTGGAACAATGCCATTTGACTGAACCTCAATCCTGATGCGAACCAAGTCAATTACTCCAGGGCAGCTTTCTACCCTCAAGTCCTGATCCAAATTCTTTTGCCAACATTGATTGTTTCCAATGGCACCAGCCATGTGGACAGTACACCCAAGGTCCTAATCACCCACTTCCTTAGAAGTTCTTCCGTATATTCCCCCAAATTTTGCTAAATAGTTTGAGTCTGTTCCCCTTTCAGAAAATAACATTGTATTTACTTTACTAAAGCTTTCTAATATTCCCCTTAAACCTGTGTAGGAAAGAACTGCAGATGCTGGTTTAAATTGAAGGTGGACACAAAATGCTGGAGTAACTCAGCGGGACAGGCGGCATCTCTGGAGAGAAGGAATGGGTGACGTTTCGGGTTGAGTCCCTTATTCAGTCTGACATCAGTCAACTGACATCAGCTTCTTCCCAACAACCATCAAGTTATTAAACACTACAACATCTAAATAAGCTCCGAACCACATATACTTGCAGGCATTGTTTTGTCTTTGCACTAGTATTGTTTTTTTTTTAATATACTGAACTTATTTTATGTTTATTGTGGTGTTTACAGACTACTATATTCACATATCTGTTTTGCTGCGACAAGTAAGAATTTCCTTGTTCTGTATCGGGACATATGGCAATATAATTCTCTTGACATTGTCCAAATTTCCTGTCCCATCCTAAACTGTAGGTGGGCTCAGGACTAATCAGCCCACCTACATTTTCATCCAAATCATTTATGTATATCACAAACTCTAGAGGTGCCAGCACTGAAGCTTGTGGAACACCACTGGTCACAGTCTTCCAGTTAGAATAGAACTTTCCACCACTACCCTCCCTTTATGGTCAATCCAGTTTTTAATCCAATCTACCATGGATCCCATGTGCATTAATCTTCCGGATCAGCCTACCATAATCTATCTGTCGAAAGCTTGACCAAATTCCAAGCATACAACATCCAGAGCATGGACTAGATGGGCCGAAGGGCTTGTCTCCATGCTGTATCTCTAAAACTAAAGAGATATAGGGATAGTGTAGGAAAATGGAGCTGAGGTAGAAGATTAGCCAAGATCTTATTGAATGTTGGAGCAGGTTCAATAGGTGACTGCTACGATTCCTGCTCCTACTTCTTATGTTCTTAGGACCTCAGGCCAGACTGTGCTACTTCTGCCTGGTCACACTGGTGCTCTGAGCTCAGCAGCTTTGGAGCAGTGTGTGGAAGAGGCGAGGCAGGCCAGGAAAGGGAAGTGCAGCTGAAGGGGACATTGTGAAGTTTTCAATTGTTCAGTTGTTTTGTGATGTTTTTGATTTTATCTATAAATATAATGCTGAAGATTAGTTTATTTGGCATGTTTGCAGAGGACATTGAAGTTGTATAGATGTTGGTCAATGCAGGAACAGTGTTATCTGATTGGATTGGGTAACATGCAAAACAAAGGTCCTTGGTATTTGTAACACTAATACACCTCTAGACAAGAGATACTGCATGGAAACAGGCCCTTTGGCCAACCGTGTCCACCCCAACCAGCAGTCATCCCGTACACGAACGCTGTCCTACAGACGAGGGACAATTTTAATTTTTTTACCGAGGCCAATTAACCTACAAATCTGCACGTCTTTGGAACATAAGAGCCTTACTCAGGGAGCTGTCGCCAAGTACCTACTGAAACCAATGATCCCAAATCCTAGATTAATCCAAATCCAAATCCTTGGGGAACCCCAAACTTCCTGATCTGGGATACATTATCATCTCGGGTTCCTGTTGGTGATGACATTAGCTATTGAGAAGGCTGTGTAAAAACTTCATTAGTCCGAGGAGCAGAATTAGACCATTCGGCCCATCAAGTCTACTCCACCATTCAATCATGGCTGACCTATCTTTGAAAAGGTTAAATGCTTTTAAATATATAAGAGATACATGGTGGAATACTTGACTGTAGGTTGTAGTTTATATTTCTTCTCAAGCAGGCTTTCTCTAGTGGAAAAGTACCAATTGATAAGAGAGAGAGAGACAAGCACAGGCTTGTCTTGGATTTATATATATTGGGGCTATTAGTAGCTTTGGAATGTCTTGTCCTAAAAGTACCATCTGATATGAGACAGATGCCTTTGAAATGTCTTGTCCTGGAAGCACCAACTGATAAGATGCCTTTGAAATGTGTCTACTAATTGATAAGAGAGACAACCAACTGATAATAGACAAGCTGAGACTCGTCCTGTAGTGATGTATATTGGCTGCATCCTGTGACCATGACTAACATCTTATGGAATGTGACTAAGTGACACGCAGTATAAAACACCGAGCAAATCTTTGTTCATTGAAGTGATGGCGCGGGGAAGTCAAGTGTCTGTTGCTTACTTGACTGGTGTATCCCCGTCACTTCCGCCGGCTGATGATCAGTAAAGCTTGAGTTGGTTTACCTAACCTTTTTGTGTCAATCTCTGCCTTAAATCTCCTTCTACGATCAGAACACTTACAACTCCCTCCGGGGATTTCGATGTCCGTCTCGACTGATGTGCCGCACTGTTGGCTGCAGGTTCTCTTGCGGTAGTCGCATGGGGTGGTACAGCTGAGGTAGGACCTGGGGTGGCAGTGTCGGCCATGTGGGATACGAAGGGTAGGGCCAGGGCTCGTAGTGATGGTGGTAAACTGTGTCTGGCTCGCTCTCTTCCATCCTGATTGATATTGCATTCTAAACACAATAAATAAACACACACAATATTCTCAGATCTGACATCTTTCTGTACAACACTTGTAAACCAGAATCTGCAGTTCCTTGTTTCTGCAAGATATACATAAGAATCATCTCGCAAAAGGGATTGATAGGGAAACAAAATATACATGTGAAGACACAGAGTGCTGGAGTAACTCAATGGGTCAGGCAGCATCTCAGAAGAATATAGATAGGCAACATTTCGGGTTAGGATACTTCTTCAGACTGATACTAAAGGGATCCGACCTGAAACGTTGCCTATAAATGTTCTCCTTAGATGCTGCAGTAACTCAGCAGGTCAGGCAGCATCTATGGAGAACGTGGATAGGTGACGTTTCAGGTTGGGACCCTTTGGGATCAGTCTGAAGAAGTGTCTTAACCTGAAATGTCACCTAGCTATGTTGTTCTGAGATGCTGCCTGACCCACTGAGTTACTTCAACACTCTGGGTCTTCACATGTATATCTTGTTTCCCTATCAATCCCTTTTGTGAGAAGACTTTGAGGTGAGAATAAACTTTTTCACCCAGAGAGTTGTGAATTTATGGAATTCCCTGCCACAGAGGGCAGTGGAGGCCAAATCACTGGATGGATTTAAGAGAGAGTTAGATAGAGCTCTAGGGGCTAGTGGAGTCAAGGGATATGGGGAGAAGGCAGGCACGGGTTATTGATAGGGGACGATCAGCCATGATCACAATGAATGGCGGTGCTGGCTCGAAGGGCCGAATGGCCTCCTCCTGCACCTATTTTCTATGTTTCTATGTTTCTATGCTGCCTGACCCACTGAGTTCCTCCAACACTCTGGGTCTTCACATGTATATGTTGTCTCCCTATCAATCCCATTTGTGGGAAGATTCAATCGGATTTTTTGGAACAGCCTCCTCTACATTGGAGAAAGCAAATGCAGATTGGGTGGCTGCTCTGCAAAGCGCCTGCACTCAGTCCTCCACTGTGACCCTGAGCCTACAAATGCCTGCTTGTTTTACAAAAGGACACAAAGTGTTGGAGTAACTCAGCGGGTCAGGCAGCATCGCTGGAGAATATGGATAGGTGACCTTTCGGGTCGAGAATATCTTCAGACCCAAAACGTTACCTATCCATGTTCTCCAGGGACACAGCCTGACCTGCTGAGTTGCTCCAGCACTTTGTGTCCTTTTTGTGTATTAATCAGCATTTGCAGTTCTTTGTATCTACATTTTGCCTGCTTTTTTAGTTCCCCATTCCCATTCCCACTCTTCACCTTTCTGTCTGTAGCCTCCTGCACCATTCAAATGGGACCCAATGCAATCCTAACTTCTTCCATTCCGATCAATATTGTATTTAACATTCATCTTCAGTCTGGGCACATGGTGTTGAGTTCTCGGACTTCAGGTCATTCACTCTTCTTTCCATCTGTGTCAGGAATAGCCATTTCTGCCTGTCATCATTTTGCCTCGGATTTCCCTTTCTATTAGTATGGTCTGGATACATTCCACCACCCTGCTATTAATAACAAATTTGGCGTAGTGTTTTGACCCAAAACATCGATAATTCCCATCAACTACCACAGATGCTGCTCGACCCCGTTGCATTTTGCTCAAGATTCCAACATCTGTAGTTCCTCGTGTCCCCACAACCAGATACACGTCTTTTTAAGACGCAAGAGACTGGAGGAATTCAAAGTACGGAGAAACCGAGTAGGTCAAGCAGCATCTGTGGAGGAAATGGTTATGGACAGGTAATGTTTCAGGTCTGGCCAGTTTTTCAGACTGAGTATCTGGCAGTGAAAGCTTCACTAAATGATACTTCCAAGGCAATACAAAGACTAACCTTAGTGCAACATGGAGGAAGTACCCCAACTGTTACCTGCCAACTCTGGCACTGTGGGATAACTGGGCTGTCACCATAATCCAATTTTTGAGATGTTATTTGTGAGATGATTATCGATCGAGTCCTTGAGAGTTCACCTGCTGCTCAGTGAAGCTACACATAGAATCCCTGCAAATGCAGTCAGGGCCTTAGGTTCAGCAACTTATTCAA
The DNA here is from genome assembly GCA_038087875.1 of Malacoraja senta. Taxonomy (NCBI): domain Eukaryota; kingdom Metazoa; phylum Chordata; class Chondrichthyes; order Rajiformes; family Rajidae; genus Malacoraja; species Malacoraja senta. The sequence goes on along the minus strand of CM075986.1, from coordinate 15,547,760 downwards.
GTGATGACACTTCCAACAGTGCGACATTCTGTCAATGCATCAAAGAGTGCTGACTGAGTGGGACTCCACACCGTCATCTCCAGCGAGTGGCTGGGGTGCCAACATTAGTGGGTTACAGGAATGTTGGTGGTGGTGGCGAGGGCAGGTTGAACGCGAATGAGCTCTGACCTGTTTGGCAGGCTGTGGCTGCGTGTTGTACCCAAAGCTGGAGAGTGCTGACATGGTGATGTTGTTCATGATCACTTGGTGCATCTGTGCATTTTGTATCATCATCAGCTCCACCAGTTCTGGGGAAAGAAATGCATCTAGCGTCAGGAATACAGGTGCCTTCGCTACAACAGATCAGAGGTATTAGGAAACAAGAGCAGAATGCTTGTGCTCGGTCTGCCTAGGCCTGTTGGATCTCCTGGTTGCAAATTATTTTAACATCCCTTCCCATACTGACGTTTCTGTCCTTGGTCTCCTCCATTTCCAGAGTTCAACTGGGGTCGCTTACTGTGCAATGGTGTGAACATTGAATTCTCTAATTCTAAGTAACATCCCTCCTTATAACCTCCATCAATGCTCCCTTCCCTGAACTATTTCGTTTCCATCACATTCTCTGTGGTAAATACAGACAAAAAGTATTGATTTAGAAGCTCATCCACCTCTCATGGTTCCGCACAAGGAGCTTCTTCTAATCAAGTCCACACACAAGATTAGTTGTTCAGCCAGAGCTGAACACACTTCTCGGCATCTGCGTACAATGATGTCTGTCTTGTCGCTTTTTGTGCTTCTTGTGTGTGGTGGTGGTGGAAAGATTGGTGGAAATAGGGCCGCGACGTGAACGCTCTTTCCTTGACCCCCCCACACAAGGATGAACATACCGACTCGAGGGGTCCTATTCTCTCCTTAGCTACCCTTTGCTTTTAATATAGTTATAGGATCTGAGAATTCTCCTTTACTTTATCTGCTAAGAAAATGGATAGTTTAGTTTAGTTTATTATTATCATGTACCAAGGTACATGAAAAGCTTTTGTTTTGTGCAATACAGTCAAAGAAAAGACTATACACGATTACAATAAAGTTGCCCACAATGTACAGATAAAAGATACAATATTTAGTACAAGATAAAGTCCAATGATGTCCATTAAGGATAGTTCAAAGTACATTACTTGGTACTAGATGCAATAACTACTTTTAAAAGACATTTGAACATGGATAGGAAAGGTGTAGAGAGATACTGACTAAACAAGGTCAGGTGGGACTAGCGTTGATGGAGCATGTTGGTCGGTATGGACAAGTTGGGCAGAAGGACCTGTTTCCATGCTGTTGCACTCTCGCTGATATTCACTGGACAGGCAGCAACCGTGGAGAGGGAACTGCCGTTCACATTCCCACTCATTGATCGTTCATTGGAGTTGGGTGTGATCAGGTTCTCAGAACGTTTTACTCTCTCCACAGAAGCTGCCTGACCAGCTGAGTGTTTCCAACTCTCTGCCTTTAACCCCAACGACAGCGTGGAATGTGGGAAATGTGCCGTAGTGACTGCTCTGTCCTGCTGCTCCTGCTAATCTGAGCTTGTCTGAGTCAGTTCAACCTGTGGCTCAGGTCCAAAGATCAGCAAGCTTCCTGGCAAACAGGAGGGGAAAGCATTGCTTCCAGCTGTGGTTGTGAGCGAGAAGCAACATCTGGCTCTTACATTCATTGAACAAGGTCAAGATTTAAAGGCATAGCCCACTACCTGACCAACATCGCCTTTGTCACAAAGGTACATCAGTCGCTGCTTCTTCATGATCCCTTGTATTACATGTGGGTGGGCCCACAGTGCCAGCTCCCACCCCCATGAGGCACGTCAGGTGCTGAGGGTTGTTACTGCTGGAGACTACACGCTGGCTTACCTTCCTTCATATGTCCATTCCTGACAGGTGGAATCTGAGGAGGCTGTGGTCCAGGAATTTGTTGGATGATGGTCGCTGGCTGCTGAGGAACCTGCAGGAAAGGAGACAGACTGGAATCACACCGTGGGACTGGTTCAACGAGGGCAGGGGGGAAAGTGAGCTCTCAGTACCATGGGGCGTTCCTTAGCAGGAGAGAGACACAAAGTGCTGGAGTAACTTTTCTAACGTAGGGATCACATGTATGCAGTTATTGTAAGCATTTAGAAAAGAAAATTAGAAGGCATAAGTTTAAGATGAAAGGGGCAGAGTACAGAGATGAGAGGGGCAATTACTTTACACAGAGGATGGTTGGTGCCTGGAATGTGTTGCCAGAGGTGGTGGCAGTGGTGGAGTCAGATATGAGAGTGGCATTAAAGAGGCTTTTAGAGATGCGACAGATTTCTAGATATTAAAGGAATTGAGGAATAATTGTGCAGATAGTGGGTGATGTAAGAGATCAGCTGTGATCCTGTGAATAACAGGGCACGTATAAGGGGCTGAATGGCCTCCTTCTGCTTTTACTACTTGTGTTAAAAGATGGTCATTAAAGTCGCTCCCAGGCCAGTGAACGTTCAAAGGCAAAAGGCCTGATGTGTACATTGTGTGAGCAGGCCCAGAGATTAGTCATCAACAGCCTGACGTGGCCATTCACATAGAGTCACACCTTCAGACAATATGGTACATTCCGGATACATCCTGACCCAACAGCAGGGCAGGGGGGAGCAGTTGTGTACTGAGAGAGAGAGAAGGAGATCTTGGAGTCCTCTGCAGTGACACCAGAGCCCCTGAAACCTTGTGGCATCATGTCAAATATTGGAAAGGAAACCTCCTCTTCCAATCCTGGGCCAAAAGAGCTTAATTCCAGTGATGAGGAGATAGGAACAGCCTTTGAGAGCGGGGTATCATTTGACTGAGTGTGGCATCAAGAAAATGAAGTCAATGGGCATCAAAGGGAAAACACCCAGAGATGTATCTCGCACTGAGGTTTTAGTTGCAAGGTGGCAATCATCTCAGCCCTAGGACGAGTATGGCTCAGGGTTGGGTCATTGGTACAACCATTGGTACAGGTGGTGTCATTGGTAAATGCCTCATCAATGGCCCTCCTGCTATCTTAAGGTCAGAAGGGGGAATGTTAGTTCATATGAGCACATGTTCAATTCCATTTGAAACTTCTCAAAAAGTGAACAAATTGTGCCACGAAAGCACTAGGAATTGACCATTTCCAGCAAAATAAGAGTCTATCCATTCATCGTTGACTTTCAATGGTGTATTTGTTGTAGATTCCCCCATTATCCATATGCCTGGGGATCACCATTAATCAGAGAATCAAATGTACACACATTTCTCAGACTTCTTCAGTCTGAAAAGAGGTCACGACACAAAACATTGCCTTTCCATGTTCTCCAGAAATGCTGCTTGACCTGCTGAGTTAATCCAGTACCTTGTGTCCTTTTGTGTATTAACCAGCATCTGAAGTTCTTTGTTTCTTTACACATAAATACCATGGCCACAACAGCAGAGGCTGGGTATCCATTACTGAGTGAATCACCCTCAACACTGCAAGCGGTTTCCACCATCTGCAAGGCACATCAGGAGCCTGATGCAATGCGCTTGGGATGAGTGCAACTCCACCAACTCTCCAGATGTTCAACACCATCCAGGACAAAGCAGCCCACTTGATTAGCACCTCGTCAACCATCCTAGACGTTTATTCCCTTGTCACCAGCACACAGTGGCTGCATGTGTACCATCCACAAGATGTGCTGACCCAAACTGCATTCCCAAACCTGCCAGCTCTCCCACCAAGAAAGACAAGGGGAGTGGATGCACAGGAACTTCACCAGCTACAAGTCTCCTTCCAAATCGTACACCGTATTGACTTGGAAACATATCACCAGTCATTCATCATTGTGGGGTAGAAATCCTAGGGATCCCAGGTATGGACAAGATGGCAGCCAATCCCACATCCTGTGGGAATGAAAGGGGCACAAAGATGACAGGAAGGAGCTGGGGACATTTATAACCATATAACAACCATATAACAATTACAGCACGGAAACAGGCCATCTCAGCCCTTCTAGTCCGTGCCGAACACTTATTCTCACCTAGTCCCATCTCAGACCATAACCCACCATTCCTTTCCCGTCCATATACCCATCCAATTTATTTTTAAATGGTAAAATCGAACCTGCCTCCACCACTTCCACTGGAAGCTCATGCCACACAGCTACCACTCTCTGAGTAAAGAAGTTCCCCCTCATGTTACCCCTAAACTTCTGTCCCTTAATTCTCAAATCATGTCCTCTTGTTTGAATCTTCCCTACTCTCAATAGAAAAAGCTTATCCACGTCAACTCTGTCTATCCCTCTCATCATTTTAAAGACCTCTATTAAGTCCCCCCTTAACCTTCTGCGCTCCAAAGAATAAAGACCTAACTTGTTCAACCTTTCTGACACCAGACCTAAACATCCATCCACTGGAGGAAAAGACAATTTATATTTAAGTACCGGGTGCTGAAGCAAGTTTCTCGTGACAAAATTCAAGGGAAATTTAATCAATTTCCTCCAGAACCTTAGTGCAAATTTCATTAGTGCTCTGGAAGACACATAGATTTTAAATTTGCTGACATTAAGATGGAGACTGTGTGCAATTAGAAAGTTGCAAAAAAATAGGAGAATTTTCAATAATTTAAATAATTTCTGCCACTGCTACTCTATTTAATTGCTTGCAAACTCTAAGATATGAATCTTTGCATCATCATTCTCTCAGAATTGTAATAAGCAATGCTACCCTCATTAATAATTGCTGCTATTGGAGAATATATAAAACATTGTTTTATACCATCCATGTATAGATTTATACCACATCCTTCTCCCAACAGCTCATCATCCCCTCAAGTGGAGGGATGGAGGATGCAGCAAATCATCACTAATTCTCACCGTCAAATTCCCCCAGGAGAGTGAAAAACACAACAGCCAGCTAGATTCATACTCCTTGAACAAATAATCATAAAAGAAAAGAAAATCAGTAGTTAAACAGCAGTTTGTTTACAGTCGGAGGGTTCTGGACACAGTGGTGGAGCACATTTCGTAGGAGTCACCTTGTTTGTGTAAAGATGCTGCAGAGACCCCACCCCTCTCTCCTCCCTGTGCCCCTGGCAGGAGGTATCCGGGCTGTGTGGAGGTGGGGGATGTGTGGAGGGAGGGGGTCACTCTAAGGACATGTGCAAGGCCTGGGATGCTTTTCTAAATGCTTACAGTAACTGCATACATGTCATCCCTACGTTAGAAAACACCCTGGCCACGCTCTCATCTCATTGGAACCATCGGGATGAAGGTACAGGACCTTGAGAATCGTGATCTTTAGATTCAAGAATAGCTTCATTACAGCAACCATCAGGCTGCATGCTCCTACCATAACCCTAGCTAGCTCAGCAACAATCTATTATGGACTTTGTTTTGTTGCACTAAATGCTCTGGTTTTGCACTATTACGGGCTGGCTATCTGATAAACCATTTTTGTATTATTAATTATTGTATATTTACCCGTGTTATTGGGTAAATCTGCAGCATGTCAACATGTCATTGTTCCATTCCCAGTACATGTGACAATTAAATTTGACATCAACACATTTCATGTCCCCCACAATCTCTGCGCATCCTTGTCAGATTTCTCACCAGCACCCATCTTTGTTTCGGCAGCAACTCTAGATAGATTTCACTTGACCTCTCTTTAGATCATTGAAACAGGTTGTAATCAGCTGGGCCCCTGCTGCCCTACTCCTGACTTCAGAACCCCAAAATCATTCATTCACACAATATATAGTGGCCATTAACCAATTCTCAATTTGCACCCGTGTACTCCTTAAAATTACAAATGTTCTCTTATCAAATGCCTTCAGAACATAATAAGCTGGTTCTCTTTTATCTTGTAAACAACTTTAAATCTAAAAAAAAATTGGTAGAATTGTTAAACATCATTTTCTTTCATAAATCTCTATTGACTTTGACCAATTCTATTATTTTCTATTTACCCTGGCCCACTTGCTTAATAATAAAATCGCACAATTTTTCTCCCGAAGATTGGCTGCAATTTATTGGATTTCAGTCACATTAATTTCTCCGCTCCTATCTTGTTTGCCCTTGTTATTTCTTTCAATTCCTTATTCTCTTTAAACCCAGTGTTCTCCACTTTGTCTGGGAAAGTTTGGTTTACTCTGTGAAGCCATTTACTTCTGTGCAATGGAATTTGTCCAGCAAAACAAATTAACTTTTGATAATCCTTTCCTTTATATACAGCGCTAGAAGCTTTTTCAGTCTATTTTTATTTCTCAGGGTAAATTTGTCTTGTTTGCCATTTCTCATTTTCTTCTCAATTTCTTGCCTCGCCTGTGCAAAATTCTGAAATGCCCCAGCCTGCAGCTTTACTGCCCTCTATAGCGACATTTCAAACCTTTCCCATTGATTTAACACTGCCTCTATGTTCTTTCATTAGCCACGGCCAGAAGAAAACATTTCCTGCTGAGTTTTTGTTCCTTAACAAGTTGCAAAGGCACAGACCCAGATAGTTCCTGATCTACAAACATTCTGAGGAGGGAAAGATGGATTACCGTGATGCTGACGAACTTTGCACCACACACGGAGAGATTTTATTCTGTTATGTAAACCAAGAGGAAGAATAAGTGAAGCAGGGAAAATTGAGGAGACAAAAACACTTAACAGCATGAATGTTCCGTTTTGCTCTAAAGCTGTCCTCCTATGTGTGAGCTGGGAGCAGTGTCCTGAGTGCGTTGATCGGTCCGCAGCTATCATTGTCAGTGCTGCGTGTTGCTCTAGGAGTCGGGACAGGGAATCATTGACGGTTTACAACGCGGAATGGTAAGCACCTGAAAGCGCTGTGGGTGGGAGTCGGTCTGGATAAATAACACTCGGACAAGTGGAGATTTACACAACCCAAGATCGTAACAGGATGAAAATCAAAAGGTGCCGCTGCTGAAAACCTAAAAACAGAAAATGATGGAAGAACTCAGGCAGCACCTGTGGAAACAGAGAGAGATAGAGAGACAGAGGTAGACACAAAATGCTTGAGTAACTCAGCGGGACAGGCAGCATCTATGGAGAGATGGGATCCAGGAGAATGGGACTGTTGCATCCCAAGCCTTGGATCACCGTATTGTTGGGCAAGAGCAAAAACATTCCCAGAGCCGAGGGTCACAACAGCATGGCCAGGTGTTGCAGCATTCTCAAGCCCATGGACACCAGGATAGAGGGCCACACGGATCCCAGGGTTTAGTTTTACGTTCTATTTATAGTTTTTAAAGATGCACCATGGCAAAAGGCTCTTTGGCCCACCGAGTCCATGCTGACCATCGATCATCGGTTCACACTAGTTCTAAGTTATCTCACTATCGCATCCCTACACACTCAGCAGAGCAAGTTATTGTGGCCAAATAACATACAATCCCTCAGTGGGAAGAAACCAGAGCACCCACATGGTCAGAAGGAGAATGTGCAAACTCGACTCAGACAGCACCCGAGGTCAGGATCGAACCAGGGTCTCTGGCGCTGTGAGACAGCTGTTCTGCCAGCTGTTCTGCCAGCTGTGCCACTGTGCGGCAGCATTCTTGGCAGCACAGCCACAGCAATCCCATGCCAGGATTCACACCACTCCAGGCCCCAGCATTGCACCATTCTCAGGCCCAACGGCATTCCCGGAAACAGGGATGCAACATTCCTGGATGCATGATGACATGGACCACAGGTTCATGGTTACAATATTCTCAGACAAACGGTTACGTGTCATTCCCTGTCCCAGGCTTCCATTGTTCCTGGGCTCAAGGTTAAATAATTTCTGGACCAAGGTTACAGCATTCCCAGATCAGGCTTACATCATTCCCAGACCCATGATTACATTATTCCCAGGTGCAAGCTTATACCATTCCAGGGCTCCAGTTTACACTATTCCTGGTCCCCCAGGGTTACACCATTTCCAGGCCAAAGATTGAGGACATTTGACATATCTCCAATCTCTACAGATGCAGCACAGAAAGCATCCAATCAGGATATCTCACAGCTTGGTTTGGCAACTGCTCTGCTCAAGATGGCATGAGAGTTGTGGATGTAGCCCAGGCCATCAAACAAACCATCACTGCAGCATTCCCAGCCAAGAGCTACAACATTCCCAGGCCCAGGACTACATCAATCCAAGACCCAGGGTTATAGCTGGGGTTGCCAACAGTCCCGAATTAGCCGGGACATCCCGAATATTGGACTAAATTGGTTTGTCCCATACGGGACCGCCCTTGTCCCTTATTTGACTGCTACTACTCAGGTGAATGGGACTGTGGGGTCTGAGTGCCGCGTCCGGCCCCGCCTCACCCATCCCGACGTAGTGCAGCCCATGGAGTGCAGCAGCAGCACCTCGACTGTGGCCCCGTCGGTCGACAGCCCGGCCAGCTGTCCGACCTTCGGACCTTCGCTTATCGCCGACACCACCACCCCTCCTTCTCATGGCCGATCATCAGTTCATGAGATGGATGGGGTGCCGGACTTTGCGTGCGACATCGCGTGGGCCAAAACTCCTCAGCTGGCCCGCCGGCTGGGCTTTGTGTGCAGTCCAGCACCCGGGCCAACTCATCATTCACCCAGCAATGGCCGAGTCGGTCAACGAATTGCCATCAGGAATTTGTCCCTCATTTTGACCTTTTGTCCCTTATTTGGGAGTGAGAAAGTTGGCAACCCAAGTTACAGCATTCCCAGGCCAAAGCAATGTAATTCCAAGCCCAGACTTACAATGTTCCTGGGCTCAGAGTTACAACATTTCCAGCACAGTTACATAATTCCCAGGCCCAGGGTTATATTATGCCCGGCTGAGAGTTATACCATTACTGGTGCAGCGTCAAGTCAAGTATATTGTTAAATGAACAAGTGCAGTGAGGTACGGGTATCATGAAAATCTCGCTTGCAACAGCATCACAGGCACATGTACTCCGACAACACAAAAATATCAATCATGTAATAATGTGCGAAAGCAAAAACACAATTAGAAACAAGGCACTGGCAGTTCAAGAGGTGGCCCGTGGTGTACCGTTACTGATTAGGGTTGTACAGGTTGATTCAAGAACCAGATGGTCGTAGAAGAGTAGCTGTTCATGAATGTGGTGGTGTGCGACTTCAGGCTTCGTACCTCCTGCCCAAAGGTTGCAGCGAGAAGAGGGCATGGGGATCCTTAATGACAGATGTTGCTTTCTTGAGACAGTGCCTCATATGGATGCTTTTGATGGCGGGGAGGCTGAGTCCACCACTCTCTGCAGCCTCTCATATCCCTGTACATTGTAATTGCCACACTCGGATATAATGCGTCCAGTCAGGATACCTTCCACAGAGCATCTGAAGACGTTTGTTGGAGTACTCAGTGATATGCCTAATCTCCTAAAGCTTCTTCGTTCTTAGATATTTCCTAGGTCCAGGTATACATCAGTGCCTATCCCAGTGTGATACAAGTATTGGGCCCAGAGTTACCACATTCTCAGACGCCAGTACACACCATTCTCAGGCCCAGGCTTACAATATTTCCAGGCCCAGGATCACATTATTCTGGAGCCCAAGAACACATCTCCCATGCCCAAGGTTACAATATTCCCAGGCCTAGCATCTTACTATCCCAGGCCTAGGGTGAATCCATTGCCAGGGGGGATAGTATAATGATGGGAACATGTCAGCTCCCAACCCATCTCTCCCCACGGCTCAATACACTGACGACTGCTTTAAACATGTGATTTGCCCAGTTGAAGCATTGCATGGACTTACTACCATCTCTGGGGCCCGTTGCCAAATAGTGTCCCATTTGCCAAATAGCCTGAGAAATGGAAAAAGAAAATCCATGTTTATTTGCTAATACCGATAACTAAAGTAAGATATTAAAACAATGGCGCCTGAATAGAATAATGTTGTTTATATTCTAGGATGTCTCACTAGATAGTTTAGTTGTATTGTCATCGTTTATAACATGGACAGTGCACACAGCAATCGTCCGCAAACAACCCAACAGCTATGGTCAGATAATTTCTGTCCATACCACTGAAGGAGAGACAAAGAAGGCCTTGATATCTGGAGGAAATTCTCTCATGTAATTTACCATAGTTCTAGAATTGACCAGGCTTCAGTTAAATGTCAATTCTGATTGATTGTACCGACCGTCCAGTAAACTGCATTGCCCTGCACTCTGTCTGTCTCCTCTCTCTGACCCAGCTCTGCCCCCCTCTCTCATCCTTCCATCGAGCCTCAGACTGCACTGGAGGGTCAGTCTAGATTTTGTACATAAGTCCCTGAATTGGGCTCTGAACCCACGGGCTTGTTTACCCGCTGTGGAAAATACTATCTCTGAGCCACTGGTGATTTTATTTAATATTGCAAAATATTATATATCTTAGAGGTGTATAGATCTCATAAAGGGGGTACTTTGATCATAGAGGTATATAAAATCATGAGGAGAATAAACAGAATGAAGCAGGGCTGGGGAATCAAGAAGAGGACATAGGTTTAAGGTGAGAGGGGAATGATTCAAAAGGAACCTGAGGGGCAACTTTTGGGGTATATGGAACAAGGTGCCAGCTGAAGTAGTTGAACCAGGTATAATAACAACATTTGGGAGATATTTACATGGATACATGTAAATATATATATATATTTTTTTAAATAATATTTTTATTAGAGGCAAGTACATATCATGTTGAAAACATTTCATGTATTTCATTTCTACATTAGTAATATTATCAAACTTTATTCGTTTTGCCTCCAATAGTTTAAAAAAAATATATAGATAGAAAATAAGAAAATAGCAGAAAAAGGGAAAAGAGCAAAAAGAAAAAAAGGGGATAATAAAGAAGAATGGAATAACTTACTAAAAGTACATCATTGGAGATATATTCGTACATTTCAAAGTATAACTTTTCATCTAATCCTTGGCTTGAGTTTTAGTCAGGTTCTCGTGTCGAACCAGGTCTGACCCTTCAAGTAGTCAATAAATGGAGACCATGTTCTGATAAATAATTCTTGTTTGTCCATTAGGACAAGTCTAATTCTTTCCAAATGTAAGGTCTCCGACATTTCCATAATCCACATTTTAATTGTGGGGGTTATAGGACCTTTCCAAAATTTTAATATTAATTTTTTTCCAGTTATTATACTATAATCAATAAAGTTTCTTAGAACATTTTAAAGGGATATGGGCAAACCACAGGTAAAGGGGGTTTGCTTGGATGGGGCATCTCAGTTGACATGGATGAGTTGACATGGATATATTACCAACTAACATTGAATGAACTCAAACGATTGAGTGGTATGCGGGGAAGTAGAATTCTTTACCCTTAAGTTTTGTTCCCATAGAGCCAGGACACAAATGTTATTCTGCCTGTAGCTCAGGCCCACACTATTCCTTACCTGCTGTTGAATTATCTGCACTCTTTGGGGTTCTTGTTCCCATGCCTGAGGGGAATAGACATCGTTCTCAGCAAAATACATTCTCCTCACACACTGACTCTGCACTGGGAAATGCTACTGTGTAGATCCAAGTAAACAGCATGAGGAACGATACAATAGGTCTCCATGGAACCCAGCTCTAAACACTGACGTGCTTGAGATGAACATGGCACTTAATACAAATACCTATTAACCACAGCCTTTGTTTAATTCAGTGAAAAGAGGCCCAGACCCAAGTTGTGCGCAGTTAAATAGCCAAGATTAAAGGCAGGATAACCCGGCAGAACATGGGATTGAAGTAGCGGAGGTAAAAGGCTTTGTTCCCACTATAGTGGATATTTCAACATCCAGAGATTTTTCATGCTGCCTTCCCAGTGAAGTTCAGAGGAGGTACTGCCATATATGAGCTGATATCCTCCATCCGAATCCTCTCATGATTTGTTCCATTGACCTGAAACATGAATCTGGTTTCTCTTTCCACAGATGCTTCCTGACCTGCTGAGTATCTCCAGCTTTTTCCAGTTTTATTTCACACTTCAAAATCCAGCCATTCACCGTGGTTGTAAAAAAGGCGCAAAAGAAAGGGAGGTTGGTTTTCTCCATTGCCTTCAGGCTCTCTGAAGTTGTGCAGTCAGTGGTGAGTTAGGAACTGGCGGGGAGCCTGCATCATGTCCTTTGACATTCAAGCAGCATTCAAATCTGCACCAGCTCAAAGTCCTGTCCTGGTCTTCACAATGCTGTGGCTCTGGCCGGCTATCGGATGCCTGCAGCTACAGTGCCCTCCATAATGTTTGGGACAAAGACCCATCATTTATTTATTTGCCTCTGTACTCCACAATTTGAGATTTATAATGGAAAAAAATCACATGTGGTTAAAGTGCACATTGTCAGATGTTAATAAAGACCATTTTTTGACATTTTGGTTTCACCATGTAGAAATTACAACAGTGTTTATACATAGTCCCCCCCATTTCAGGGCACCATAATGTTTGGAACACAGCAATGTCATGTAAATGAAAGTAGTCATGTTTAGTATTTTGTTGCACATCCTTTGCATGCAATGACTGCTTGAAGTCTGTGATTCATGGACATCACCAGTTGCTGGGTGTCTTCTCTGGTGATGCTCTGCCAGGCCTGTATTGCAGCCATCTTTAGCTTATGCTTGTTTTGGAGGCTAGTCCCCTTCAGTTTTCTCTTCAGCATATAAAAGGCATGCTCAATTGGGTTCAGAACAGGTGATTGACTTGGCCACTCAAGAATTGACTATTTTTTAGCTTTGAAAAACTCCCTTGTTACTTTAGCAGTATGTTTGGGATCATTGTCTTGCTGTAGAATGAACTGCCGGCCAATGAGTTTTGAGGCATTTGTTTGAACTTGAGCAGATAGGATGTGTCTATACACTTCAGAATTCATTATGCTACTACCATCAGCAGTTGTATCATCAATGAAGATAAGTGAGCCAGTACTTTCAGCAGCCATACATGCCCAGGCCATAACACCCCAACCACCGTGTTTCACAGATAAGGTGGTATGCTTTGGATCTTGGGCAGTTCCTTCTCTCCTCCATACATTACTCTTGCCATCACACTGATATAAGTTCATCTTCGTCTCACCTGTCCACAAGAACTTTTTCCAGAATTGTGGTTGCTCTTTTAAGTACTTCTTGGGAAACTGTAACCTGGCTATCCTATTTTTATGGCTAACCAGTGGGTTGTATCTTGCAATCTAGCCTCTATATTTCTGTTCATGAAGTCTTCTGCGGACAGTGGTCATTGACAAATCCACACCTGCCTCCTGAAGAGTGTTTCTGATCTGTCGGACAGGTGTTTGGGGATTTTTCTTTATTATAATGGGAATTCTTCTGACATCAGCTTTGGAGGTCTTCCTTGGCCTGCCAGTCCCTTTGTGATTAGTAAGCTCACCTTTCTACTTAATGATGTTCCAAACAGTTGATTTTGATAAGCCTAAGGTTTGGCTGATGTCTCTAACAGTTTAATTCTTGTTTTTCACTCATAATGGCTTTTTTGACTTTCATTGGCACATCTTTGGTCCTCATGTTGATAAACAGCAATAAAAGTTTCCAAAGGTGATGAAAAGACTGCAGGAAAGACTATGCGCTGTGACCTCTCTTATACCTGTTTATACCTGCATTAAGGAGGCAATTAAACACACCTGAGCAATTACAAATGCCTGTGAAGCCATGTGTCCCAAACATTATGGTGCCCTGAAATTTGGGGGGGGGGGGATTATGTATAAACACAGCTGTAATTTCTACATGGTGAAACCAAAATGTATAAAAATGGCCTTTAATAAAATCTGACAATGTGCACTTTAACCACATCTGATTTTTTCTATTACAAATCTCAAATTGTGGAGTACAGAGGCAAATTAAAAAAATGATGGGTCTTTGTCCCAAACATTATGGAGGGCACTGTACATGCTTCTGCTTTGCGAATGCCAGGTGTTACTTGATAGTTGGGTGTGTCAGTGTTTATGGATGATGTAAACCTCTTCCCAGCCTTGATCTCACACATGTAGCAATCCTCCTGTCCCTTAAATGCTGAATAACCAATCACTTTAGTTTGACTGTCTAATCTCTCTGGGGTTGAGGTACATCTAATTCCTCTGTTGTATTTGTATATCACAGCTTGATGTGTTTTCTCCCCCCCCCCCCACTTCAAGCACAAATATCCTGCCCCACATTTATCAATGTGGACCTATGTTTTTGTGTGACACTATGAAATGTAATAAGAAAACGCAGCTGGTGGAAGCAGCAATTGCATGATAGTGACAGGGGGCGTGGAAGATAACACCAGGCATTCACGGTCTTCAGATCATGTGTAATGCTTATTTAGATTTTCTTTGCCATGCAGTTGAGTTGTGCCTTCCTTGCCAGTTGACAGCACAAACTACTCATAAAATTGGCTTTTTTCCAGATAGCCGAGGATTCGACACAACGCTAAAAGGAGCAGGCAAGTCCCTTGCCACCGAACGGGCCTTCCCCATGAGCATCTGATGTGCCTGAACTGTGGGAGTTGTTCCATTGTGTTAAAGAAGGAACTGCAGATGCTGGAAAATTGAAGGTACACAAAAATGCTGGAGAAACTCAGCGGGTGCAGCAGCATCTATGGAGCGAAGGAAATAGGCAACGTTTCGGGCCGAAACCCTTCATTGATTGATTAGTACGGGTGTCAGGAGTTATGGGGGGGAAGGCAAGAGAATGGGGTTACGAGGGAAAGATAGATCAGCCATGATTGAATGGTGGAGTAAACTTGATGGGCCGAATGGACTGATTCTACTCCAAGAGCTCATGACTGATTAAGCAGCAGCTGGTCCTTGTTGCAAATTTTATTAAATGGTCATACCGCACCCCCCCCCCCCCCAACTGTATTCAAAAGGATTGTATTCGAAAGGATATACTTGTTTTGTAGGGAAATGACCACATGACTGCATGCTCTGCCTACTCCTTTTCCTGGTGGTCACCCATCTACATTTTGCCTTCACCTTCAATGTGACCACTGATCACCTCACTATAACTCCTATCTATTATGCTCCCATACTCTCGGACAATCCCGAGGTCGTCCAGCTGTGGCTCCAATTCCCTCAGGCGGAGAGCCTGGAGCAGCAGCTGGGCGTACTTCCCACAGGTGTGGTCCTCAGGGACACTGAAAATCTCCATGACATCCCATATTCTGCAGGAGCATACCTGTACCCTAGTTGCAATTTTCACTGCACTACCACGAATGACCTAGTGAAATGAAAAGATCGTGCTTTATTTCAATCTCAGCATCCTCACTGAAGCCTCACAAGCCTCAACATTTACCCTCAAAGTTAATGAAAAATAATATGATCTTAAGTGGGAGAGTCTAGGACTAGAGCTCATAGCCTCAGAATTAAAGGGCATTCTTTTAGGAAGGAGATGAGGAGAAATGTCTTTAGTCAGAGGGTGGTGAATCTGTGCAATTCTTTGCCACAGAAGGCTGTAGGCCGTCAGTGGATATTTTTAAGGCAGACATAGATAGATTCTTGGGGGTGGAAGATTGCAACCTTCACGTGGTCCGCCCTGTTTCGACTAAGACAATCAACTCGACGTGCACAAACGGAAGATCAAATAGAACAAGTTGTCCAACAACTTTAGGCTGTGCACGCCACACGAAAGAAGAAGATAGATTCTTGATTAGTACAGGTGTCAGCGGTTATGGGGAGAAGGCAGGAGAAAGGGGTTAGGAGAGATAGATCAGCCATGATTGAATGGTGGAGTAGACTTGTTGGGCTGAATGACCTATTTCTACTCATATTCCTTATGACACTATGGAAAGATTCACAATATTACAAGGTAAGTCTGGATGAAATGCACTATCATCCAGTGTTGCCAATGCTATGCACGCTTTTAAACAATTTGCAGAAAGCATGCAGAAATTTGCTGAAACCAGACCAGGAATTTAACAAATAAATACAAGGATGTAATTTTTGTGACTTTTGTGTTTTTTTGCAAACACCATAGCAAATGAAAATGGAAAATTCTGCAAATAGATCTTTCCATTTGGATCTGGAAATCTAAGACCTTTGGGAAAAGAAACAGCGTTTACTGTTCAGGGGAAAGTTTCATCAATAATAGCAGGCAAATGTGTCTGAAGGGTCTCGATTCGAAACATCACCTATCCATGTTCTCCAGAGATGTGGCCTGACCTGCTGAGGTACTCCAGCACCAGTACATTTGCACCTTTACACCTTTCCTACAGTGGCATGAAAGTCATTTTTCATCTTAATAAAATGGCCAGAATTAGAGGATCTCATTGGGAGTTTTGTGCTTTGTACCTTACTTTATCAAAATAACAAAACAAAGATCCCCATTTGGTTCAAAGTTTTATATGGAGCAATGGGACGTTCCATATGACTCTGCCTCCCCTGAATCACACAATCCAGGGAGACAGTCTTGAGGCACAGATACGGTGAACACCCAAGGACTTTGTCCCAGGGTTGGGGAAATCATGAACGAGAGGGTGACATAATGAACTGCAGATGCTGGAATCTTCAGCAAAACACAAAGTGTTGGAGTAACTCAATGGGTCAGGCAGTATCAGTGGAGGAAAAGTGTAGGCGACTTTTCAGGTGTGGACCCTTGCTCAGCCTCTAGACCACAGAGGTTTAACGTGAGAAGGCAGAGAGAGGTTTAATACTAACCCACGGGGCAACTTTCTCACACAAAGCAAAGGAAAGAGGTGTTAAGATGAAAAATTGAGGCAGGTACAATAACATTTATTGATATTTGCAAAGATACATGGATAGGAAAGGTTTAGAGGAATATGGGGCTCAAACTCGCAAATGGGAATGACCTAGAAAGGCATTTGATTGGCATGGACTAGTTGGGCTGAAGGACTTGTTTCCATGCTGTATGACTATGAAAAATGGTAATGGCCAGATTTTACTTTGATATAATGGGGAATGGCAATTTAGGCAGTAATCAGCCACAATCTAAATGAACACCATAGAGTCAGAGTCATAAAGCACGGAATTAGGCTCTTCAGCCAAACTAGCCCAAGATGACCAAGATGCCCCATCTACCATAGTTCCACCTGCCTGTGTTTGGTCCATACGCCTCTAAACATTTCCTACCCATGTACCTGCCCAAATGTCTTTTAAATGTTTAAGGTGAGAGGGGCAAAGTTTAAAGGAGATGTGTAGGGCAATTTTTTTTTTTAAACAGAGGGTGGCGAGTGCCTGGAAGGCGTTGCTGGGGTTGATGCAGATACGATAGAGCTATTTAAGAGACTTTCAGACAGGCATACGGATATGCAGGAATTGGAGGGATATGGATTATGTGTAGGTAGATAAGAGATGGTCTTGACATCATGTTCAGCATAGACATTGTGGGCCAAAGGGCCTGTTCTTGTGCTGTACTGTTCAATGGGTTGGGAAACTGCTGAAGGGTCCCGACCCGGATCATCATCTGTCCATTTCCCTCCACATTTCGCCTGACCTGCTGACTTCCTCCTGTACTTTATTTTTTTAAACTGTTGCAGAAACGTCAGTGCAAAGGACGTGATAGCATCAGGTCCCATGTTTTGTACCTCACTCACAGCAATGATTCACCCGCATAGAGCATCCTAAGGCTATGCAGTGTCCAGATAAAAGGCTTTAACCAGATCAGAGAAGAGGAACACACAGCACACTGATATAATCTTGCTGTAACATTTATTTAATAATATAACCATATTACACGGAACAAAGTGCACAAATAAGCTTTAAACCAACAGACACACGTCTGGCTGAAACAATTCAACAAAAATGAGCAGACAAATATTTGGAGCCCAGTTTCTTTAGTCTGTTGACACCTGCATGGCTCCTTCTTTATATTACATAGTTAATACAATAGTAGACGTATTGTCTATGAAATCCCTTGGGTACTTTACCTGGGTGAAGGGTTTCTATGGGTTATGTGTATTCTCTGCTTCCAAAGCCAGGAATCTCACAAGTATTAGCATTTTCTAAAAATGTATGAATAGGACAATTAGGACCATGTAAAAATGTTTAAAGACCCTAATAAGTGCAATAGCACTTGGCAGGTCAGACAGTGTCTGTGAAGGGAGTGGTGGATTTGGCCTTAAAATCCCAGCTGCTTTGAAGATGCTCCTGAGCTTGAAGGAGACTGTTTTCCCCACAGCTGTAGCTTGGCTTGCTGACAGTGCCCTGTATTCACCGTTTCCAATGTTATTTTTGTTTATATTGATCCATCGGTGACTGCCTCAATGAGTTACCAGTTGCATGAGAGATAGTAGTTCCCTTCATGCTGTACCAGAAAATGCTACTCAGCAAATCCAGATTAAGTTCGATACCGTCCTATCAATTACTCCCAGAGCATTGAGGCAGTTACCGATAGATCAATATAAACTAAAAAATAACATTGGAAACAGTGAATACAGGACACTGTCAGTGCAAAGCTTTCTCCACACTGCTCATCAAATCCCAGTGCTTGCTTAGATTAAAGTGGAGATGTGGGACAATTGAAAAGGGATTGATGTAATTAGCTCTTATGGCTAACGGAATCACGGGATATGGGGAGAAAGCAAGAACAGGTTACTTCTTCTTCTTCTTCTTCTTCATCTTCTTGTGTATGGCATGCACAGCCTAAAGTTGTAGGGTTACTGATTTTGGATGATAAGCCATGATCATTTTGAATGGAGGTGCTGGCTCGCAGGGCCGAATGGCCTACTCAGGACTATTATATAAATATTGGAGATGGGCAATTTTGAAATTGTCAAGATTTCTCTCATCAGCTGCTTGAGAGGTCATCTTGGTCTGGGATGCCTGAGATGGGATGGATTTGGCTGATGACCAAGGCGGGGAATGGGATAGTTAATGACAGGTGTGCTTGTGAAAACTGCCAGGACAGTGTCCGACTAGATCAGGCTAATGGGAATGTCTTCAATATTTCCAAAGTTCAGCAAAGTACTATGTTAAATAACATAAACAAAAGCAGTATAAGCACAATGGATGCAAGATTCACTGGTGTGGTACCTGGAATCAGTGAACAAATCATTTTACCCAGCTGATGTGCAATGGGGCTGTTAGATTCTGGACTCTCAGTTACCTGGGGACGGAGTTGGTTAATCTTGCTCCTCTAAAGAAAAATAATAGTACAAACACAAATATACGGAAAATAAAATAAATACTGAGTGATGTGCCCACAGGAGTGCAGACACAAGCAGACCTTTTTTCCGATGCCATTTGTCCATTCTGGCAGAAGACACCCATCCATGTCCACCCCACCCTACCCAGGAGTAGCAGCCACTAAATCACCCTTTCCCATTCCAATTTCTTCCTGTTTTCCCACCCCTGGGCACTCACAAGAAACTGGATCAAGGAAATTGACAGGATGTTAATAAACCTCAACGCCCCACAATTGGGCAGGCTTTTCTTAGACAACATGAATTCCTCTGATTTGAGAAGTTTAGTAGGTGAATTAGTTATTGCAATGTATCCTTTGTGGGAGAATCTGAGAAGAGTGGATAGGAATGTGGAGAGAGTTTAATGGCTGGATATGAAGGGGTGGTTGATTGCCAGCACGGACTCAGTGGGCTGAATGGCCTGTTCCATGCTGTATGACAAAGCCTCTATGGAAGTATGTTGCCAGGCAACTGGTTACTAGATTGGTAACTAAGTGGAAAGTCCACTCACTTCTCAGTCTGAAGAAGGGTCTTGACCCAAAAGATCACCTATTCCTTTTCCCCAGAGATGCTGCCTGACCCACCGAATAACTCCAGCATTTTGTATCCATTCACTTCATCTGGTCAAAGTTGGTGGCGTTGGAACCCTCAGCTATGAATACTTCTTTCAGCGATGACCACAGTGCTTGATGGGCTCTAGGTTTAACTAGTGCAAAGTTATTTTAAAGTTTTGAATATTTAGAAAGAGTGAAAAGGAATTAAGATCTCAAGTGGTGTCTACAAAATTAAAGAGCTGATTTACTGGGGAGCTGTCACTTTAGGCTGGTGCGATCAACATGAGGACTGCTCAGTGACCTCTCCAGTGTTGATAGACCAGCGAGGCAGGGAATATGCCGGAGGGTGCAGCAGGGTCTCCGAGGAGACGTTGAGTTGGAGGTGTATCATCCCTCTCTTTCGGCAGGACGCTGGCGAGCTGAGCTGATCCAGTTTGTCAGTGGGGTCTGGGCAAGCTGTTTCATTCATTCAGTGGTTGATTGGACCAGGGGCTGTGGACCAGGAGCAGGCCATGTGTCCTCGCCCTTCACACTGATCAGGACTTTGCTTGGGAACAGGGCTGGATGCCAGGTCTTGACATGCCATTGGGCTCAGTGATGGGGAAACCAGCCCTGGCAGTCTGATGAGACGTTTGTCCCAGTGATGAGCCTCTTGCAGAGAGTGTCACTTGCATTAGTCTTAGATCAATATGGTGCATTTCACCACCTCAGGGGAGCCCAAATTGCCTTGGATCATGTAATTGGTTAATCTGTGGGAACATTTTCAAAGTCATGCTTCCCTTGCGCAAAAGAAGAAACAAAGTGCTGGATTAACTCAGCTGGTCATGCAGCATCTCTGGAGAACATGGATAGGCGACGTTGTAGGTAGAGTCCCTTCCTAAGACTCCTGTCCTATCCATGTTCTCCAGAAATGCTGCCTGACCTGCTAAGTTACTCCATGCCCAAGTGAGTGTAGTAACAGGGAGATGCTGGAAAAACACAAAAGAGCACAAAGTGTTGAAGGCCAGTGATGAAGGTCTCTGAGTAAGATCGGGAGGGCGAAAAGCTCCTACAGCAGCTTAGCATCCTGCCCCAAGCCTGGCATCTAGAACACACCCTGACCCTCTCCTTCACAACACTGATGTTGCAGTGTTGCTCTAACCCAGGCCTGCTTGGGGTATGAGGCATTGATGGCCTGTTGGGAGCTGGATGAAGGTAGGGAGCAAAGTGGACAGCTGGCCAAGCAGGGAGAGATCTGGATATGGTCAGGACTCAGACCCAAAGGATTTCTGCCCCATCCATTGACCCTAGTGGCAATCTGCTGGGGTGTCCTGGACAACTTGGCATTTGGTAAGAAATTTGACATTGTGAACCACCAGACAACAGACATGAACCGACCTGCTGCCTTTTCCAGTTGAGCTCACACACTGACATAGCAAACACCACACTGCCACAATTTTACTTGGTGCTTCGGATCTGAACGTTGACCTTCATTGATCCCGCTGTGAGTCAGGACTCCCTCCTTCAGTCAGGGTCTTGAAGTGCATGGACAGGGCTTCCTCCTCGGGGCTCGCCTCCCGCTTCCACTCGTCCCGGCTCAAGATGTAGCCCACCACAAATCCAAAGGAAACCAGCAACAGCCCGAGGACATTAGCCAGGATCCCCTGGGGGTCATACTTGGAGTACGTGGTTCTGCGAGAGAAAAGAGTTGAACTCATCTTAAATCATGGGAAACTAACATGTAGAAAATAAAAACCAGAGGTGCAAGTGAGGACATCAGTTTTCCCACAACTCCCACTCCCACCCTCACCTACAGCTGCAACTCCAGGCTGGCATGAAAGAACAAGGAATGCATTACTTACTCTGAACACCTATATTAAACAAACAGGGCAAACAGCTTCAACCCTGCATCAGAGAATGGATGTACCCAACAGTTTGTGGCACAGTGCAGCTGGTAGAGCTGCTGCCTCAAAGCACCAGAGACCCAGGTTCGATCCTGACCTCTGTTACTGTCTATGTGGAGTTTGCATATATTCCCTCCAGTTTCCTCCCACATTCCCATGACGTGCAGGGTTGTAGGTTAACGGACCTCTGCAAATCGCTCTAATGTGTAGGGTGTGGATGTGACAAGGGATTACAAGAACTAGTGTGAACTGGGTGATCGATGGTCAGAGTGGACTCGATGGGCTAAAGTGTCTGGTTCCATGCTGTATTAAGGCCCTGTTCCACTTACGTGTCCTTGGCACGCTAATTACGCGACCTCGTCCGTCGCTTTGCGGCGCGACAGTCCCGCAAGAGTTGCGCACGTCTTCATGCGCCCGCACAGCCGTCTGGAGCGCGTGACGTCATTTGAAGATAGACACAAAATGCAGGAGTAACTCAGCGGGACAGGCAGCATCTCTGGAGAGAAGCAATGGGTGATGTTTTGGGTCGAGACCCTTCTTCAGTCTGAAAGAAGGGTGTTGACCCGAAACGTCATCCATTCCTTCTCTCCAGAGATGCTGCCGGTCCTGCTGAGTACTCCTGCATTTTGTGTCTATCTTAAATTTTCTTGGCCCCGCTCTGGGAGTAGGAGTGGGGGCGGACCGGATCCGCAACGGCCGTGAGACCCAGGCTGAGTTCAACGATCGTTTGCCTGTTTCTGCTGCTGTTGGAGGTTGGGTCTTGGGCCTGTCCCACTTTGGCCGTCAGTTACGCGACAGGCCGGTGGCGTGCAAAGATTTAGTTCGGTACAAAATCCCGGAGCACCACGCGATACTGTGCACAACTCCATACCCCTCCGTGCTTCTCAGTGGGACCGGCCCCGCGCGGCCACACGATGCCCGTGCGCCTCAACGCGGCGACGAGGTCGCGTAATTTGCGTGCCAAGGACACATAAGTGGGACAGGCCCTTAACTCAATCAATCAACAAGTGTGGCATTGTCGAGTTTCTGGAGCTCAATTCACAGCTGGCTGTGGCCACAGTGCAGGAATACACCCAGTCCAATCACAGTCACATGAGAACCGGTTTCTATTTTAAGTTAAAATCAAATTTGATACACAAAAGATTTGTCCAAATGAGGAACTTTCCATTTGACAGTTTCTAATCTGCCTTTCTGAAGAGGCGCTACTTGTGGGAACCAAGGGCCATAGGAAGCCCACACCTTGGGAACAAGACCAGGGAACGGAGAGCGCCCACCCAGAGAGGAGTTCCAAGGATCTTGTTAGAGTCCTGACCTCCTGTTGCCTGTTGGATGACACTTCCTAGGGTGGGTTTTGGGAAACATTGCATCCATTATTATTGAGGAGTTTGGGTTAAATTTCTCCCCTCTGAAGACAGTGGCCTTGAGGGGAATTACAACACTGAGCTAAGCCCTCCCTACCTGTGGCTCCCACCTCAATTGGCCAATAACCCCATCACCTCCCCAGACTCCACTGACTCTTACTGATGGAAAACAACAGCTTCTCTGTGATCCCCGTCAGACAGGTCCCAATGGCCAGAATAAAGAGCCCCAGTCCAAAGTACACATGATAGGGGTGGTAGATGGCTCGTAATGAATAGGACAAGGTAGGTAGCAGGAAGAATGTCAGTCCCATAACCCACTGCAACAAAAAAAAAAATTCAAAAACATATATTTTATATTTTAAATTAATACTGACTTATCACAACATGCATGGTATAAATAATTCCTCAAATCTGTGGTCAGAGGCTGTCACAGAGGAAGCAAAAGTAGTTTGTTTCTATTGCCATCACCTGGTTATCGTCGTACAATGGACAGTGTTCACCTTCGGTTTAGTGTTCTCCTAATCTGTTCAGTCCCCTCCACAAGAAGTTGTTTAGAAGTTCTCTGTATTTCCACAACTATGTGCCTGCCCCTCCACAATATGTTATATACCGGTAGTGTATGTGCATGAATTTTAGTAGTTGCTCTATTTTCCTTTTGTTGTTTACAATACCAGACATTTTTGACCTTGGGAGGAGGGGGTGATACATCCTTGAGCGGCTGCAGTCATTCTGGTGAAAGTGTTTTTTCAGTGCCTCGGGATGGGGGGTGGGGGGGATGAATAGGAGGCTGGAGGCTGTAGTATTGATGCTCTTTGACTTACATATCCAGCCTTCCAGCTTACTATGCCATGTATGAAAATTGCTTTCATGTTCAGATGGTAAGAGTTTCGAGGTGCAATCCAAAGGTTAAACTTGCCCACTTGATAGTCAATATCTTTAAATCAGTCTCGTCCCACTATCATCAACCATTTCATGTAACTTGCAACCTCACACGATGGCTCTGGAACTGTATAGATTGTATCAGAGCTCTACCTAATGCAGTGCTTAAAAATTTCCTTTACACTATGTACATTGCACAGTTACAACAGTCTGTCATCAACTATTTACACGTATAAATGTAGTTAGGCTTTCAGAACTCAGTTTATAAGGTCTCGCGTGAGATAGACATTTCAAGTAGGTCACCCACCTTAAAAAACAGTTTATAACCACACTGCCAACTTAACATGGTTTCCTGAGGCATTAAAGATAATCTTGGCCAACGTCGCTAAACGCTATTTCCTGACAAGTTTACCGGTGAGAGTTCAGAGGTTCCTATCTCAGCCTCAATCCCAAGCACATTTAGAGGAGGGGGTAGTTACGTTCAAGGGAATCCCTCTTAGGTTGGAGCTTCTGAGGGTGAGCACCTCAGGGGACAGGGTAGTCCATTGAAGGACAACCTACCTGTAAACAGAAGAGAATAATGGTTAAGAGGCCACACCAGCTGTGAAGGCTGTACATATGGGGGATATTCTGCGCTGTGTGAAAATCAAACACAGCAACCGTACCTAGAAGTGGAAAAAAGACAGAGGTCTTGCAGTGTAATAGCAGTGCACAACTAAGCCCATGTCTTGGTCACCATCAGAACACTGACTTCAGTCACCCCCACCAGAGTCAAACCACAGACTCAAGTCAACCCCCAGCTAGCTCAACCACTGATCACAGTCACCCATTGGGAACAAACCACTAACCTCAGAAACGTAGGTCAGGGTCAAATTACAGACCATCAAGGGCAACCACTGATTCTCTACAATGTTCCAGACCAGGTTTCCAATCAGAGTGCTCTATAATCCAGTCTTCTCTGAGTGTTTTGACCCACGTACATCCCTCATTACAAGTAAATCAGTCTCAATAAAAAGTTATCTCGGTCCCAGATCCTGATCCCAAACACCCTACAATATGGACACACAAGATGATGGTTTGCAAAAAAAGACAAAACGCCAGAGTAACACAGTGGGTCAGGCACCATCTCTGGAGGATATCTATGTTCCTCTGAGATGCTGCCTGACCCGCTGTGTTACTCCAGCACTTTGGGTGCCCTTTCTTTCATCCTACATCATGAGTGTTATAATTCGGGCCCTTTAATGGTGCAGATTGGTGGTACCAAAAGATCAAATTAGGCACAAAATAATTTGCTACCATTCACAAAAGAGTCACGTGTTTAGAAAACCATCTCTCTTCCCAGTACTTTTCTCCCCCACCCTTCCTCCCTGTGTCTTCTCTCCCCCCTCCCACCCCCCACCACCCCTTCCCCCTTGAGCCTCCCTCTCTCTCACTGCACTGGAGAATGCTCCCATTTTTAAGGTGCTCCCCCTGCTGTCATTGCATGCAACTACATACCTCTGCCATGCTTGACTTACCTACAATGATAGCCACCAGTGCCAGCAGTTGGATGGATGCATGCAGGATCTTGGCAGTGGTTTTACTCTCGTTTCTGAGCGTTCTGAAGACCAGAATTGCTGCAGGAGAGACATTAAGTTAGCAGCAATGTTTAGAGATTGTGATGTGGTTGCAGTATTGCTGACATATTCATGATTTGTAATTGTGGAGAAGCATCAAAGGGAAGCCTAGGCCTGGCCAATAATGGTAATGTTTTTCCCTTAGTCTCTCCAGTGGCTCTGCTTTTCCATGATGTGTCTAAAATATGTTGCAATAAATGTCTAAAATACTATGTCACCCCCTCCTTACAAACTAGGGGTGATTTACAGAGACCAATTAACCTACAGACCCCGCATGTTTTTGGATGTGGAAGGAAACTAGAGCACTTGGAGAAAACCCATGCTGTCACAGAGAGAAGTGCAAACTCCGCACAGCCAGCACCCAAATTCAGAGTCAAACCTGGGTCTCGAGAGCCGAGAGACAGCAGCTGTACTAGTTGCACCACCGTGCCACCCTTAGGACAGGCTGAGTCTCACCTCCAAGTAAAGAACACAAGAAACATGGAGTTTGCCACCCAGCTCTTTGTGCCTGTTCTGCCATTCATGGTCATTGACTCATCTACTTCGCTGTCATTTTCCTACACTAAAATGAATCAAATGAAATCGGGTTAACGTCCTGAAAAGTAGATCTATATTTAGAATCAGCTCAGTGATTGAGCCTCCAGAGCCCTCCAGGGTGGAGAATTCCCAAGCTCCCTCAGCCTCTGAGTGCAACATTTTGTTCTCTTATTTAAAACGGTGTCGCCAGGTCCTTTTCTTCTCATTCAGGAAATCATTCTCCCTGGATGAAGACAAAAGTCAGCAGATGCTGCAATCTAGAACCAAAACAGGATGCTGGAACAACTCATTGGGTTAAGCGGCATCTGCAGAGGCAAAAAGATGCACGTTGACTTTCCAGGTTGAGATTTAGCACCAGGACTGACAGGGAAGAGGAAAGATTGCCAGTACATAGCAGTACAAGGGACTGGGAGAGCCTGGTAGACGGAACCAAATAGGGTGGGGATAGAACCAATTGGAGCAGGGGACAGGTGAACAAAACTAAATGGACTAGTGAGTGTTTGGAAAGAACACATTTTTCCAGTGGTATGAACATTGACCCTTACAACTTCAGTTCAACTCAAACCCTGTATTTTCCCACACCACATCCTCACCAGGCCACTTTGCTTTGTTCTTACTTACTTCCCCCCCCCCCCCCCCTTACAGTAACAGTTTGTTGCAGATAAATTGCACTTTTAATGTAGCAAAATGTTCCAAGGAGCTTCAAGAGGCTACTGTTGCAGTTACAGTGACAGTGCAGCACTCCTGCAGCAACTTCATCTAGGGTACAGTCCCGATTCTTCACCTACCACTTTGGAACTGTTACAGTAGGCACAATGCCGAGAACTATATTTTGCACTCTCTATATTTCTCTTCTCTGCACCCTTTGCACTCAATTTAGCTTGATTGCATTCCCGTGCAGTGTTATCCTGTTTATTAAATAGCACGCAACAAAAGCTGTTCACTGCATCTCGGTACACGTGACAATAATACACCTATACCTACCTAGTTCTGTCTGATGATCATCCCCTCCTTATCTGCTTCTCCTCATCACTTACCAGCCTCTATCTCACAACTCTCTCTGGTTTAGATTAGTTTAGGTTCCCTCTTTGTACCTTTTCATTTCTAACTGCCGGTGGGACATCAAAGATCTTAACTTTGACCTCCCTTACCTACTCTATGCTCAGAAAATCTGAAGAATGGTTCTGACCCAAAACATAGTTTATATTCCTTTCCTCCAAAGATGCTGCCTGACGCGCTGTTACGCCAGCATTTTGTGTCTATCTTCGGTATAACCAGCACCTGCAGTTCCTTCCTCCACTGCCTTTCACTATGATTGCTTGCATTTGGTTCTGAGTAGAGGCAGGAGTTGGGGCGATTGGGTTGGCTACATTTGAGGTAACTTGTTCTGTTGCATGGCTCCAGAGGAAGGCCACGTTTGATTAATGCAGGGAATGCTCTCAAGTCACAAAGGGCTCTTCTCAAAATTCTGCTCAGTTCTGATATACAGATTGCAATTCCATCCGGTCCACCTGCACAACAGGCTGTAGCTGAGTGAGTGCTACGGTGATTTGATTTGTGTTTATCCTTGGAATACGAAGGAAAAATGCAATTATACTGATCATACATCAAAATACCTTGTTTAAATTGAACCCACCAAGCTTGAGGCTCTAAGCTGATCCGATTTCCTATTTCTAATGTCCAGATGCCTTTCACAGTCAGCACACCAAGCCATCTAATAGCTCATTTACGTTCCCTCTAACGCATGGAAACCTCATTAAATGCAACAGCCCCCAAGGCAGTACAGACTTGGTTTGGTTTAGCAGACACTTCATATGAACAAACATGCCGTGCAGATGCTGGAACTCAGTTGGTCAGGCAGCGTTCATGGAGGGAAACTAGCTCCTTGGAACGCAGTGTGTAGGCAGAATGTGCGTTGTGTCTTGTAACGTTGACACTTCTTCTTCTTGCGTATGGCGTGCACAGCCTAAAGTTGTAGGACAATTTGTTCTATTTGATCTTATTTGATTGTGCACGCCAGGTTGATTGCATTCGTTGAAAGAGGGCGGACCACGTGAAGGTTGCAATCTCCCACCCCACGTTGACACTGATCATGGTAGATATCCAACCCTGATTGTCTGATGTCAAACAATCTGACCGAGTCTACTCAAGGCTTAGTTTCACAGCCTGATCCTCCCTCACTCAGCGGGTCACAACTTACAGTAACTGTTTGTTACAGATAAATTGCACTTTTAATGTAGCAAAATGTTCCAAGGAGCTTCAAAGAAATGTTATCAGACAAATAGCATCAGGGAGGCCGGACGACGATTGTTATTGGTTTCGCTTTATTGTCGAGATACGCCGAGATACATATGTCGAGATACAATATAAAACATTGTTTTGGGTGTTGTTAAGTCAAAGAAAAGACTACATGAATACAATCAATTCATCAGTGCACAGATAACGGATAAAGGTACCACATTTGCTGGGGATCTAGTTGATGGAAAGACCGTTCAGTTGCTTGATAACAACTGGGAAGAAGCTGTCCCTGAATGTGGATCTGAATTCTGAAGTATGGAGCTAGGAGGAATTAGAAATTCCTAATCTTAGTCAAACGGTGTGAGGTGGAAGACTCAGATCAATTAACCCAGCACCAGGAAAATACCAGAAAGCTACAATCCCACAGAATGGAGAATCATCCCACCTTTTCAGCTGACGACTCTTTGACCCAGTACTTTGTTTTCTTGTTTAACATTCCTTTTGCCTCCAACATCAGTTTTTACTTCCTACAACATTAGGAAGGTGAAGACACATGAGAATTTTTCTCTAAAGCAGTATGACTGTTGCACGGTATCAGGGATATGACTGTTTTGGTTTCCAATGTGAGCACTGCAAGTATTAAAACAGGAATCCTGTAAATGCCAAACATAGTTCCCCAGTCTCATGCAACACCAAATATGTTTTGTCAATTAATGATTGCAATTACTGGTATGAGCCAGGAGTCATTATGTCGCACTTTGGAAGAGAATGGGGTCATTAGGGACAGTCAGCTCATCTTTGTAAATGGTAGGTCGTAACTTATTAACTTGATCAAGTTTTTCTTTGAGGTGATGAAGGTGATCGATAAGGATAGGGCAGTGGATGTTGTCAACATGGATTGTAAGGCATTTGATAAAATTCCCCATGGTAGGTTGACTGACGCACACACACAGAAATGTAGACGGGCTGGCGAGTAAATTGGCAGATGACAACAAGATTGATGAGGTCATGGTCTGTGATGAATGCTATCAAAGTATAGAACGGGGTTCAGATTAGAAATGGGCAGAGAAATGGTAAATGGAGTTTAATCCTAGCAAATGGGAGGTGCTATACTTTGAGAAGTCGACTGTAAAGGGAAAATATATAATTAATGGAAAGGCCCTTAACAGCACTGATGTGCAGAGGGATTTAGGGGTTGAAGTCCATAGCTCCTTGAAAATGGTAACAAATGGGCAGAGTGGTAAAGAGACTGCATGGTATGCTTCCTTCATTGGTCGGGTCATTGAGTATAAGAGACAGTGTTTTTTTCTATTACAAATCTCAAATTGTGGAGTACAGAGGCAAATAAATAAATGATCGGTCTTTGTCCCAAACATTATGGGGGGCACTGTATTTGGTATGCGCCCATGCAGGCTGTGCCCTGTTCACAGAACTCCATGTAAATTGTAACCATGCTGAGCATGCAGCCCGGTGGCTAGCTTAGAGTTCTCAATGGGAGAGACACTGTGACAGCTACACCCTGCCACACACTAAGCAAGCATTGCCTGCTTACTGGGGGGGAATAATTTATTACAGGTACTGCACCTCAAATTTCCTGAAACCATTGCAGTGGCATTCCGCACCAGGACCCTGTGATTGAATTTCTAGGACACTGAATTTAATCGCCAGTGAATAAGGTCAAATTAGGGATAAAAGTTGAAAGTTAAAATGTAATGCACTTTATCTGAATGCACACAGCCTCTAACACAATAGAACTCATTGTATAAATAAACTTAAATGGTTTTGATCCAATAGCATTGTGAAGGTGTGGCTACAGGTTACAGCATGGAAATATTGCAGTGCATTTGGCTTCTTAAGGACTGATAGGAGAGGAAAGGGTGTGTCCAATATTAATAGGAAGGGTGGACATGCAAAATAAATTTGGCAGAAACAAAAATCAGAAAATGATATCAGTATGAGTGGAAGTAACATAATAGGGCACATAATGTTGTCATTAGTTTATGGGTCTTCAAATTAGATATACAAAGGCAATCGAATGAAGCCTTAATTTAGAGTTAAAACCAGCCCAGTTAAATATAATACAATTAGCATTGAGCAGTGCAATCGTATTAAACTGGGCAAATCAAATGTCAAACTATTTTGGAATACGAGTTGATAGAAATGCATACATTATGTCAATCCAGAAGATTGTTGAAATCCTGTCTAGTTTGGTAGAACTGAATTAAATGGCAATTTTATGAAAAACAATGATCTAAGGAGATGCGATCAAAATATAGTATAACTTTAAAGTTAAAGAATTAAGATCAAATACATTGGTCTAAGGAGCAAATTATCCAAGGCGGATTTGGGAATGATATTGCTGGTAGTGCTAAAAGAACTATTTCATAAATTTTCAAAGAATGCATCTCTTACTGAGAAATCTCCAGGGACAAACAATTCTGTCGTATAACAGTCACTTCCCCTTCTCACGTCAATTCCTAAGTCACGTGTTTCCTGCAAACTCCGCTTTAGTCTTAGCTGTTTGCCCCTACTCTGACTCTGCAATTTGTAGTATTTTGGAACTGTTCACTAATAGGGCAGGTCTCCTTCCCTTGTTTGGATAATAACTAGGAATTGGCCCAGCTGCAGATTCACAGAAATGGGAACAAAATCTGCAGGTGCTGCAAATCTGAAACAAAAACTGACAACCTCAGCAAGTTAAATAGACAGCCACAATCAATGCTTCAGGTTGACGACCAACTAACTAAAGGATCATCAAACTGACACACTGATTCTGGTTCTCTCTCCATGGATGCTGCCTGATCTGCCAAGGGTATCCAGCATTGATGGATAGAACCTGATGACATTATGGACCACCTGGGATCTGGTCCAGAGCAGTCCACTCCCTCCAATGTAAGAATATCCACCATGGTCAGGGGACTTGAAAGGGAATGCAAATTTTGAAGTAACATTTTCTTTCTAACAGTACCCTTTTGTTTGACATTCATGCTCTGATAATTAATGGGGACCATCAAGTATTTCACAGGGATATGGGGAAAACAAGCAAGGTTCCAGAAAGCAGCAAGCCCCATTCAGAATGACCAACTGATTTCACCATCAAAAGTACTGACAATCGATAGTCAAGACCTTGGAAATTAAGCTTGTTCCCTACTTTGAATCTTTGCAAGTAACTCAATTCACCAACCTTCACAAAGTCATTCCCACACTTCCCACCCAAACTGTTCACATTCTCTATTCCAACTCTACCTTGAGAGGCCCCTCAACTCCCAGCCTATTTACAATCCACACAATCACTGCAGCAAATGCCGCACATTTATTCTTCCAAAATACGTCTGATTCTGAAGGTCTTTGAAAAGATTTTAAACAAATATGAATTTAAAAATGAACCAAATTAAATACAAAGTAAATACTTAGTATACAAATAAGGACATTGGCACAGCTGGTGGAGCTGCTCCTCACATTTCCAGTGACCAGGTTCAATCCCACCCTCGGTTTTGCCTGCCGAGAGCTTGCACGTTCTTGCCACTGCATGCAATTCGCCGAGGGGCTCAGTTTTCTTTTAATGTCCCAATGGCTTGCCTGATTATTTGGTTAATTAGCCAGTGTGTAGATGAGGGTAGAACCTGGGGGGAGTTGCTCGGATGTGCGGAGACTAGAATGGGATTAATGTAGCAAAATGCAAAGTGCCAGATTAACTCAGTGGATCAGGCAACATCTGTGGAGGAAATGAATAGGTGGTGTTTCGGGCCGGGATCTTCTTCAGACTCTTCAGGCATGAATGTTGGGAGTAGTGGCAGTGTAAATAGGAGGCACAGACTCAGTGGACTAAACAACCAATTACCGTGCTGAATTCTCCATATGATTCTGAGTTCCAGGTGGTGAGCATACCGTCCACCATCATAAGAATGTCCACCATGGTCAGGGGACTTGAAAACAAAATATATGACCTCCAGTAAAAATAAGACAAACCACTGGATTACTCAGTGGGTCAGGCAGCATCCCCAGACAACATAGCCCAGAAGGACATTATAGCCATAGAGGGAGTGCAGAGAAGGTTCACCAGACTGATTCCTGGGATGTCAAGGACTTTCATATGAAGAAAGACTGGATAGACTTGGCTTATACTCGCTAGAATTTAGGAGATTGAGAGAGGATCTTATAGAAACGTACAAATTCTTATGGGTTGGACAGGCTAGATGCAGGAAGATTGTTCCCGATGTTGGGGAAGTCCAGGACAAGGGGTCACAGCTTAAGGATAAGGGGGAAGTCCTTTAAGACCGAGATGAGGAAAAAACGTTTTCACACAGAGAGTGGTGAATCTCTGGAACTCTCTGCCACAGAGGGTAGTTGAGGCCAGTTCATTGGCTATATTTAAGAGGAGTTAGATGTGGCCTTGTGGCTAAAGGGATCAGGGGGTATGGAGAGAAGGCAGGTACGGGATACTGAGTTGGATGATCAGCCATGATCATATTGAATGGCGGTGCAGGCTCGAAGGGCCGAATGGCCTACTCCTGCACCTATTTTCTATGTATCTATGTAACATAGATAGGCAATGTTTTGGGTTGGGGCACTTTTTCAGACTCCACATTCTTCTGACTTCCAATAAAGTTCTCTTCATGACTGTCAGCCAGTGTATTTGCATTAAGTGTCCAGACAAGCTACAGGGCAGGAGTATAGACTTGTGTTACTCTTTCTTTCATTGATAAGTTAGTCAGCATGGGCTGTGGCATGGAGTTATTATTGTCGCTGTCATCCTTGTCACTTTTCATTAGCTGCACAGAATGACTTTGAACAAAATCTAGTTGTTCAAACCGAGACATAACATGCAGAGATAATTAGGTACTCACCATCTCCATAGAGGAAGACCATTCCAAGCACCATGCACAGTGGGTGAACATTGAACTGTTGCAAACTTCCATCCCATGTAAAGCCTCCTTGATAGTGACCCAGCCACACACCAGTTATGATTACTGCAGTCAGCCCAAGAATCTGTGTTGAAGCCACAAACCAGCGCAGTAGGCCAATATGGCATCCTCCCAGTGGGTTGGCTTCCATTGCAGGATACAGGCTTCTCGCATCCAAGGGCCTGTGGAAGAAATCATTAATGATCAAGTCGATTGAGGGCAGACTGGACAAATAAATAAAATCCAATGAAGAGGGGCAAATCAGATCCAAAATCAGCTCAGTGACAGGAAGGCAAAGGTATTATTGTGACACTAGACACTGTAGATACTGGAATCTTGAGCAACAAAAGTGCCAGGGGTACTCAGCAGGACAGGCAGCATCTGTGGAGGCCTTGCTGAAGTCCAAGAATACTATGTTCACCTCCCCCCTCATCAGCCTACATGGTTACTTGTATAGCATGGAAACAGGCTCTTTGGCACTATCTATTAAAAAAAAATGTAATTAAAGTTGTGAAGGTGTAGAGATAGCAGTGGGAGTCCATGTGCTTGCAAGCTGCTGAAATGGAGATAAAGAAACTGAGAATAGGAAGGGTCAGAGAGGGACCCTACGAAAGTAAGATGGGAATTATGAGCTGTTTCAATCTGGAACCAATGATATCAGTTCTCTAACTCAAGAGTTGCGGCTCAAGGACTTAAAGAGCAGCCTTTATTGCATCAGATTCTGCTTTCTCCATATAACGTCATATCAATGCACCAACCTGGGAACTAGAAAATGCCACATGAACTATTTAGATCATTATAATTGCGTAAATCAGTTCCATTTTGCTGCATTTCCTTTTGTTTTGGAAATTCTGTTCTTCTCCACCGTGAATGATGCAGTTGATCAATATCTGGAATGTGCACCCACCCCAGCTCACTTTCTTCAGCCTCCAGCTCTACTTCAAATCTACCTCTTTGACCTTGCTATTGGATACTGTAGCTTCAGTTTGCTAACCTTTCCACCAATGACCTAGAGTGATGATCTGGTTCCAGCATTAATGGTGAGTATCCGATTCTCTCTGTATGTAATGTCTCATCTCTTGCAAGTTTTTGTTCTTACTGGTTAATGACAACAAGAACATTTTGTTTTGGCTACAATAAGCAAACGTGTCCTTCACTAAAGATAATGAAAGTTAGAATAATCTTATTTCATACTCATTGAAAGCTGTCAACACCTTCCAGATCTCAGGTCAGGGGCACTACTTGCAGAATTTGATACTGGAACATAAAGGCATCAATGTGGCTTGACTACTAGGACAAACCAAAGGAAAACCCCTAAAGTTCAAGTTCAAGTGAGTTTATTGTCATGTGTCCCTGATAGGACAATGAAATTCTTGCTTTGCTTCAGCACAACAGAACATAGAAGGCATTGACTACAAAACAGATCAGTGTGTCCATATATCATTATATAAATATATACACATGGCTTCAAGAGTCTGTCCTTGGGATCAATATGCTATGGTCTAGCAAAATTCCTCAGGGCATCTACCACAGGTGTTTGGACGTCATGTTGCAACAATAAAGTTGTTAATGAGACTACACTTAGAGTATTGTGTGCAGTTCTGGTTGCTCAGCTATTGGAAGAATGGCATTAATGTGGACAGGGTGTAGAAAAGATCAATGAGGATCTTATCTTAAGTGCCTGTCCCACTTTCACGACCTAATTCACGACCTCTGCCGAATTTGCCTCGACTCATACTCGCAGCATGGTCGTCACGAGGTCGCTAGGAGGTCCATAGCAGGTCGTGCCTACATGTCTAGAGTAGTCCCTTGCATACTCGAGCTCAGCAGTCGCGGCGTTTTTTCAACATGTTGAAAAATGCCCGCGATTAAAAAAAGGTCGCCATGGAAAAAATCGATATTTTGTTAACTCGTAGGTTTAGTCGAAGTAGGTCGTAGTAGGTCGGCAATGTTAGTCATAGGTAATCGAGGGTAGTCGAGGGTAGTCGTAGATAGTCTTCAACATAGTCGAAGGGAGTTGAAGGAGATCGAAGAGGTCGTCTTCACTCTCCACCATTCGGTGTCCAATTATCCCGAAGCTAGTCTTCAACATAGTCGAAGGAGGTCTTCAACATGACATTTTTTCAAACTCTCCTAAACTCGCCAAAGGTTGCTGCAGTGGGACAGCCCTTTACCATGTGTCCCTTGTACTGTGGTCAATTTATGACGACTGGAAATCATTGTTGGAGCATTTATAGTTTGGATAGGTCGGCATGGTTTCATTCGACTATGTAGCAGATGAGGGTAGTTCTTCCTCACATTGTTATCTGCATTTTCTCTAGATTTAACGCAATCACGCTGGAACATTATATACTGGACTGATATTTTTCGCTGTGCATTGCCTGCCATTCTGTGTAGGGCTTGATTGTGCTCATTTGTGACTTTAGAGATACAGCGTGGAATCAGCCCTTTAGCCCACCCAGTCCTTGCCGACCAGCACATGCACTGTCCGACACCGTGGTGACAATTTTCCATTTTTACTAAATCCAATTGACCAACAAACCTGAACGTCTTTGGAGTGTGGGAGGAAACTGGAGCACCCGGAGAAAGCCACGCGGTCACTGGGAGAACATACAAACTATGTACAGACAGCACCTGCAGTCAGGCTTGCACCCTGGGTCTCCGGCACTGTGAGTGAGGCAGCAACTCTACCGCTGCGACACCATGCCACCTCTTATATAGTGTTACTCATCTTGATGAAAACTGTCTATGTTATTTCTTTAGCCTTTATCCGTTACTCCATCTATTTATCTATCTATTAACCTCCT
>CM075986.1:15502965-15511716 GCA_038087875.1 Malacoraja senta | reverse complement strand
CAAACCCTGTATTTTCCCACACCACATCCTCACCAGGCCACTTTGCTTTGTTCTTACTTACTTCCCCCCCCCCCCCCCCTTACAGTAACAGTTTGTTGCAGATAAATTGCACTTTTAATGTAGCAAAATGTTCCAAGGAGCTTCAAGAGGCTACTGTTGCAGTTACAGTGACAGTGCAGCACTCCTGCAGCAACTTCATCTAGGGTACAGTCCCGATTCTTCAACCTACCACTTTGGAACTGTTACAGTAGGCACAATGCCGAGAACTATATTTTGCACTCTCTATATTTCTCTTCTCTGCACCCTTTGCACTCAATTTAGCTTGATTGCATTCCCGTGCAGTGTTATCCTGTTTATTAAATAGCACGCCAACAAAAGCTGTTCACTGCATCTCGGTACACGTGACAATAATACACCTATACCTACCTAGTTCTGTCTGATGATCATCCCCTCCTTATCTGCTTCTCCTCATCACTTACCAGCCTCTATCTCACAACTCTCTCTGGTTTAGATTAGTTTAGGTTCCCTCTTTGTACCTTTTCATTTCTAACTGCCGGTGGGACATCAAAGATCTTAACTTTGACCTCCCTTACCTACTCTATGCTCAGAAAATCTGAAGAATGGTTCTGACCCAAAACATAGTTTATTCCTTTCCTCCAAAGATGCTGCCTGACGCGCTGTTACGCCAGCATTTTGTGTCTATCTTCGGTATAAACCAGCACCTGCAGTTCCTTCCTCCACTGCTTTCACTATGATTGCTTGCATTTGGTTCTGAGTAGAGGCAGGAGTTGGGGCGATTGGGTTGGCTACATTTGAGGTAACTTGTTCTGTTGCATGGCTCCAGAGGAAGGCCACGTTTGATTAATGCAGGGAATGCTCTCAAGTCACAAAGGGCTCTTCTCAAAATTCTGCTCAGTTCTGATATACAGATTTGCAATTCCATCCGGTCCACCTGCACAACAGGCTGTAGCTGAGTGAGTGCTACGGTGATTTGATTTGTGTTTATCCTTGGAATACGAAAGGAAAAATGCAATTATACTGATCATACATCAAAATACCTTGTTTTAAATTGAACCCACCAAGCTTGAGGCTCTAAGCTGATCCGATTTCCTATTTCTAATGTCCAGATGCCTTTCACAGTCAGCACACCAAGCCATCTAATAGCTCATTTACGTTCCCTCTAACGCATGGAAACCTCATTAAATGCAACAGCCCCAAGGCAGTACCAGACTTGGTTTGGTTTAGCAGACACTTCATATGAACAAACATGCCGTGCAGATGCTGGAACTCAGTTGGTCAGGCAGCGTTCATGGAGGGAAACTAGCTCCTTGGAACGCAGTGTGTAGGCAGAATGTGCGTTGTGTCTTGTAACGTTGACACTTCTTCTTCTTGCGTATGGCGTGCACAGCCTAAAGTTGTAGGACAATTTGTTCTATTTGATCTTATTTGATTGTGCACGCCAGGTTGATTGCATTCGTTGAAAGAGGGCGGACCACGTGAAGGTTGCAATCTCCCACCCCACGTTGACACTGATCATGGTAGATATCCAACCTGATTGTCTGATGTCAAACAATCTGACCGAGTCTACTCAAGGCTTAGTTTCACAGCCTGATCCTCCCTCACTCAGCGGGTCACAACTTACAGTAACTGTTTGTTACAGATAAATTGCACTTTTAATGTAGCAAAATGTTCCAAGGAGCTTCAAAGAAATGTTATCAGACAAATAGCATCAGGGAGGCCGGACGACGATTGTTATTGGTTTCGCTTTATTGTCGAGATACGCCGAGATACATATGTCGAGATACAATATAAAACATTGTTTTGGGTGTTGTTAAGTCAAAGAAAAGACTACATGAATACAATCAATTCATCAGTGCACAGATAACGGATAAAGGTACCACATTTGCTGGGGATCTAGTTGATGGAAAGACCGTTCAGTTGCTTGATAACAACTGGGAAGAAGCTGTCCCTGAATGTGGATCTGAATTCTGAAGTATGGAGCTAGGAGGAATTAGAAATTCCTAATCTTAGTCAAACGGTGTGAGGTGGAAGACTCAGATCAATTAACCCAGCACCAGGAAAATACCAGAAAGCTACAATCCCACAGAATGGAGAATCATCCCACCTTTTCAGCTGACGACTCTTTGACCCAGTACTTTGTTTTCTTGTTTAACATTCCTTTTGCCTCCAACATCAGTTTTTACTTCCTACAACATTAGGAAGGTGAAGACACAATGAGAATTTTCTCTAAAGCAGTATGACTGTTGCACGGTATACAGGGATATGACTGTTTTGGTTTCCAATGTGAGCACTGCAAGTATTAAAACAGGAATCCTGTAAATGCCAACATAGTTCCCCAGTCTCATGCAACACCAAATATGTTTTGTCAATTAATGATTGGCAATTACTGGTATGAGCCAGGAGTCATTATGTCGCACTTTGGAAGAGAATGGGGTCATTAGGGACAGTCAGCTCATCTTTGTAAATGGTAGGTCGTAACTTATTAACTTGATCAAGTTTTTCTTTGAGGTGATGAAGGTGATCGATAAGGATAGGGCAGTGGATGTTGTCAACATGGATTGTAAGGCATTTGATAAAATTCCCCATGGTAGGTTGACTGACGCACACACACAGAAATGTAGACGGGCTGGCGAGTAAATTGGCAGATGACAACAAGATTGATGAGGTCATGGTCTGTGATGAATGCTATCAAAGTATAGAACGGGGTTCAGATTAGAAATGGGCAGAGAAATGGTAAATGGAGTTTAATCCTAGCAAATGGGAGGTGCTATACTTTGAGAAGTCGACTGTAAAGGGAAAATATATAATTAATGGAAAGGCCCTTAACAGCACTGATGTGCAGAGGGATTTAGGGGTTGAAGTCCATAGCTCCTTGAAAATGGTAACAAATGGGCAGAGTGGTAAAGATGACTGATGGTATGCTTCCTTCATTGGTCGGGTCATTGAGTATAAGAGACAGTGTTTTTTTCTATTACAAATCTCAAATTGTGGAGTACAGAGGCAAATAAATAAATGATCGGTCTTTGTCCCAAACATTATGGGGGGCACTGTATTTGGTATGCGCCCATGCAGGCTGTGCCCTGTTCACAGAACTCCATGTAAATTGTAACCATGCTGAGCATGCAGCCCGGTGGCTAGCTTAGAGTTCTCAATGGGAGAGACACTGTGACAGCTACACCCTGCCACACACTAAGCAAGCATTGCCTGCTTACTGGGGGGGAATAATTTATTACAGGTACTGCACCTCAAATTTCCTGAAACCATTGCAGTGGCATTCCGCACCAGGACCCTGTGATTGAATTTCTAGGACACTGAATTTAATCGCCAGTGAATAAGGTCAAATTAGGGATAAAAGTTGAAAGTTAAAATGTAATGCACTTTATCTGAATGCACACAGCCTCTAACACAATAGAACTCATTGTATAAATAAACTTAAATGGTTTTGATCCAATAGCATTGTGAAGGTGTGGCTACAGGTTACAGCATGGAAATATTGCAGTGCATTTGGCTTCTTAAGGACTGATAGGAGAGGAAAGGGTGTGTCCAATATTAATAGGAAGGGTGGACATGCAAAATAAATTTGGCAGAAACAAAAATCAGAAAATGATATCAGTATGAGTGGAAGTAACATAATAGGGCACATAATGTTGTCATTAGTTTATGGGTCTTCAAATTAGATATACAAAGGCAATCGAATGAAGCCTTAATTTAGAGTTAAAACCAGCCCAGTTAAATATAATACAATTAGCATTGAGCAGTGCAATCGTATTAAACTGGGCAAATCAAAATGTCAAACTATTTTGGAATACGAGTTGATAGAAATGCATACATTATGTCAATCCAGAAGATTGTTGAAATCCTGTCTAGTTTGGTAGAACTGAATTAAATGGCAATTTTATGAAAAACAATGATCTAAGGAGATGCGATCAAAATATAGTATAACTTTAAAGTTAAAGAATTAAGATCAAATACATTGGTCTAAGGAGCAAATTATCCAAGGCGGATTTGGGAATGATATTGCTGGTAGTGCTAAAAGAACTATTTCATAAATTTTCAAAGAATGCATCTCTTACTGAGAAATCTCCAGGGACAAACAATTCTGTCGTATAACAGTCACTTCCCCTTCTCACGTCAATTCCTAAGTCACGTGTTTCCTGCAAACTCCGCTTTAGTCTTAGCTGTTTGCCCCTACTCTGACTCTGCAATTTGTAGTATTTTGGAACTGTTCACTAATAGGGCAGGTCTCCTTCCCTTGTTTGGATAATAACTAGGAATTGGCCCAGCTGCAGATTCACAGAAATGGGAACAAAATCTGCAGGTGCTGCAAATCTGAAACAAAACTGACAACCTCAGCAAGTTAAATAGACAGCCACAATCAATGCTTCAGGTTGACGACCAACTAACTAAAGGATCATCAAACTGACACACTGATTCTGGTTCTCTCTCCATGGATGCTGCCTGATCTGCCAAGGGTATCCAGCATTGATGGATAGAACCTGATGACATTATGGACCACCTGGGATCTGGTCCAGAGCAGTCCACTCCCCTCCAATGTAAGAATATCCACCATGGTCAGGGGACTTGAAAGGGAATGCAAATTTTGAAGTAACATTTTCTTTCTAACAGTACCCTTTTGTTTGACATTCATGCTCTGATAATTAATGGGACCATCAAGTATTTCACAGGGATATGGGGAAAACAAGCAAGGTTCCAGAAAGCAGCAAGCCCCATTCAGAATGACCAACTGATTTCACCATCAAAAGTACTGACAATCGATAGTCAAGACCTTGGAAATTAAGCCTTGTTCCCTACTTTGAATCTTTGCAAGTAACTCAATTCACCAACCTTTCACAAAGTCATTCCCACACTTCCCACCCAAACTGTTCACATTCTCTATTCCAACTCTACCTTGAGAGGCCCCTCAACTCCCAGCCTATTTACAATCCACACAATCACTGCAGCAAATGCCGCACATTTTATTCTTCCAAAATACGTCTGATTCTGAAGGTCTTTGAAAAGATTTTAAACAAATATGAATTTAAAAATGAACCAAATTAAATACAAAGTAAATACTTAGTATACAAATAAGGACATTGGCACAGCTGGTGGAGCTGCTCCTCACATTTCCAGTGACCAGGGTTCAATCCCACCCTCGGGTTTTGCCTGCCGAGAGCTTGCACGTTCTTGCCACTGCATGCAATTCGCCGAGGGGCTCAGTTTTCTTTTAATGTCCCAATGGCTTGCTGATTATTTGGTTAATTAGCCAGTGTGTAGATGAGGGGTAGAACCTGGGGGGAGTTGCTCGGATGTGCGGAGACTAGAATGGGATTAATGTAGCAAAATGCAAAGTGCCAGATTAACTCAGTGGATCAGGCAACATCTGTGGAGGAAATGAATAGGTGGTGT
This sequence comes from Malacoraja senta, assembly GCA_038087875.1. Taxonomy (NCBI): domain Eukaryota; kingdom Metazoa; phylum Chordata; class Chondrichthyes; order Rajiformes; family Rajidae; genus Malacoraja; species Malacoraja senta. Next base: position 15,506,289 of record CM075986.1, on the reverse strand, counting down.
TTCGGGCCGGGATCTTCTTCAGACTCTTCAGGCATGAATGTTGGGAGTAGTGGCAGTGTAAATAGGAGGCACAGACTCAGTGGACTAAACAACCAATTACCGTGCTGAATTCTCCATATGATTCTGAGTTCCAGGTGGTGAGCATACCGTCCACCATCATAAGAATGTCCACCATGGTCAGGGGACTTGAAAACAAAATATATGACCTCCAGTAAAAATAAGACAAACCACTGGATTAACTCAGTGGGTCAGGCAGCATCCCCAGACAACATAGCCCAGAAGGACATTATAGCCATAGAGGGAGTGCAGAGAAGGTTCACCAGACTGATTCCTGGGATGTCAGGACTTTCATATGAAGAAAGACTGGATAGACTTGGCTTATACTCGCTAGAATTTAGGAGATTGAGAGAGGATCTTATAGAAACGTACAAAATTCTTATGGGGTTGGACAGGCTAGATGCAGGAAGATTGTTCCCGATGTTGGGGAAGTCCAGGACAAGGGGTCACAGCTTAAGGATAAGGGGGAAGTCCTTTAAGACCGAGATGAGGAAAAACGTTTTCACACAGAGAGTGGTGAATCTCTGGAACTCTCTGCCACAGAGGGTAGTTGAGGCCAGTTCATTGGCTATATTTAAGAGGGAGTTAGATGTGGCCCTTGTGGCTAAAGGGATCAGGGGGTATGGAGAGAAGGCAGGTACGGGATACTGAGTTGGATGATCAGCCATGATCATATTGAATGGCGGTGCAGGCTCGAAGGGCCGAATGGCCTACTCCTGCACCTATTTTCTATGTATCTATGTAACATAGATAGGCAATGTTTTGGGTTGGGGCACTTTTTCAGACTCCACATTCTTCTGACTTCCAATAAAGTTCTCTTCATGACTGTCAGCCAGTGTATTTGCATTAAGTGTCCAGACAAGCTACAGGGCAGGAGTATAGACTTGTGTTACTCTTTCTTTCATTGATAAGTTAGTCAGCATGGGCTGTGGCATGGAGTTATTATTGTCGCTGTCATCCTTGTCACTTTTCATTAGCTGCACAGAATGACTTTGAACAAAATCTAGTTGTTCAAACCGAGACATAACATGCAGAGATAATTAGGTACTCACCATCTCCATAGAGGAAGACCATTCCAAGCACCATGCACAGTGGGTGAACATTGAACTGTTGCAAACTTCCATCCCATGTAAAGCCTCCTTGATAGTGACCCAGCCACACACCAGTTATGATTACTGCAGTCAGCCCAAGAATCTGTGTTGAAGCCACAAACCAGCGCAGTAGGCCAATATGGCATCCTCCCAGTGGGTTGGCTTCCATTGCAGGATACAGGCTTCTCGCATCCAAGGGCCTGTGGAAGAAATCATTAATGATCAAGTCGATTGAGGGCAGACTGGACAAATAAATAAAATCCAATGAAGAGGGGCAAATCAGATCCAAAATCAGCTCAGTGACAGGAAGGCAAAGGTATTATTGTGACACTAGACACTGTAGATACTGGAATCTTGAGCAACAAAAGTGCCAGGGGTACTCAGCAGGACAGGCAGCATCTGTGGAGGCCTTGCTGAAGTCCAAGAATACTATGTTCACCTCCCCCCTCATCAGCCTACATGGTTACTTGTATAGCATGGAAACAGGCTCTTTGGCACTATCTATTAAAAAAAATGTAATTAAAGTTGTGAAGGTGTAGAGATAGCAGTGGGAGTCCATGTGCTTGCAAGCTGCTGAAATGGAGATAAAGAAACTGAGAATAGGAAGGGTCAGAGAGGGACCCTACGAAAGTAAGATGGGAATTATGAGCTGTTTCAATCTGGAACCAATGATATCAGTTCTCTAACTCAAGAGTTGCGGCTCAAGGACTTAAAGAGCAGCCTTTATTGCATCAGATTCTGCTTTCTCCATATAACGTCATATCAATGCACCAACCTGGGAACTAGAAAATGCCACATGAACTATTTAGATCATTATAATTGCGTAAATCAGTTCCATTTTGCTGCATTTCCTTTTTGTTTTGGAAATTCTGTTCTTCTCCACCGTGAATGATGCAGTTGATCAATATCTGGAATGTGCACCCACCCCAGCTCACTTTCTTCAGCCTCCAGCTCTACTTCAAATCTACCTCTTTGACCTTGCTATTGGATACTGTAGCTTCAGTTTGCTAACCTTTCCACCAATGACCTAGAGTGATGATCTGGTTCCAGCATTAATGGTGAGTATCCGATTCTCTCTGTATGTAATGTCTCATCTCTTGCAAGTTTTTGTTCTTACTGGTTAATGACAACAAGAACATTTTGTTTTGGCTACAATAAGCAAACGTGTCCTTCACTAAAGATAATGAAAGTTAGAATAATCTTATTTCATACTCATTGAAAGCTGTCAACACCTTCCAGATCTCAGGTCAGGGGCACTACTTGCAGAATTTGATACTGGAACATAAAGGCATCAATGTGGCTTGACTACTAGGACAAACCAAAGGAAAACCCCTAAAGTTCAAGTTCAAGTGAGTTTATTGTCATGTGTCCCTGATAGGACAATGAAATTCTTGCTTTGCTTCAGCACAACAGAACATAGAAGGCATTGACTACAAAACAGATCAGTGTGTCCATATATCATTATATAAATATATACACATGGCTTCAAGAGTCTGTCCTTGGGATCAATATGCTATGGTCTAGCAAAATTCCTCAGGGCATCTACCACAGGTGTTTGGACGTCATGTTGCAACAATAAAGTTGTTAATGAGACTACACTTAGAGTATTGTGTGCAGTTCTGGTTGCTCAGCTATTGGAAGAATGGCATTAATGTGGACAGGGTGTAGAAAAGATCAATGAGGATCTTATCTTAAGTGCCTGTCCCACTTTCACGACCTAATTCACGACCTCTGCCGAATTTGCCCTTGACTCATACTCGCAGCATGGTCGTCACGAGGTCGTAGGTAGGTCATAGCAGGTCGTGATACTAGTCCTAGGTACTCTTGGCATCAAGTAGGTCGGGCTGTTTTTTCAACATGAAGAAAAATGTCCACGAGTAAAAAAGGTCGTGAATTAAGTCGTGAAAGTGAGACAGGCCCTACACTGGGTCTGGAGAGCACGAGTTAGGAGATGCTGGACCTTATTCTCTGGATTATTGGAAGTTGAGAGGCGACCTTAAAGATTTATAAAGAGTTAGACAGAGCTCTTAAAGATAGCGGAGTCAAAGGATATGGGGAGAAGGCAGGAACGGGATGCTGATTGTGGATGATCAGCCATGATCACAGTGAATGGCAGTGCTGGCTCGTGGGGCCGAATGGCCTACTCCTGCACCTATTGTCTATTGTCTAAAATCAT
>CM075986.1:15470465-15500465 GCA_038087875.1 Malacoraja senta | reverse complement strand
TCTAGTATCTTTGCTCCTGCCGTCAGTGGGTGGCACACCAGAGGCAGGGGGGAGAGGAGGAAAGAGATGGGGGTGTGGGGGTGGAGGAAAGAGATGGGAGGGGGAGAGAGGAAAGAGATGGGGGTGTGGGGGTGGAGGAAAGAGATGGGAGGGGGAGAGAGGAAAGAGATGGGAGGGGGAGAGAGGCAAGAGATGGGGAAGAGAATATCAGCCGGGGTGTTGTCCCTGCTGGTGCGAGGAAGAGATACTACTGGAGCCTCAGGGCGGCGGCTCCGGTGAGGTGTCCTGAGCAGCTCTTGTTTCCCGGCTGTGCGATGAGCAAGGCGGGGTGTTGCCGAGCGTCTCCACGTACATCAACCTGTGGAGGCCGAACCCTCCCTCCCTCCCTCCCTCCCTCCGCAGCCTCTGGGCCCCGCGGTTGCCCTGGTGATTGCTGGAAGGTAGATGTTGTTGGTGCTCTCAGCACCGCGGAGCCCTGACTCATGCCTTTTCCCATGGGAGCCGAGATGCCTGTCCCGGCGGGGCGGGGGCACGGTGGGGACCACCACCCCCCACCCGAAACACGGGCCGTATCACAAATTTCTCCTAATGCGAGGCCGAGTCACCGGTGCATGCTTCGAGAAACGCAGTGATTATTTTTTTCTCCTGGACTAATTTTTTATTCCATGTGTGAATTCTGTAAAGGCAAATTTCCGTAACACGGGGGTCGCCTGTACGTAGATCCAGAGATGTCCAGTGTGGAATTGGGGCCTTCTGCCCAATTTGCAGATGCCTGCGGTTGGCTCATATGCCTCCAACCTTTCCATTCCATGTACCTCTCTTTTAATTGTTTGAAACATTATAACTGCACCCCTGTACACAGCTTATTCAGCAGCTCGATCTACATACTCACCATCATCTGTGTGAAGAAGTTACCCTTCATGGCCTTGTATAAAACTTTCCCTTCTCACCTTAAACCTATGTCCTCTAGTTTTAGAATCTCCTACCTTGGGAAAAAGACTGACAATCCACCTGCATTATATCTCAATAGACCAACCCTCAACCTCCTGCCTATCCAGTCTCTCTTTATCTTAAGCCTTCCATTACCAATAATATTCTTGTAAATCTTCTCCATGGCCTTTCCAACTTTATGACATCCTTCCTATAGCTGACTGACTAGAACTCCACAATATTCCAAGTGTTTATAGTTGCAATGACATGAGCCTACGCCAGACTCAGGAAAAGAGTCTTTGAAGACCGAGACCTAAACGCTCAAACAAAACTGCTGGTCTACAGAGCCGTGGTCCTCTCCACCCTGTTGTATGGAGCCGAGTCGTGGACCACCTACAGCAGGCCCCTGAGAACCCTGGAACAATACCATCAAAGATCCTTACGAAAGATTCTGAGGATGAGCTGGGAGGACAAACGCACCAACATCAGCGTTTTGGAGGAAGCCAACATGACCAGCATTACCACCACAATAATGCAGCACCAACTTTGATGGACTGGCCATGTCATCTGCATGTCCAACACACGTCTCCCTAACCAAATCCTGTACTCTCAATTAAAGGAAGGTCGGCGAGCCCCTGGCGGGCCGAAAAAACACTTCAAGGACATCACATCGAGCAACTGGGAGCACATTGCACTGGGCAGGCGCTCCTGGAGAAAATCCGTGCAGGAAGGAGCTGCACGTCACGAAATGGAACTACGCCGTGTCGCAGAGACAAAGCAACAGCACCGTAAGGAGAGAGAGAAGGGGGTTCGACGACTACCAACATTCCATTAGCCAAATATTCATCTGACCTTTCCTTCAATTCCTGTACTCATGTACACATGGGTCTGGAAGCAATCCAGAGAATATAATCTCAACAGCTCACCACCATCTTCTCCAGGTCGGTTAGGTATGGGCAATTAAATCCAGGCCCAGCATGCAAATCCCACTTTATAGAACGTAGACTAGTACAGTACACAGGAAAGGCATTTTGGTTCACAATAGCCATATCGAACACAATGCCAAATTACACTAAATGTGTAGGATGGAACTGCAGGTGCTGGTTTAAACCAATGATAGATGCAAAAAACTGGAGTAACTCAGCAGGACAGGCAGCATCTCTGGAGTGGAGTGGGTGACATTTCGGATCGAGACCTTTCTTCAGACTGAAAGTCACGGGAAAAGGAATCAAGAGATATAGATGTTGATGTAGAGAGGTAAAGAACAATGAATGAAAGATATGCAAAAAGGTAACGATGATAAAGCAAACAGGCCATTTATTCGCTTTTTTTGTGGTGAAAACGAGAAGCTAGAGCGATTAGTGTGGGGGGAGGGGAGGGGAGGGGAGGGGGGATAGAGAGAGTGGAAATGCCGGGGTTCCCTCGAACGGAAAACGTAGACTGAGCGATCGTTTTGCTTAAGACCAAACGTAGAATGGCGATCGTTTCGCTGAACACCTTCGCTCCGTCCACCTGAATCTACTGATCTCCCGGTTGCTAAACACTTTAATCCTCCTTCCCATTCCCACACTGACTTTTCTGTCCGAGGTCTCCTCCATTGTCAGAGTGAGGCTTAACGCAAATTGGAGGGACAGCATCTCATATTTTGCATGGGCAGCTTACATCCCAGTGGAATGAATATTGATTTCTCTAACTTCAAGTAACCCCGGTAACTTAGATAGAGAGAGGTAACTCTCTCTATCCCACCCACGGGATGCTTTCTAGAGTGCATCTGTAGAAGGTGATTTGTTTTCTAATTGTACCTTGCACTAATGTCTTTTTTTCCTTTTCACTGTCTTGCAGAATTTGTCTAATTTATGTGTGATTTACATCCTTGTGTGTGTACGAGTCTGTGATATTGCTGCAAACAAGAGTTCCATTGTACCTCTATCCCACCATACTTATGCATATGACAATAAACTTCAACCACAAAATATTGTGCAAAGCTCTGAGAGTCTTGTGGTGACATTTGGTATCTGTTACTGATACTGACTTATCCCATGTATTTAATTATCTGATATTAAATTCGGCAGCTGCCATGGTAGGATTTGAATTCCAAATCAATTGCACCAAAGCAACAATTTAACACAAAGTTGAATATAAATACGACTGCTTGCAGTGGGTATTAAGCTGGGAGATGGCAATCTACAAAACAACTTCTCTTCCACCCACCTTCCCACCCCCTGCGCATTCACAATGTTCTTTTCACTCCCTCTGCCCCGTCATCCAATAACTTCCTCCATGCTCAAGCTGAAGGGCTTGTATCTGTGCTGTATGTCCATGACATTTTTGGTCCACTAGAGGGGTCAGTCAGGGCTTGTTTAAATCTTTAATACCCACTCTCAGTAGTCCACTGCAGTACCAGCACTTAAATTCATCCCTGCGTTTCTCAATTCTGCTTGAACCACACCCTTGTCACCACAAAGGATTTGTAAGATGATTCCATGAGAGAACTATTGGATGGAATCTCTTATGCCCTTATACACTGGCAGTCCCCTCAGTAGGGGCTGCTGTCTTTAAGTTGTACCAGTCTTCTGAGAGTGGAACTCCCCCAAGGACCGTGGGAGGCTTTGGATCAGGCTGAAGTGGTGTGAGCTCCATGGATGTAGAGAAGTTGTTTTGTAGATTGCCATCTCCCAGCTTAATACCCACTGCAAGCAGTCGTATTTATATTCAACTTTGTGTTAAATTGTTGCTTTGGTGCAATTGATTTGGAATTCAAATCCTACCATGGCAGCTGCCGAATTTAATATCAGATAATTAAATACATGGGATAAGTCAGTATCAGTAACAGATACCAAATGTCACCACAAGACTCTCAGAGCTTTGCACAATATTTTGTGGTTGAAGTTTATTGTCATATGCATAAGTATGGTGGGATAGAGGTACAATGGAACTCTTGTTTGCAGCAATATCACAGACTCGTACACACACAAGGATGTAAATCACACATAAATTAGACAAATTCTGCAAGACAGTGAAAAGGAAAAAAAGACATTAGTGCAAGGTACAATTAGAAAACAAATCACCTTCTACAGATGCACTCTAGAAAGCATCCCGTGGGTGGGATAGAGAGAGTTACCTCTCTCTATCTAAGTTACCGGGGTTACTTGAAGTTAGAGAAATCAATATTCATTCCACTGGGATGTAAGCTGCCCATGCAAAATATGAGATGCTGTCCCTCCAATTTGCGTTAAGCCTCACTCTGACAATGGAGGAGACCTCGGACAGAAAAGTCAGTGTGGGAATGGGAAGGAGGATTAAAGTGTTTAGCAACCGGGAGATCAGTAGATTCAGGTGGACGGAGCGAAGGTGTTCAGCGAAACGATCGCCATTCTACGTTTGGTCTTAAGCAAAACGATCGCTCAGTCTACGTTTTCCGTTCGAGGGAACCCCGGCATTTCCACTCTCTCTATCCCCCCTCCCCTCCCCTCCCCTCCCCCCACACTAATCGCTCTAGCTTCTCGTTTTCACCACAAAAAAAGCGAATAAATGGCCTGTTTGCTTTATCATCGTTACCTTTTTGCATATCTTTCATTCATTGTTCTTTACCTCTCTACATCAACATCTATATCTCTTGATTCCTTTTCCCGTGACTTTCAGTCTGAAGAAAGGTCTCGATCCGAAATGTCACCCACTCCACTCCAGAGATGCTGCCTGTCCTGCTGAGTTACTCCAGTTTTTTGCATCTATCATTGGTTTAAACCAGCACCTGCAGTTCCATCCTACACATTTAGTGTAATTTGGCATTGTGTTCGATATGGCTATTGTGAACCAAAATGCCTTTCCTGTGTACTGTACTAGTCTACGTTCTATAAAGTGGGATTTGCATGCTGGGCCTGGATTTAATTGCCCATACCTAACCGACCTGGAGAAGATGGTGGTGAGCTGTTGAGATTATATTCTCTGGATTGCTTCCAGACCCATGTGTACATGAGTACAGGAATTGAAGGAAAGGTCAGATGAATATTTGGCTAATGGAATGGTGGAGGAGGGAGGGCTTTGGGATTTTGAAACAAAGATTGTTTATGGGGCCATTGAGACCTGATGAACCAATATGGGTCACAGCTGAATATGAGCAGGTTCAACATCTTTACAGAAATATTTGCAGGTACTTTTCTGGAAAATGTAAACTAATCTGGCAGGGATTGAGACTCAGTAGGTGCATGGTTAGGCAGGTTTGGGGTGGGACACAGTTACATATAGAAGGGGAAACAAGTTATCCCAGTGGGCAGAGCAGGCATGGGCTTGGAGAATAAACTGCAACAGTTTTAATACCCTGCGTGGTAAGGCAGACGGAACTGAGTGTTGATCAGCAGGAGGGATATGATACCGTTACCAAAGACATGGTTAAAAGGGTGTGGCAACTCTGTGTTCCAAGATATAGAATCCTCAGGCTTAATGGGTGGAGCAGTGGCATTGCAATATTAATTATGGAATCCATTTATGATCATAAATTTATGATCATTACTACAATGCATTACTGAGGTAATGAGGGAGGATATCGTAGAAGGCTCAGAATGAAAAAGGGATGATCACTTTGCTGAGGGTATATTCCAGGTCTCCTAAAATGGCAGGAGAGGGGGGAGCAGATAGGTAGAAACCCCACAGAGGAAGGCAAGAATAAAAGGGTTCTAGTTGCAAAGGATTAAACCTCCCCAAATACCAGCTGGAATCATCTCCAGGGATTGGAAGGGATAGAGACCAGATAAAGAATTAAGGAAAGCATTTGGCAAGTATTGACAACTGAAACCAAGAGAGTAGAAAGGGTACAGGGCATGTAATGAAATTAGGGGGTGCAAAGGGGAGAGATAACATATCACTGGCAGATTGGATAAGGAAAAATCCCAAGGCATTTTATAAATAGGCCAAGGGCAAGAGTGTAAACAGAGAAAGACAAGGGACTGTTTAGAGTCCAAAGGAGTAATCTGTGAAGACAGAGAACAGGAGTGAGAGCTTAAGTGAATACTTCTCACCTTTATTCACCAAGGGGAAGGACAGTGTAATTAGAGAATCGTAGAAGGCGGGTGGTGAAATTCTCATGTGTGTCATCATTAAAAGGGAGTTATTAGGAAGTCTTAGTGGATTTAAAGAAGGACAATTCCCTGGAGCTTGATCAGAAACTGTTATTGCAAATGGAATTTAATGTGGAGAAGGTGAGTCAAGTAAGAGGAATCAATTAGCAGATTACATAAATGGGGAAAGATTACAAGTGAATGAAGCTCAGAGTGAGCTCAGTGTTCTGGTGCATGAATCACAAAGAGCTTGAAGGCTGGTCCAAGTAGCCAAGAAGACAAAGAGCATGTTTGCATTGATAGCCAGGGAGGTTTTGTTGCAATTGTACAGGATGTTGGCGAGGCCACGCCCAGAATATTTGCAGAATTTTAGTCCCCTTACCTAAAAAAATATAGTGCATAGGAGGAAGTCCCACGGAGAGCTCCAGGCTAATTCCTGGGATGAGAAGATTGATCTATTGAGTGAGGTTATTTGGGTCTTTTTGGGTCTGTATTCATTTAAAAGACCCGATTCAAACATACAAGATTTTCAAGGGGCTTTGACCTGGACAAGATGACTCAATCTTCTTGATTATGCTCAAGGAAAGCCCAAGTTCAACCCACCAGAAGGTCTTGGACATAGGAATAACAGCAGGAACCACTTACTCTGCAATAGTATTATGGGCTGAAGAGTTGGACCGGAAGAAAGATGACAAAGTGGCTTCAGTGGAGGCATCCACATTAAGAGTCATCAAGCCAGATAGAAACCATGTCAGAATATTAAACTCCTCACTTCCAATATCAGTGGAAGCAAGGACATGAAATTAAGATTGGTCCTGGAAGGAGACTATGTAATTGCTGCAAAGTGAGACATATTCATCATCATCATCGTTGAAAACATCAACGGGCACGGTGCCTTAAAATGCTATGTACGATCGCAACTTCTACTGAAGCATGGATGGCCGTTGGCTCGCTGGGAGCTAATCCGCCCTTTGACAGGTCTTGTTTTTGGTCCTGCTGGGGGTCCATACCCCCCCTCCTCACCTGGCAAACCAGGTGGGGGAGACGGTTTAGTCGCCGACTATCCGATCATGGAGCAGGGAGCACGGGATTACATGGTACCCGTGGTGGGGGGAACTCCCCCCGACCAGACATATTGGCCTGAACTATATGAAAACAGTTTATATAATCCATTGATATAATCCAACATCTATAATATAAATCAGAGTTTGGAATACAAGAATTCTTAGAAGTTGGAGTTTGAGGATATTTGAATGTTTGCTTGTGTATGATTAATAACTTCCAGCATCCCTTTGTTTTAAAGGCTTAAAAATTAAATGTTTCCTTGAACCTCTAATTTAGTCTTTCTCAATCCCTTTGAAGGAAATCATTCAATTCCCCAAGAAAAATAAAGTGACTCTTCTCAATGACTACCACCCAGTAACTCCGTAATGAAGTGCTGCGAAAGACTGGTCACAGAGTCATACAGCATCGGCCCGACTTGTCCATGTCAACCAAATGCCACATCTAAGCTAGTACTATTTGCCTGTGTTGGTAATGGTAATGGCCAACATTTGCACCAGCCTCCCAGATAATCTGGGCCCCTTGCAATTTGTGTACAGGAAAAATAGGTCAACGGAGGATACCATTTCTCATGCATTGTAATGAGTCCTGGATTATCTTAACAATAAGTATACCCATGTTAGGATCCTGTTCAGTGACTACAACCTTCAACACAATATTAAATAAATTCACCTCTAAACTTCTGGACTTTGGCCTTAGGGCCTCCATTTCCAACTGGCTTTTAGACTTTCTGACTGGCTGACCTCAGTCAGTTAGAATTGCTCATAACTTTTCCTCCACCCTGGCGCACAACACTGGTGCCCTTGTAATGGTGTGCTCAGTCCTCGTCCCTACTCCCCAAACACCCCATAACTGTGTGGCCAAGTACAACTCAACTCCATCTGTAAGTTTGCCATTGATACCACAGTCATCATCTGGATCAACAACAAACATGAGACAAAGTATTGGAAAGAGATTGAGAGCTTTGCGTCATGGTGTCAGGACAATAACCTCACTCTTAACATCAGCATGGCAAAAGATTTGGTTGATCTAAGGAAGCGCAAGTGTGAACACAACCCTGTCCTCATAATGGAGCTGCTGAAGAAATGGTCAACAGCTTCAAGTTCCTAAGCACCTATATCAACTGGCAATGTATCCTGGTCCCTTCAAGCTGATGTGGTGATTAAGAAAGTACATCAGCAAATTTACTTTCTTACGTGCCTGAGAGGATTTGCACGTCCATGAGGATTCTCTCAAACCTCTACAGATGGGCTAAGGAAGGCATTCTGATGGGATGCGTCTCAGCCTGGTTTTGCAAATGTTCTTTTCAACCAACTGAATCTGCAGAGAGAACACACCTCAGTCCATCACAGGCTCGTCGCTTCTATCCATTCAATTCATCTTCATGATGCATTGTTTCTGGAAGTATCTGGAAGGCTGGAAGTATCATCAAAGATGCCTGTCATCATCGCAATTCTTTCATCTCTCTAATCTCTGGGAGAAAATACAGGAGCTTGAAAGCTTGGACGTCCAAACATATGAAGTTTCTTCCCAAGTCCCAATCAATCACCACTTTCACACCTCATTCCCAGATGTGCTGCCGTAAACTCTTAAATCTACCGCAATTGTTTATTCTGTTATTATATTTTAATATTATTTCGCACTATTTGGATTTTGCACAATCTTGCACCATGGTGCTGTTTTGCACTCGTCATTGTATTTGTTATATTTATTATTTCTGTATTTGTACTGTTTACCTTGAGCTTCGTGTGACAAGGAATTTCATACACACAGAGGTACATTGACAATGAACTCATCTGAATCTGAAAGGTTGTATAATTGCACTCCAACATGTTTGGTAAGCCGTTTAACTTTTGAAAAACAAGTCATTTACAGAACTGTGAATAATTGGTGAGTTTTAAAATGCTGCATGAAATGTGGCAACTTGTGAGTTCACATAAGAAATTATTGCATGCGTAAGTGAGTGAGTGAAAGTTGTTACTTGTTTGTTAAATCTGTGTTGTAAGATATTTCAATATTAATCTCATGCTCCAGTAGAATCAGACGTGACCAACTGAAAGGTATGTGAAGTGCAGATGGAGTCAATTGGGAGGGTGCCTCAAAAGAAGTTGCTTTGGGTGATAGAATGGGCTGCATTCACAACTCTGCAATTTCATGCATTCTTAGGCAGACCAGTTGCCATACCAGACTGTGTTGTGTTCAGATACCATGCTTTCTTTGGTGCATCTGTAGAAATTGGGTAAATCATTGAAGACATGTCAAATTTCCATAGTCTGCTGACAAACCGGAGGTGTTGATGTGCATTCTAGGCTGTAGCATTAATGTGGTTGGACCAGGTTGGTGTGAATTAGAACTAAAAACATGACCATCTCCACTTCAGCACCTTTAATGCAGACTGGTGCATGTGGTCCACCTTGCTCTTTGAAGTCAATGATCAACTCTTTCATTTCGCTGACATTGAGCATGAAGGTGTCTTGGTACCATGCTATTGAAGATAGACACAAAATGCTGGAGTTACTTGAAGTTAGAGAAGTCAATATTCATACCGCTGGGGTGTAGGTTGGCCAAGCGAAATATGAGGTGCTGTTCCTCCAATTTGCACTGGGCATCAGTCTGACAATGGAGGAGGCCCAGGGCAGAAAGGTCAGTGTGGGAATGGGAGGGGGAATTAAAGTGTTTAGCAACCGGGAGATCAGGTAGGCTTAGGCGGACTGAACGGAGGTGTTCAGTGAAAAGATCGCCGAGTCTGCGCTTGTTCTCGCCAATACGTAAGAGTCCACACCTGGAACAGCGGATACAGTAGATGAGGTTGAAGGAGGTGTAAGTGAACCTCTGCCTCACAAAAGACTGTTAGGGTCCTTGTACAGCAGATGAGATTGGAGGAGGTGCAAGTGAACCTCCTCCAAGTCAGAGTGAGACACAGCGCAAATTTGAGGAACAGCACCTCATATTTCGCTTGGGCAGCTTACACGCCAGAGGTATGAATATTGACTTCTCTAACTTCAAGTAACCCTTGCTTTCCCTCTCTCTCCATCCCTCCACCTTCCCAGTTCTCTGACCAGTCTGAATGTCTCTGATTACATTTTATCTCTGTTTGCTTTGTTGTTATCTTCTCCCAACTAACAACGATCTATTCTACATTTCCCTTGATCTCCATCCCCTTTATCTCATTTTCACACCTTATACTTCCTTATTTCTGTATCTTCCTCTCCCCCGACTTCAGTCTGAAGAAGGGTCTCGACATGAAACGTTACCCATTCCTTCTATCCAGAGATGCTGCCTGTTACTGCAGCATTTTGTGTCTCTTCGGTTTAAACCAGCATCTGCAGTTCCTTCCCACACATTACCATGCTATTGAGTTCCCCATCTCCATCCTGCACACTTGTTGTTATTCTGACCCAAACATGTGGATGAGTATACAAAATTATTGTTGGATCTCTTGCAGGTCTCATATTTCCTTCATCACCCTCCATGTGAAATGTGCTCCCTGATCTCAATCTACCTAGGCTGGAGTTTCCCTTCTGGGGAGGATTTCCCCGAGTCAGAATTGGTGCCGCCATACCAATGGTAATGTTTCTTGCCAGGAAAGCCCGAGTGGGTGAACTGATCCACGATCATAAACAGTAGCTGTGCCTTCCCTGGTGTAATGCAACTTCAGCAGTACTTATCTGATACACACCAAGGTCACAACTATCTGGTCTCTCCTTGGTTCACTCTACTATTTCTCTTCCATGCCTACATTTCCATAGAATTTCATCGTTGGCTTCAGTCATTTGTTCCTCAATGCCAGTGATTTCTGTCAATTCCTGTTCATCTGCTGCTCTTCTGCCCCCAGATTTACCCACTCATTCCCTTCCCGCTCCTTCCTTCACGTTGGGCAGCCATCCCAACTCCAACAATTCATCTATGCTGGTCCATTGATGTTCTGAATCCTAGTGTCAGGCACTACTGCACTACCTGAACGGTACCTGCTGCCATGTGTGCACTTTGCCTCCCCTCCCAGGAGTGACTGCCGCTCCCGGAAGCCCCCAGTTTTGCCGACTGGGCTGAGCATCCTCCTAGTAGGGCTCCTGCTGCTGCTTCCTCTCGTGTTGCCATCACCGCAGACCATCCCAACCATCCCATCCACGTATCGCCAGGACCCCGCTACAAGCCTCTGCTTCCCCTTCCAGAGGGGGTTTCCCCATACCCCGGAGTCATCTTCCTGCCCAATGCTAGAAGTTATTAATCCTGCACAAGCAGAGTCTGAGGCTGCCACAAAGGAGATGTCCTGCTGTAATGGGAGTTTGGCTTTTTGAATTGAATGCACCGGCTCTATATCCCCACCATCATTGCTGTAGGAGAGGTGAAAGTGCCCTAATGCCCCAGACAAATCTAATGCAGGTGCAGCAACCAAGGCTGTATTTAAAAAAAATCAACAAAAGTCCTCACCTCCATTGGTACACAAAAATGCTGGAGAAACTCAGCGGGTGCAGCAGCATCTATGGAGCGAAGGAAATAGGCAACGTTTCGGGCCGAAACCCTTCTTCAGACTGATGGGGGGTGGGGAGAAGAAAGGAAAAAGGCGGAGGAGGAGCCCGAGGACTGAGGGATGGGAGGAGACAGCCCGAGGGCTGAGGAAGGGGAGGAGACAGCAAGGGCTAACAGAATAGGGAGAATTCAATGTTCCTGCCCCCAGGATGCTGACTCCCCAAGCGGAATATGAGGTGCTGTTCCTCCAATTTCCGGTGTTGCTCGCTCTGGCCATGGAGGAGAATTGACCCCTCCATTGACCCCGCTTCCTACCTGGATAATTGATGGTCAGCATGGACATGGTGGGCTGAAGCGCCCGTCTCGACGACCACTGGAGTGCAGGTTATGTCAGGCAAATGGCCATGAAATTTGGCTACGTAAAGAGGGGCAGGACGAGGAGACAACTTGAAAGGAGTCACTGGCAGAACATCAAGAAATCACTATGGGGAGCTTCATCTAACACCGAGTTAAACGCTAATGATATTTAAAGGATAGCTTGCAAGGGACTTAGACAGGATTGTCGGCAGAGTGAGACAGAGGTATCAGGTGTTACGATACGGGTTATAATGCTTTTTGGTTGAGAATGTAGAGGTAATATTACAGTAAAATTTATAATATTTGTTCTTATGATGTTACATGAAATTACCAAATATATATGCTATCCTTCCTGAAGTATTTTGTAATTTTATGTTTTATTTTCTGGTTTAGTCAGGATTTTGTAAACTTTGAGTGTGAGCTGACTAAACCAGAAAAAAAATCATAAAATTACAAAAATTTCACCCCACCCAAGCAGATTGTGGCTGAACTCTGAGGATAGCTGGAACAAAAAGCTGCCTCCAGGTGGGTGATATTTCCCTGCAGCTGCTCTATCTGATGTCATGGGCGTGTGGCACTGCTTTTTCTGATATATAACGATGATCTATGGTGATGACAGGCCTCCAATTATACCCGCTACAGATGAGGCTGGAAAATTGCACTTTCCCCAGAAAATATCTACATATCTACATACAGAGAAAATATCTCTGCCTCAGAGGACGGTGGAGGCCGGTTCTCTGGATACTTTAAAGAGAGAGCTTGATAGGGCTCTTAAAGATAGCGGAGTCAGGGGATATGGGGAGAAGGCATGAATGGGGTACTGATTGTGGATGATCAGCCATGATCATATTGAATGGCGGTGCTGGCTCGAAGGGCTGAATGGCCTACTCCTGCACCTATTGTCTATTGTCTATTGTCACTCTCCCAGTGCAGGTATATTTACGTCACCTGTGTATTTAGCAAATCAGCACCAGCATTCTTGTGCATTGGGCCTTTTCTTTTATTTTACTAACGCACTCTGAAAGATCAACATTTACTCCCTGAGCATTGAGATCACATGTCCAAGACAATATCTAATCAAATCTAACGTGATGAAAACCTATTAGTCCTATCTGGATTACCAATTAGTGATATAATGACTGACCTAATGTCATGGATAAGACTGGTTTTAATGAGGAAAGAAGACTTTGCCAATTGAAGTCTGTCCCATGTTGACACTTGCTTATCATGTCTGTGTCTCGAGACAGGAGCCTGCGTGTGATGTTGGTTCAGCCTCCCAGTGAACATCGCAGTCATTCTCCATCCTTAGTTCGATTGCTCACCAATCAATCCCACCTGTCCTGGGAAACAGAAACAAACCCAGAAAGTGCTGGAACCATTCAGCAGTTCAGGCAACATCTATGGACGAGCCCTGGGGAGTACTGAAGAAAATGACGTTAGCAGAAATGTCCACATAAAAGAGTAAAACATGCTAAGACTTATGGGACCGGGGGAAGTGCGTCAGCATGCATTGAGGATTAGTTACTGCGTAGAAGTGTGTCTCAGAACAAACATATAATATTCAAGCTGGGGGGGTGTAACTAGTGGAATATCTCAAAGATCAATTTCTGGCCTTCAATTATTGACGATTAATATTCATGACCTAGAGGGGAGAGGAGAATGTTCAGCATCTAAAGTTTGCCGATGATAATAACATATACAGGAGGGCAGGTTCCAACAAAGATATTTGGACATTGCAACAGGATACACAGTGGGCAAAAACTTGGTAAATAGAGTATAATGTGGGAAAGTGCAATGTCGAGGAGGAATTAAAAAGGCAGATCATTGTCTAAATGGAGAATGATTACGGATGAGTGAAGTACAGAGGGATCTAAGAGTTCTTGTCCATGAATTGCAAAACATTAGCAGACAGGCGCAGCTTATAGTTAGGAAAGCAAATAATATCTTTGGTTTTATTTCAAGAGGGCTGGTGTTTAGAAATAGGAAAGTATTGTTACAATTGTTTATGGTGTTGGTGGGGCCACTTTTGGAATAGGATGTATATTTTTGGCCTCCTTAAGAAATAATATTAGCAATGGACACAGTCCAAACTAAAAGAATTCAGCAAATCACTTGAATGAGGAGGTTCTCCCAAGACAAGTGACTGAAAACATTGTATTCTTTGGAGTGTAGAAGAGTAAGGGTTGGTCTTATCAAATCATACAAGAGTTTCAGGGGCCATGGTGGAATGGGCTATACCAGAACTCCTCTTGAACATGGCGAACCATGGCATCACCTCACTAAAGTCCTGACAGAACCAACCCAAAAACTCTTGTGGAATGGCTAGAGTTTCATATAAAGTTTCAGCCAAATATGATAACATTGCAAACAAGATACCAGGAAGTGGGAATGAGCAATCCCAAGAGGCCCAAGCTATGCCTGTCTTTTCATTGGTTAAATTGAACATTTAATTCCAAACTTACTCTGCCACAACTTTAGGTCTTTCTCCACCACATCAACAACTGCATTGAGGCTGCCTCCTGCACCTATGCCGAACTCACCAGTATTATCAACTACACCACCAACTTCCACCCTGACTTCAAATTCACTAAGACCAACTTAGTTTAGAGACTTAGCGTGGAAACCAGCGACTATCCTACACCCACTAGGGACAATTTTCACATTTACCAAGCCAATTAACATACAAACCTGTACATCTTTGGAGTGTGGGAGTAAACCGAAGGTCTCTGAGAAAACCCACGCAGATCATGGGAAGAACGTACAAACTCCGTACAGACAGCACCCGTCCGTAGTCAGGATCGAACCCGGGTGTCCAGTGCTACATTCGCTGTAAGGCAGCAACTCTACCGCTGTGCCACCATGACCACCTGCCACTAACTCTGGCACTATCTGTCTTGACCGTGCCTCCATTTCAGGATTCTACTATATACCCACCGACACCCTCAGCTACCGTGACTACACCTTCCTCCCATATCTTGCAAGGAAACTATCCCTTTCTTGCAGATTCTGAGGCTTTCTCCTCTAGGACACCCGAGATATTGTCTTCTACAGTAATCACCACCAGCCTTGGTTACAATCCCTCCCCTCTTCATCCACACCTGATACCTGTAAGTCAATCCCTTCCTTGCCCGAAACCAGCTATCATTTACCAGCTCTTTCCCCAGTCTTTTACCTTCACCTCCTTCTACAAGCTCCTTCTCCTACATGCTGCTCTGAAGGGTCCTGACGCAGAACCTCATCTGTCCATTTCCCTCCACAGATGCTGCCCAACCTGTTAAGATCCCCCACAGTTTGCTCTTTGCTATGCATATACGAGTCTGTGGTTGTTTAGGACTGAGATGAGATTTTTCACCTGGGACATTTGGTATTTGGAATTCTCTTCCTAACCAGCTATAGAGCTCAGTTAGTTTATTCTTCAGAAATACAAGAATTTTACATCTTAAAAGGGATATGAAGTTAGAGCAGAAGAGTTACACCAAGATGAAAGGTCAGCCATGATCTTATTGAATGGCAGTGGAAACACGAAGGGCCAAATAGCCATTTCCTGCTCCTATTTCTTGTGTAATTGAATCACCCTTTTAGATCTATTCAAGTTCATATTTTACAGGAAGAGCAGCACATACGAAGTGAAGAAAAATGGTATTACTACCATTCTGCACAAATAACAAAGTGAAAATTGAGTTACCTGATGAGGAATAGACCCTGTACCAGTCTATTCCTGATCACTAGAGTGCAGACTGGAATGGGAGGATTTGATTAAATATACATTCACCAAGCAAACATTGTAAAAGATGATTTGAGAGTTCATTTACATGATTAAGCAGCTCAGTTTGGAAGAGAAATTTAAGACTTTCATTAAGGAATGGAATGAGTCAGTGATTATTACAATTTGAAGCAATGAACTCAGAACAATGATGTTGAGAATATAAGTGATAATTCAGTCTGATGAGAGTTTAGAATGAACATCCATATATCCTTGGATTTGTATTACATCCCCACTGAGTATTTGCTCAAGTAATTACTGGTGTTGTATGTGCGCTCTTGCCCCCCCTACCTAGAGCATGTGCTGTATATGTACCGACCAGTCTATTTATCGAAAGAGTGCTCTGACTGTAATCTATATCCTGCCTCAGGCAAGTGTCAAGCTAGCACTTGAGGAATTGACCATTAACTAAAATCAACCATTAAAACAGTAAAATAATAAAGGGTAGGCCATTTAGATGAGGAAAACATTTTTCACCCAGAGAGTTGTGAATCTATGGAATCCTCTGCCACAGAGGGCAGTGGAGGCCAATTCGCTGGATGTTTTCAAGAGAGAGTTAGAGTTAGCTCTTAGGTCTAAAGGAATCAAGGGATATGGGGAAGAAGCAGGAATGGGGTACTGATTTTAGATGATCAGCCATGATCATATTGAATGGCGGTGCTGGCTCGAAGGGCCGAATGGCCTACTATTTTTCTATGTTTCTTTTCTATGTTTCTAACAGTGTATCCAAATGCCTACCCCAACATCCCTGGACACTTCAACCAGGCTATCTTCAAATCTCCACCTAACTACCATCCACACATAATTTTCAACACCTGAGGACCCAACACTCAGTCATATCTATACCACACTCAGTCATATCTATACTACCACTCCACCCCTTGCCGTGGTCAGTTTAAACGCTGACCATTTGTGTGTGCTTCTTCCTGTGTACAGAGTCTGATGAACACATTACTGGCAACGAGGATTACAATGAGCTAGTAAGCAGAGGCAGAAGAGTGTTTACAGGACTGCTTTGAGGTGATGCATTTGGCTGTGTTCAAGGGTTCATCAGTACACCTGAATGAGTTCGCCACAGACCTCAAAGAAATGAGTGTCTATTTTCAGAAACATTGAGTATTCATGAACCAGAATTCCTGGATGAACCAAGAGATTTGTAATCTAATTTGTAATCTGCTGCATTTAGGACTGGTGATCCAGAATAATACAAGAAGTCCATGTATGACATCCTGAAGGCAATTCTGACCTAAATTGGAGTCACGGGAGGATGCTAATGCTCCTTCAAAAGTATGCACTTTTGAATGCTGTGAAGGGTCCGCCAGGGGTGAGCATCAGCATCAGCATCAGCCAGGTCTCTGGCCCAGAGCCTGGCTCCAAGGCACAGTGGAGAAGGGAATTATCAGGCAGAGCCATAATGGTTATTAGATTCATTAGGTGGGAGGATAGGCAGAAGATTCTGTAGCAGCAATTAAGACTCCAGGATGGTGTGTTGCTTCCCTGGGTCGAGGATGTCTCAGAGCAGCTGCAAGGCATTCGAGGGGGAGCAGTCAGAAGTCATTGTGCATGTTGGCACAAATGACATTGGGAAAAAAAGGGACGAGGTCCTGTAAAATAAATATAGGCTGCCAGGCCAAAGGTTAAAAAAAAGCAGGACCCCCAGGGTAGTGATATCCGAACTACTCCCGGTGCCACGTGTTAGTGAGGGGAGGAACAAAGATAAAGACAGGTGACTACATGGTTCAGGAATTGGTGCAGAGGGCATAGATTCAGATTTTTGGATCATTGGGATCTCCTCTGGGGCAGAGATGACCTGTAGAAGCACTTGAATCGGAGAACGAATATCCTGGCAGGCAGGTTTGCTATTGTTTGTCAAATCGAATTAAAACAACAATATGCCAGGAGATTGCAGGTAGTTGCAAAACTAATAGGACTATAGAGAGTAGGCCTAAAATTTGTGGGAGGCAGGCTACTGGCGAGGATTCTGAGAGATAAGATGTATGTATATACATTTGGATGAATTGGGCCGATTAGAAATAATCAACATGATTGTACATGG
Organism: Malacoraja senta; assembly: GCA_038087875.1. NCBI lineage: Eukaryota > Metazoa > Chordata > Chondrichthyes > Rajiformes > Rajidae > Malacoraja > Malacoraja senta. The sequence continues at coordinate 15,482,773 of CM075986.1, read as the reverse complement.
GTGATAGTGTCTTACAAATCTGAGTATTTTAAAAACTAACCAAAAAGGTCAATGGGGTCAAACACATAGATGTTGTCTATATGGAATTCAGCAAGGCATTTGATAAGGTTCTGCATGGTGGGCTGCTCTAGAAGATTACATCGCATATGATCCAGGGAGAGCTAAACGACTGGATGGAGAATTGGCTTTGGAAGGAAGCAGATGGTGATGGTGGAAGGTTGTTTATTTTTTGGACTGAATGCCTTTGACTAGTGGGGTGCGTCAGGGTTCTGTGCTGGGCCCATTGCTGTTTGTTTTACATCAACCATTTGGATTAGAGTACATGGCATGATTAAGTAGAGAAGGCAGGTAGAATGCTCCTACTGCAGGATGTGGGAAGTCAGAAGTTGCTTGTATCCCTGATGACTAAATTAGTGGGAATTGTGCACGGGTGCAGCTCCTTAAAGACCACCCCAGGGAACTGGCGCTGTGGTTAGGCACGAGTTCACACTACTGCGAGTGTCAATGTAGTCATTGTCAACCCGGCGTCATCCCTGACGCCTCAACACCTCTTCCGTCCATGAAGCCAATTTTGTAGGCCCTCTCTCTCTGGATTCCATGCAGAGCAGCATACCATGTGGAACCTTATTACATGGCTTGCGGAGGTTCATATAGGCAATATCTATGGCTTTACTCTACACCTCTTTGGTTACTTTAGATTTGCAAGAAACGATCTCCCACATACAAAACAAACTCAAATAGACTCACCCAACCAATCCAATAGCTGTTTTATGAAATCACCCACTGCTACTCTGACACTAAAATAGATTAGCTCAACTATTCCAAACTGCTGCCTTTTTTAGAGGCAGCCCATTAAGATGTACAGAATGCTCCTGCAGATCCCAAATAGGAATAATAAGTTATAACCACGTGCAGTAGGTTTTCTGCATACAAGTCGGTAATAAAAAACAATGCACACTGACATTTACTGTGTATTGCCAGACTGCATGGGAGGAACTTTCACAGCTTTGCTCAATCGGAGTAAGCCAAGAGAGTTGCCGGCTTTAGATTTATTCCATTGATCTTTGTGAAAGATCTTCAAAAGGAGCAGCCTACTATTGATCACTACAGAACTGTGATGTACTTTATATCACTGGCCAATATGCTAGAGAGCAGTTCCTTTAGGCTGGCAACCAGCATTAACCGTGGAGAAAGCCAACTCAGTCTAACCCTTAAGGCACACATTAATAGTAAGATTAAACGAGAACTTACCAGTTTGAAGTTTGATCTTTATTTTATGAGGAGTTACGTTGGTGATTACGTGAAGAACCCCGTCAGGGCGCATGCGCGTCAATCTTCAAAGCAGCGGTATGAAATCACAGACAACACCATAATTGAAGTAACATATTAAGATGATCAACATGAGAACTACCATTATGACCTTTTTTCTATGAGAGAGAGTTGGGCGTGGCGGGCACGTAATCACCAACGTAACTCCTCATAAAATAAAGATCAAACTTCAAACTGGTAAGTTCTCGTTTAATCTTGTTCCCATTTTTTTTTTTTTTTTTCATGTCATATACTGTTTTTGAGTACTGTTTCTCCAGGCTGCAGTGAGTATATCCACCGTTGGCCTAGAAAGTCCTCGACCAATGTAAGGCATTCTTAAAACCTGCAAATTAAAAGATCCATACCATCACATAACGGATGAACTTAATGCGTTACTGGATGCTCCAGCAAATTCCTACTGTTTGGAATCAGCAAAAAGAGGTTGGATCGCTATCTGTAACATCAAAGGAAACCATGGTTGAATCAGGCAATTTGGTATCACCAAAACCCCTGAAGCAGCATCCTGCTTGATTTTCTCAAACACCGACCTATGAGGCAGAATGGTGGGAAAATGTACACAAACATATCATCCCAATTTAGTGAAAAAGCATCAATTGTCACTGCCCCTGGATCTGGTGCCTATGAAACATATTTTGGCCTTCCATATAGAAGTACTATGTTCTTGAACACATCCTGGTTCCACATCCACTCTGTGTTATGATGGAATTTTCGTGAGCTGCCATCTGGTACTACATTAAGTTTTCCTGGCAGATAGATAGCTCCAATCCAAATCTCTCTATCTCTACTCCAGGTCCAATTGTATTTGCCAACCTGTCACATGATAACAATTTGATTCCACCCATGTGATTCATATCAGCAACTGCTGTAGTGTTGTCTATTTGGCACTGCACATGCAAACTAGTTTAGTTAGTGCCATAAGCCTTGAGTCCATAAAATACTCTTGGTTAATTCCCCATGTTTGCAGAAGCAATGTTCATCTGTCTCCACCGCTGGATCTTGTATCAGTAGCACCCTACCCAAGTGCTGTGACATCTGTCTGCAAATCATGGAAGCTTGGTCCAATAACACTTTGGAACTACTAGTGGACTCATGCTGAATCCACCATTGTACATCAGCAACAGCCCCTATTGATAGAAGCATAGGTCTATTATAATGACCCCAATGTATCCTCAATGCTTGTTCCTTTGACCTTTGTAATTGTAGATAATAAAGTGGCCATATTGAACTGCTGGAAATGCTGCCAGCCATTACCACAGCAGTCTTGTCACCTGGCTAATTGAAGACTGTGTGTTAGCAATTAACTTGATATAGCTCTTAATTAGCTCTACCCTTTTTTGCCTGGGCAAGGTCACAATGATGTTGATTAAGTCCATTGTGAACCCAACTAGTCAATTTGTGTCACAGGTATAAATTTAGATTTCTCAGAATAGCTTATAAAGCCCAATTAAAAATTGGTTTTTACCAACTGCCACTGATGCTTCAGCTGTTTCCTTTGATTGTCCTACAATCAAGATATTATCTAGCTAAGCCATGAGCTCATGACCTTGACTTCTCATCATGCCTAGAATAGGTTTTAACAACTTTGTAATCCCGCTAGGAGCTGAAGACAAACCATTAGGCAGTGGATTGTATTGGCATAATTCCCATCCAGCTGAATTTTAAATCTTCTATCCTGCAAATGAACAGACACTGAATCCGCATCTTTAAGATCTCCTTCACAAACGTTTCCATCTTAAAATGTCTATACCGTACAAAAGGGTTAAGCCTATTCAGGTCTGTATAATTCTGCTTTCTCCCATCCTTTTTTGGTCTGGGAAAGATATTGGACACAAACTGATGGCTTTGGTAAACTGCCTTAGCAATTACACCTTTATTACATAAGGTTGCAAGTTCCAGCTGAACTTCCAATTGTTCAGTGATACTGAAGTCAAACTCCTTTTTTGGAACATGTTGCATGGGTAAATCAGAATTTGCATTTAAGCTTTATTCGATGCCCTTGAATAACCTTCAGTATAAACATATCTGAGGTAAACATTTAATTGTATCACATTAGATCTGTCTACATGAGAACCAGACCCTCTTACCTCCTTACCACCTGGCATTCTTCCCCGGCCTTGAGCTGGATATCTCACCTCCGTGGCGGTGCTACAGCCGAACGCCAACTGCGCTGCATCGTAGCTGGACTCGTCCCTTGCCCGGACCAGTCTGCCCCCTTATAGGGATACTTCCGCTTTGGTGAATATGTGGCTGCCTTCTTAGCCTCCTCCTCCAGCTCCTTCACCTGCTGTGCGAAATCCTCGCCAAACAGCTGTGCCGGTTGCACTGTGCCAGGCTGGCAGAGTGAAGCATATTTATCATTGATGGTTGGTCTAATCGCATCTTGCGGAGGCAGTTGATCTCAAAGTGGGCACTCCACAATAGCGCCTTTTGTTGTAATTTGTCATGGCCTCTCCACCACCATCCTGGCAAAGCTCGTTATACCACATGCCAGCAACTTTAAAAATATGCTGGAGCTTCACATGCTCCTGGGCTTTCATTAGTATGCCCATCTTGCCCCAATTCTTCCTGTTCCCAACAGGAACTTTTAACAGTCCACAGTTGATTGGGGCTTCATACTTCGTTACTGTCTCATCCATTGTCAGCTCCTGTAGCTGATGTGAGACTTGGTAATTTATGCTGGTGGCAAGTTCCTCACCCATAAGCTCACCAGCATCCGACGACATGGCAAACCGTGCTGCACACGGTGTCAGCTTTGACAGCTGCCTGCCCTCCCTTTGGATGTCGTCGGACTCAGGGTCAGAGCGTATCTGCCCTTCTGCACTCACCTCTTGCAAAGAGGGTGCTTTCAAGCAGGCCTCTACTAGGCACTGCCAGCGGATCCGTCCCCACAGCCTCCCGCCTGCACTACTCCTCCTGGAGTATGGCTTTATGAAGCAGGCCTCTCCTAGGCACTGCCAGCGGAGCCTTCCCTAAGGCTTCCCGCCTGCACTACTCCTCCTGGAGTGTGGCTTTATGAAGCAGAACCTCTCCTAGGCACTGCCAGTGGAGCCTTCCCTATGGCTTCCCGCCCACACAACTCCTCCTGGAGCGTCTCTGTGGAGCAGCCCCTGTATGAGCTACTCCTTTTGGATAACCGCTGGGGAACGGTATCCTGTCCCCGACGGGACTCTCGTGGCCCGACTCTGCGGAGTCTATAGCCCTTACAGACTTAGCTTATGCCGACCGCCCGACTGGCGGTGGCTGTGTACCCGGCTGGGCACTTTCCGAAGTCTGTCGCCGCACCGCTACCGGCTTGCGACTCCCCCGAGGTGACAGGCTGCCTTTCAGAGACTGCACTCCCGCAGCTCTCTCTCTCCTTGTCGGCAGCAGCCTGCACCTTTTCCTTGTTCCTGTATGTGGGGGGAAAACACACAGAAACAATATCTTTTACTTTTCTCTAACTCCTCCAAAGTCTCCCCGACTTTGGTGGAGCTGTATTTACTCACGTTGCAGCAGGAGGTCCGTGCTCCCGCTGCCGTTCGCACCAATGCGTCCGACGTAATGACGCGCATGCACCCTGACGGGGTTCTTCACGTAGTCACTCACGTGACTCCGAAGTAAAATGTTAAATTTACAAGCCCCCATCAGGAATGGAATTTGTTTATAAACCTGGCCCATAAACCATTGTACTGCCAGTTAAAATCAGTAGCCTGTCATGCAAGGTTGTACGAGTTTATGCAGAGAATTTGATAATGTTGTAAGTCACCAGTCATTAGGGGAAGCTAGTGTTATTTTCCCTCATGAAGCACTTTGGAAGCACTTCCTTTTCACTGTCCCTCGGTACAATAAACTAATATGGATGTCCATGTGAAGAGGCTATGATCATGAGTCAATGATAGTGTTAAGGTTCAGCAAAGACATTAAGTATTATGCAGAGTATTACTTGACACTTGTCAAAAATAACCCAGTCCAATTAAGAGGGGGGGAATTAAGCATACGGGACCAGCTGAAGGTTCATTAAAAACTGATTACATTGAGCCACTTTCCCCGTGAGGAAGAATTTTGGTATTTTTGGTAGTGACTAATACCTTTCCTAGATGGTGTAGTGGCAAGCAGAAGACAACAAGAATTCTGTAATCTATTTAGAATAGTGATGTACGTTCCATTTAGTTTAACCATACATTGTGAGGTTCAACGAGCATTTAAACACAGAACTTTTCCACAGAACCTCTTTGGACTGGAGTTGGAAGTCGTGCAAGGGACAGAATTCTGAGAAAAACAGCTATGTTTGATGTCATTGTGGCTATGGAATAGCAGAAGGGATGACAGTCTTCTTCTTTTGTGTCCACCTTCCATGTTTCAAATGTTGACATCGCTGTCATCGTCCGTCCCGAAAAGGACGCAAGCTTCCGGCGACAATCAGTGGGAGCCATCACTTGTTGCAATAGATGATGGTGGTAGCAGAATTAGCTCAGGATACTTCCAGTTTCCAGCCCCGCGACGTGGACGCTTCTGACAGTATTGTTTGGTTTGAAAACTGTTTCTTGAATCAATTCAGCACACTTGTCTTTTGAGCTGTGGTCACGAGTGGCATTCAGGGCATAAACTGCTCATTAACTGTCTCCTGTAGTCTGAGAAGCAAGAGTGTGGATTTTGTTTACTTTAACTGGGCAAACTTTTACTAATTGCTTAAAACAATTTTCAAATATACTAATTGGATCAGAGTATTTGTAACAAATATGTGCATTGGAAAAAGGTGTGTGGAAGCATCTCCAGTTTGAAGTAAACTCAGGCTCAGGCAATAGCAGAACTAATTCAGGTTTTACCAGATGAGGGCTCCAAAGAATCAGATCAAAGCTCACACTTCATGAGGGAAATTAAAGATGTAATGAAACTACTAGATATTTGGCAGCGATTTTACACTTCTTGTCATTTGCAATCAGCCGAGACTGTTCTCAGAACAAAGTGTTCTGTGAAATGCATGATCAAGAAATTGGTCCAAATCAATTCCACAAGTGTTGCTGTATACATCGACAATGATCAGAATCACCATCTCAAGCTCTGCAGGGAATAGCCCTTAGCAATTGATGGAGATTATTGGAAGAGATTACTACTTGGCTGGGACTGGATATACAGCCTGAGGTACAAGCAGTATTCCCGGATGAGGGAATTCATGGTTCTAAACGCATTATGGATGCGTGCAGCGATTCAACAAGGTACCAGGAAGCCTTTTGGGAAGGATAATTCTCTGGAATTCCAAGTGGAACAACGGATCCTAATCTCGGACCAATAGGCTGGAACTCTCTCTGAACCCTGATATTTTAATCCCTACGATGTTAATAATATAAATCCAACTGTTTACTAGATTATACTATTGGATTCACATGAATCAATTAAATGCACTTCGAGCTGTGTTACCATTAGCATTATGTTTGATGCAATAGGAGGCCCAAATGACTTCAGTCTTGTTCAGTGTGTTGACCCCAACAAAAGACTGCCTGTTTGAATGTGACAACACAACATCATCGGAGAGAGTGGTAATTAGTTTGTTAAGATGACGACTTTATTGAAGACATTAAACTTAAATACCAGATATTATTTTGCAGGTGGTGACCCAATATGACAGACGTTGATCTGAACACGTACACTACCATGTGGTGCCCTGGGACACTTACTTGTCCACATGATGCAAACTACTGCAAGAACAGTTAACATACCAACTCCATCTAATAAAAATACTACAAACGCTATACAAGATATACAATAGAATACACATGTTAAAAAGACAAAGATATGAATTTAAAAATAAATCAGGCCCTGCATAGAGTTAGAAGTTTTAAAGACAGCAAGAAATAAGCTGAGAGTGATTGGTCATTCCTCAGTGCCCTCATTGTTGTACCCCTGCACCTTCTCCAATGATTCATTCTTTTACCAATTTTCCACAGACGCACTGTAGAAAGTCTCACCGCTTGGGTTTGGGAACACACTGCCCAAGACCTCAAGAAAAGGCAGAGTTGTGGATGTCGCTCAGTAATTCAAACAGACCAGTCTCCCTCCTCCACCCAAAGACCTCATCTACATTTCACTACCTGGGGAAAGCAGACAACATATTGACAAATCTTTTCCACTCTTGTCATCCTCTGTTCTCCCCTCTCCCATCGGGCCACAAGATACAAAAGCTTGAAAGTATGTACTATCAGATTCAGGAAGAGTTGCTTCCCCTCTTATTTGACAAGTGAATGATCCTCCCATAAACTAGGGTGTGGTCCCAATCTTTCAATCAACTTCATTCCGAATCATCCTTTTTGTTTTCTCTGCAACTATAAAGCTATAATGCTGTAACACTATATTTCGCACTCCGGTATTTTTCTCTTTGCACTTCTTGTATGGTTTGATTGTACTCATGTATAGCATGATTTGATTTGACTGGTTAGCATGCAAACAAAAGCTTTTCATCTTATCTTTGTACATATGAAAATAAACCAATATTGAATCTTGAGTTCCGTGCCTAACACAATGTTGCGCTCCTCCTCCGCCATCTCTCTGCCAATTTCTTTGGCAAAGAATCCTCACCTCTTTCCCACCCCCAATGACAACTCCTTCTCGCATCTCCAACAGAATGGACATGTCATATGACAACATTTTGAATTCATATATACCCAAGGATCTTTTCCACTGATAGAGAACTTCATTGGACTGGAGTCAGAAGTGGTGCAAAGGACCACACTGAAGACAACACATGTAGATGTTGCCAGGATTTCGGAACAGAAGGATGTGACAGTATTGTGTAGGAAGGAACTGCAGATGCTGGTTTAAACCGAAGATAGACACAAAAAGCTGGACATCACCCATTCCTTCTCTCCAGAGAAGCTGCCTGTCCCGTTGAGTTACTCCAGCTTTTTGTGTCTATCTTCGATGTGATAGTATTGATAGGTTTGAGAATTTTCTTGATTCAATTGAGTAGACTTACCATTTATAACCACAGTTAGAAAGTTATAACAATTATTAATGACTCACACTTGCAGTCTCTAGATGTCAGAGAATGAGGACTGAGTTTTGTTTACTTTAACAAAATACGTCACATTCCAGATCCTACACACATTGCTGGAACAAGGACCGACATTAGACTCCTCTATTTGTTGACTATAGGTCCACTTTCAACACCATAATCCCAACCAAACTCATTGCTAAACTCCTGTACCCAAGAGCCAGCAACCCTTTCTGTCAATGGATCCCCAATCTGTAAGGATAGGCAACAAAACTCTCCACAAAACTTCTCAACAGCTCAGTGCAAAGATGCGTTCTTAATCTGTTATTATACTCCCGATACACATGACTTTGCTGCCAAATTCATTTCCAATTCCATTAGCAAGTTTATAGATGACACCACTGGAGTGAAGCGGATCTTGGACTATGACGAGGCAGAGTACAATGAGTTAGAGAGCTTGGTAATATGGTGTCAAGATAAATCTTCCTTGATGCCAGCAAGGCAACGGAGCTAGTAATTAACCAGGAAGTAAGGTCCTAATCAAGTCCTAATCAAATTAAAAAATTGTAAATCAGAGCTGAAGTTCCCTTCCTTTAGGCACAATGATTGGAAGTGAAACTGGCACGAGTGTTTATAACATTGCTATACTGATGAGCAGGAGAACAACTACAGGGAAGTTTTTTGCATGCTATATAATAAAACGTTTTTGCATGCTTTAAAAGGTATGGATTTGAAAGCAACATGTAGATATTGCCAGGACCTTTGCAGGCTTTCAAAGTAACGGAAACTGGCAGGAGCAATGCCACCAAAACCCTTGGGTCTATTCAGGATGATAAGTTGGTCAAGACCACCAACGTCAAGTGGTATAGCTATGTCAAGAACTTTTGTGATAAGGTATTATACAGATGGTGCTTGTTCAAGCAGTGAAGAATTTAAGATATGGACAATAAATTGTGGATATTTGACATCTAAAAATGACCGTTGTGATGGATCTAAGCATTAGGCTTAAAGATAGATTGTTTGGGATTGTGAAGAGAGAAATATCTTTGGATCTTAAATACATTGATAGGAGGTAATATAGTTTGTCAGATGTTTATTGATTTTAGTCAGAGCCAAGGGAAAATCATTTCCTGGAGCAATTCCATCGCACTCAACGTGTCTTGTAGCTGTGCAAACATATTTGGATGTGAGGAGAGTCACTGCAGGATAGGGAAACCTGGACCTTGCTGTGAAGGATCATCACCCCAACAACCACCCTAAACATTCATCCGCTCCAATTCTAGTGCAGTGGCTGCAGGGTTTCACACATGGAAGACACTGCAGTTACTCATCCAGGCTACTCTGCAAGACCTCCGTAACCAACAACCTCTACCAGCAAGAGGAGGAATGGCTTACGAGACCACCAAATGAGTGTTCCCCTGCAGGATGCACACCATCCTGGTTTGAGAACATAATCACTGGGTTTAAATGTCAGAAACCACAATCCTAAACCATTCTAGGTGGCACCTGTTCAAAGTTCACCACCAACATAGGGGCAAATTAGAGAAGAGTGGCAAATGATAGTTGCCAATCATACTTGCATCCCAAAAACTGAAATTTAAAAAAGGATATCCGTAGAGGCAAGTAATGGGGCTGAGGATGTTTCTTTGATTAAATATGGAATATTCATATTGGAATATCCACAAAGTCAGGGTGTACAGCATGGAAACAAGTCCTCATGCCATCTTGTCCACACTGATCTAGTTGGAAAACTGGACTAGTCCCATTTGCCTGGATTTGGCTTAGAGGCCTCTAAAACCTTTCCATCCAATTACCTCCCCAAATGACTTTCAAAAATCAGAATTATATCTGCTTCTGTAGCAGTTCATTCCAGGACTGTTCTGAATAAATGAAGTTGCCTCTGAGGTCCCTCTCGAGTCTCTCCCTTCTTTCCTTAAGCTTAGTCTTCACCTTTAGCTATAGAATCCTCTACCCTGGGAAAAAGACCGAAAGTTCCCTTTATCCATGCCTCTCATGACCTTGCACACACCAATAAGGTCACCCCTCAGCCTACTTTGTGCCAAAAAAGATCTTTGTGAGGGGAAGTGCAAGGAGAATTCCTGCATCACCAGTCCTGGGGGTGGGATAGATTCAGAGGTAGGGCTGATATGCCTAACTTGGTCAGCGCAGGTGCTGTGCCTATCAGATGCTAGTGGCAATGTACCCAGAAGGGTATGTAAGGATAGTGTACAGCGAGGGGAACAGGTTAGCGTTCAATGATTAAAACAATGAACTGCCTCGAGCCCAGCGCAGGTTGCCAGATATCCCTTTGAGAGATGTCAGGAAATTCCACTCAATGCCAGCGGTAGCTAGGATAAAGCCCAGCTGGCTTCCGACCAGTGGTCAGGTTTATTGAGATTCCTCAGGTCCATCCGCACCATTCTCAAGGGGAAGGTAGTAGATAGAAACAAGTGGTGCATGCTCAGTGCTGCCCAAGCATAGTGCTGCTCTCTGAGCAGCTCCACTCCTTCTCCAAAGAGCTAGTACCAGGATCTAATGTACTCCTGACATGAAGATCAGCCTGAACATCTACACCAGCAGGTGGTCTCGGCTTTCACGGTCCTCCGGGCGGGAGATATGTGGTGAGCTCCTGCCAGGAAGCCTACACCAGTCCAGAAAATGAATCTGCTAGGCCCTGATGTGCACGAGTCTACACGAGTCAACTCGGCTCCTACTCAAGTTGGGCGGCTAGTCTGCTGACCCGACTTTCCTGCCAGAGATGCTGGAAGTTCAGGATCTGATGCTTGCCATTTGCTTCACCTCGGCAGGTGCCTGGATGGTGTGCCGTTGCACTGTGTGAACATGTACACCCCCAGGCCTGGTGTGATGCTTACTTCAGATTCTTGGTGGGTCCCTAACAGTTAATGGAGCTGCTCATTGACAATGACTCTTCTGTCACTGAACCACAAGACATTAACACAACAATTCATTCCTTTAATAGGACCATGTTCTCACTGGACACCTCTGGTGGGGACGAGTGCGGTGCTATGTGGAAGGGTCTAGCGATGGTCAGCCCAGAGGCTGCGGAGCGTCTGGATGCTCCCCCTGACACTAGACAACATGACCATGGCCCTCCACCAGCTTCAGAGGGGCAAGTCCCCTGGGCTGGATGGACTAACTGTGGAGTTCCTCCAAACCTTTTGCGAGGTTCTGGAGCAGGACTACACCTTGGTCCTGAGGGAGAATCTGGCGGCCGGCGAGATGTCCCTGTCATGTCAGAGGGCTGTTGTGCTCCTTCTACCCAAGGAGGACGATCTCCACCGATTGAAGAACTGGCGTCCCATCTCTCTCATCTGCACGGACTACAAAATCTTTGCCAGGGCAGTGGTTAACTGCCCAAGTGATCAGTCCTACACGGTCCTGGGCCGGTCTATCCAATACAATATCCATCTGGGCTGGGACCTGGTCCAATTAGCCTAGAAGATTAGTCTATTGGCTGCTTTCTTTTCTCTCACGCAGAAGGTATTTGATAGTGTTGATCACATATATCTGCTGAGGACTCTGCAGGCATTTGGATTCAGATCGCACTTTGTGACCTGGATCCAACTTTTATACACTGCTACAGAGTATCTCATCAAAGTCAATGGATCCTTGATGAGGAGTACGGCAAGGCTGTCCAATGTCTGGCCATGTGTGCACCATCTGTGTGGAGCCATTCCTGTGTCTACTTCGGAGGAGGTTGACGGGTCTGCTTCTATGTGAGCCGGACATGGAGGTGGCCCCCTTGGCCCCCGCCGATGAACATGCTCCTCATGGTCACCAACCCTGTTGACCTGCGGAGAATGTGCGAGTGCCAACGGGTCTTCTCAGCCACTTCCTCTGCAAGGATCAACTGGGAAAAAATGTTCTGGATTCTTGGTGGGTCCCTGGCAAGTAGACTAGCTCCCAGAGGTCTTTTGCATGGAGCACCCTCTACCTGGGAGTCTACTCGAGTCCCACTGCAGAGACCTGGCCAGCGCCCCAGGCCGGGAAA
>CM075986.1:15372090-15470265 GCA_038087875.1 Malacoraja senta | reverse complement strand
GACAACGGAGTGTGTACATGAGGCAGTTCATGAAGATTTTGAGTTGAAGATGAAGACTGTTGAAAACAGCTATGAAAGGGTTAATGCAGCTCTAATCAAGAGGCATACAACCGGATTACAACTGTCTGTGTTAATGAAACATTTTTAGGGACAATGAAATGGGAGATACAGAACTTAGAGTGGCACGCAAGGGTTTGGGGGAACAAAGTAACTTAACCATGGGATGTGTACATTTAAGAAGCACTGGGATACATTTGTCTTTAATGGGGATAACTTTAGTTTCTTTATACAATTAATTGGAGTTTCACATGCATGGTAGGCTTTTGAATTAACTGCTCGTGTAACCTTTGAAGATGTATTCACTTTTTCCACATTAAGTAGACACTTGCAGGTTATTAAAAATACATCTCGTCTCCAAGATAAGAAACCAAATGTATGCTTACTGAAGCGGAGGTTGATCTATTTCAGGCTCCAAGGGCTCAGCTGTTAGTGGGATTGTAAGACTGCCAAAGGCAAGGTACATGGGAGCGATCTTGCAACTTCACTGTCAGTCTGTGAAACTGCCTGCTGGATAAACTAATGTCAAGGCGGCTAGTTGAGTCATTACTTTTTCATCAATTCTTTGGAATATCGGCTCTATCAAACAACCTAAGTGACAATAACAGAGAATCTTCAACAGCGTAAAACCATTTGTCAGAGCTAGAGTGGCCTGCTGCAGACTCAGCCTCCACTGAGGCTGGAGGAAAGCGAAGCAAACTGCACCAAACTCATCTCACCAGTAGATGGCAGTCGTGCCCTGACCTCATCACCAGGGAGAACTTCCACCACCAAAAACATCTTCCAGGGAATATCAAAGATCCAATAGCGAATTTGAAAAGCAAAGTTATCAAAACAAAACTTTGGCTTTCCAAAGTTTGACCTATCGCAATTCATCAGAAAATAAACCCAAATCTGAGAATGTATAAATATACTGTTACAATCTGACCAGGATAAAAATATTATGTTTCACTACTGAAGCCAAAGCCAAACCAAAGCAGTCATGGTGGTGCAGCGGTAGAGTCACTGCCTTACAGCGAAGGCAGCGCCGGAGACCCGGGTTCGATCCCGATTACAGGTGTTGTCTGTACGGAGTTTGTACGTTCTCCCCGTGACCTGCGTGGGTTTTCTCCGAGATCTTCGGTTTCCTCCCAAATTCCAAAGACGTACAGGTTTGTAGGTTAATTGGCTTGGTAAATGTAAAAATTGTCCCTAGTGGGTGTAGGATAGTGTTAATGTGCTGGTCGGCGCGGACCCGGTGGGCTGAAGGACCTGTTTCCATGCTGTATCTCGAAACTTAACGAAACTAAACTACTAACTGTGTCTGTGCAATAGAAGACAGTCCCTCAATTCTCTACAGCGTCTGCACCTAAAAAATGTGATGCATTGATAAAGATATTTGAAAAGTATCAATCATTTCACTACCGATGTCAAGGCCACTTCTACCTCGACTACATGTTCAGCTTTAAAATTGGAATTGCAGCCTGAGTATCTTGTAACACACACCTCTTGAACCAATCCACACAAATCACTGCAAGGAAATCACTTATGGCCCACTGACAGCAAAACAATCAGAACCTCTTGGTCTTTGTTTGAGAGCTGATACATCCCAAGGACCCAGTGATCTGCATCCTAGGGTTTTAAAAGAGGGGGTCTACAGAGAACAGATGCTCTGGTTATCATATTCCTACATTTTGTCAATTCTGAAGTAATTATTGTGGATTGGAGGGTAGTAATATCCTCACTATTTAAAGAGAGGGTGGTTAAAACAAGGAACTACTGATTTAAGGTACACAAAAATGCTGGAGAAACTCAGCGGGTGCGGCAGCATCTATGGAGCGAAGGAAATAGGCAATGTTTCGGGCCGAAACCCTTCTTCAGACTGATGGGGGGTGGGGAGAAGAAAGTAAAAAGGCGGAGGAGGAGCCTGAGGGCTGAGGGATGGGAGGAGACAGCCCGAGGGCTGAGGAAGGGGAGGAGACAGCAAGGGCTAGCAAAATTGGGAGAATTCAATGTTCATGCCCCAGGATGCAGGATCCTCCAATTTCCGGTGTTGCTCGCTCTGGCCATGGAGGAGACCCAGGACAGAGAGGTCGGATACGGAATGGGAGGGGGAGTTGAAGTGCTGAGCCACCGGGAGGTCAGGTTGGTTATTACGGACCGAACGGAGGTGTTCGGCGAAACGATCGCCAAGCCTCCGCTTGGTCTCACCGATGTAGATCAGCTGACATCTAGAGCAGCGGATGCAATAGATGAGGTTGGAGGAGATGCAGGTGAACTACTGATTTAGTTGGGAAAAAATCCAAAATTCAAAATGGACACGGTGGCGCAGCGGTATAGTTGCTGCCTAACAGCTGGAGACCCGGGTTCGATCCCGACAACGGGTGCTGTCTGTACGGAGTTTGTACATTCTCCCCGTGACTGCGTGGGTTTTCTCCGAGATCTTCAGTTTCCTCCCACACTCCAAAGATGTACACAGGCATGTAGGATAATTGGCTTGGTGTAAATTGTGCCTAGTGTGTGTAGGATAGTGTTAATGTGCACGGATCGCTGGTCGGTACGAGCTCGGTGGGCCAAAGGGCCTATTTCCGCACTGTATCTCTAAACTAAACTAAAACTAAACTAAGCAGATTGAGGAGTCAACGTAGATTTATATATGAAAAGGTAGATACAAAATGCTGGAGTAACTCAGCGGGACAGGCAACATCTCTAGAGAGAAGCAATGGGTGACATTTCGGGTCTTCAGACTGATTTATAAATGAAAAACATGTTTGACTAGTCTATTGTTTTTTCAAGGATGGGTGAAACCAATAGGTGGTGTACTGGATTTCTGGTAGGTTTTTAATAAGGGTTCACACAGGCGATTTGTTGAAATGATTAGAGCACATAGAAATGGGGTTATCATCTTCATGGATTGTGAATTTGTTATTGAATGGAAAGCAAAGTGGGAAACTTGGTAAGCCTGTGACTTGTGAGTTACAGATATTTATATTTTAGCGCCAGCTATTCCCAAAGTACATTAGTTATGAGATTGGATAGCTTGAGTTATTAGGGGCAGCTGGGCTGATTTTCCTTGGAGTGAAGGAGGTAGAGAAGCTTTCTTATATCTATCTATCTATCTATATTTAAAACTCTGTGTGTGTGTGTGTTTCTGCCTGTGTGCGTTTCTGCCTGTCTTGTGGGTGCCAGCTTTCCTTTGATTCATTGCTACGCCAACACCACACGCAGAAACACCGAGATTTTTTCCATTTCGGTAGAGATTTCACTTTTCATTCCAAGTATCCACTCCTGATTAAATTTCATCGTGTTTATGTACACATTTTTCATAAAATCCTTCTCCCCCCCCCCAACTCACTCATTTTGTCTCCTCCTGGGAACAATTACAATGTTTGAAAGACATTTAGAGGTACATGGATAGGAAAGATGTAGCTAAATGGGACTGGCTCAGGATGGCAACTTGTTTGGCATGGATGAGTTCAGCTGGAAGGCCAATCCCTGTGTTGTGTAACTCCACGACTATTAACAATTTGGCAAGTGGAACCAAATGTCAAATTTGCTGACAAGTTTGCTGACAATACTAAACTAGATGTGGATCTAAAAGAGTCTTCATGGAGACAGACAAGCTGAATGAAATGGGTGAGGACATGACAGATGGAACAAATGGAACTACTAAGACATCCTCCTCAGTAGAGATGGTGATGCTCAAAAGGAACTTGGTTGTGCATGGCCATAAACTTAATACTAGGTGGACTAGTAGGCTGGCATCCATTCTGTTAACCCATCTGATCTATATTTTAACCCAACTTTGATGATAAGACCAGGACAAGACCCACCCCTCGTCTGAAAAGGAGGCAGCAGGACAACCATTGTTCCTCATTTTAATATTAAGGATGATTTATGCATGCAGTATTAAATAGGGATGAATGTAATTATAATCAGGTATGGGCATTTAAAAAAAAAATTGTGCTCTAGGCTTCATTGATTACTAGACCAACTACCATAAGAGTGTTTCTACAAACATCAAGAATGGTCTTGAGGTAAATATCAATAAAAGTTTCACTTTGAATCCAAGAATTAGATATTTTATTTTCAATATGAAAGCAAGCAAGTTGAAGTTCATTATTCCAGGGCAGGTTGAGATGCATTTAGGTACAAGGATACACCCTTTGTTTGGATGTTTGGGGGTAAGACTATTAGTAAGCGAGCAGAGGTCACACAATGTGAGCAACTTAAACTCACAAACTGGAAATATGCATGGAGTTCGTACATTCTCCCCATGGGTTTTCTCAGAGATCTTCGGTTTCCTCCCACGCTCCAAAGATGTACAGGTTTGTAGGTTAATAGGCTTGGTATTAATGAAAATTGTCCCTAGTGTGTGTAGGATAGTGTTAGTGTGCGGGGATCACTGGTCAGTGCAGACTCGTTGCGCCGAAGTGCCTGTTTCCGCGCTGTGTCTCTACACTAAAAAAACTAAATGTCATCCCCAGTTTTAGGCTTCCCAGAACATCCTGCTG
Source organism: Malacoraja senta (assembly GCA_038087875.1). NCBI lineage: Eukaryota > Metazoa > Chordata > Chondrichthyes > Rajiformes > Rajidae > Malacoraja > Malacoraja senta. The sequence continues at coordinate 15,465,715 of CM075986.1, read as the reverse complement.
AGCTGTGATATTAAATGGGATAAAACATGGAATAATACAGCACAGGAAAAGGCCTTTTGGCCCACTATGTTTGTGCCAAACATGATGCAAAGTTAAACTCCCTTGTACTGACTTCAACAATAGAATGTATTTATATAACTCCTTTAATGCACAAATGGATTTCCCAGAGCAGTGGGGAAAATACATCAGAACGGTGAAGGATGTCACAAGAGAGGAGAGATTCAGCTTCATCGAGGAGCTGTGTCTAAGGGAGGCAACAATGGAGAAAGTGCCAGAAGGCTAGCGGGAACGGAATTCTGGGAGGCCCTAGTCTGTTGCAAAATGGCTGCCACTGAAAGAGGAACAGAGAATTCTGACGTGGGCCTGGGCAGTAGAAATAAAGGAACTTCAGTGCTAGCATGTGGCAGTTGCACACTGTTACTGAGACGCGCAACTCGGAAATAAACCATTGGGCTTAAAGAATTGTTCGTGTAAATATGAGTTTATTTAAGTCGCCCACTACGTAGGTCGGGGTGTGCCTGTAAAGGGCCTGTCCCACTGTACGAAGTAATTCAAGAGTTCTCCCGAGTTTCCCCCGATTCGAATTCGGAGAATTACGGTAATAGCCGTTCGTAGGTACTCGGGGCTCTCGTGGACATTTTTCACACTGTTGAAAAATCTTCCCGAGCTTACCGCGTTTCCAGAGTACCTGCCGTTAGCGTTACGAGCCGCTAAGGGACGTCCCGAGCTCCGACGTACCCGCTACGTTCATTCTACGTACTTACCACGAGTTTGATTTTTTTTTAACTCGCGAGAGCTCTTGGGTAAACTCGTATAGTGGGACAGGCCCTTAAGTCTATGGCTCATCAGACTTTAGTTTCTGGGAGCTTACTATGCACTTACTGGCTACCACATTCTCGACATTACACAACACCAATAAAACACACACAAAAAAACAGTAGGAGTAGGCCACCTGGCTTGTCAAGCCTTGTGCACCATGGCTAATCGACCCCAGACCTCACCCCCTCCGTACTGGAACCCCATTGCCCTTAATCCTGCAATTTTCCAACAAATTCCCAACATTCATTTTAAAACTGCAAATAATCTAGCTTCCACATCTCTCTGAGACAGAGGACCCCAGCCATTTCAGATGCCAAATGAGGACATTGGGACAAATGTAAATGCCTGTCACGCAATGCTCTACCATCCCCAGGATAATGGCAGCAGCCAAAAGCAGCCCAGATCATGGGGATTTAGAAAGTCTATGCTGGCAGAATATGTATGCACATAAGTTCAGCACCTCGAGCATGATTGCACAGAGAAGACATGAGAAGAAGTAGCCAAGAGCTTAAAATTGGAACATCAGAATATGTTAATCGTCAGACATAATTTAAAAGCAATTACAGTTATTGAAAAACCTGCTTGAGTGAAAGAAGAAAGCAAAGCAGCTCAGGGAATGTTGCAGTATGTTGGCCGTACTGGGACCTTGCAGTCTTAGTTTAGTTTAGAGCTACAGCATGGAAACAGGCCCTTCGGCTCACCAAGTTCATGGCAACCATCGATCACCCATTCACACTAATCCCACACTATCACAATTTCGCATCTACTCCCTACACACTAGGGACAATCTTTTCAGAGACAACTAACCTACAAACCCAGGCGTCTTTGAGATGTGGGAGGAAACCCACGCAGTCAGAGGGAGAACATGCAAACTCCACACAGCACCTGAGGTCAGATCGAACCCAGGTCTGTGGAAACGTGAGCTGCAACTGTGCCACCCTTAACTGTCACAATTACCATAGGCATAAATGGACCCTATGTCCCATGAACTGCTGTCTGTGCTCGCCTCAGCTGTCCAAGGCTCGTCTCCTGCTCACATGGCAATCTGGATCATGGCGATAGCTGCAGCTGGGACTTTGAAAATGGAGCCAAAACCTTGCGTTCCTTGCATATGAAATCAGTGGGCTGTTTCTATACATTCTGTACTGAATTGGGGATTGTACTTATGTATGGCAATAATCTTGCTGATCTGTATACAAAAAAAGAATCTTACTGTACCTTGGTACACATGGTAATAAAGAACCATTGAACCGTTGCAGTAATCACCATTCCAGTGGGACAACTGGTCCAAAATCATTTTAAAGGGCCCAGGATCCCATGGCAAAGTTTCTTTCATTATTGCTTTTTCTTAGCCTGCCACAACGATGACATAACTAATTTAATCTGAGTTGCCAGCTTCATAAGAATGATGTGAAGCTATGCCTGGACCTGATCCCATTCTATACTAACAACTGGGGGACATGGCATGCAAGGGAGTCCAGACGATTTTTGTGGAGCTGGTAACACCAATATTGGTTTGAGGATTATACTCAATTACTTCACCGTGGATTAGAATCAGACCTTGTTTCTCCATAAGAGTTCAATGCTCACCAGCTGATCTTGTCAGCTATTAGGCTACAGGAGTTGCCATGCGTTTTCAATACTAACTATTATCCCCAGAAAGTCACAATGTCTATTGGCTTTATACAGTTAAGAAGTCTCTATAACCACGTGGAATCCCTTTGTACATCATTTCTCTAACATGACCCTTTAGGCGTGCGACATCCTTCCAGCAAAACTCTTTAACTAAACAGCATTCCTTTTAAGATGATCGTTAAAGATGTTGTGTTCAAATGTGCCATAATTTAATTTGTCATAATCTTAAATCAAAGTGCAACATAGCCCTTTCAGCTCACTTTGATTCAAGAATCCCTTGCATATGACAGAGTCTGTTTTCCCCAAGGGCTCATAGTTTCACACTGTGGGATCAATTATTTAGATCTATTTAACTTAATACAGAAGGAAAAGACACAGTGTTACTGACTTTATTTAAGTTTGATAGTGTGATGTATGATCCTTCTTTAGCTGCGGAACATTGTCCAGACACTCAAACTAACAGCAGCAATCACTCACCATGCATCGGATATACAAACTAAAAGCACACGGTATTGGGGGTTCAGTATTGATGTGGATAGAGAACTGGCTGGCAAACAGGAAGCAAAGAGTAGGGGTAAACGGGTACTTTTCACAATGGCAGGCAGTGACTAGTGGGGTACCGCAAGGCTCAGTGCTGGGACCCCAGCTATTTACAATTTATATTAATGACCTGGATGAGGGAATTGAAGGCAACATCTCCAAGTTTGCGGATGACACTAAGCTGGGGGGCAGTGTTAGCTGTGAGGAGGATGCTAGGAGACTGCAAGGTGACTTGGATAGGCTGGGTGAGTGGGCAAATGTTTGGCGGATGCAGTATAATGTGGATAAATGTGAGGTTATCCACTTTGGTGGCAAAAACAGGAAAGCAGACTATTATCTAAATGGTGGCCGATTAGGAAAAGGGGAGATGCAGCGAGACCTGGGTGTCATGGTACACCAGTCATTGAAAGTAGGCATGCAGGTGCAGCAGCAGTGAAGAAAGCGAATGGTATGTTAGCTTTCATAGCAAAAGGATTTGAGTATAGGAGCAGGGAGGTTCTACTGCAGTTGTACAGGGTCTTGGTGAGACCACACCTGGAGTATTGCGTACAGTTTTGGTCTCCAAATCTGAGGAAGGACATTATAGCCATAGAGGGAGTGCAGAGAAGGTTCACCAGATTGATTCCTGGGATGTCATGACTTTCATATGAAGAAAGACTGGATAGACTTGGCTTATACTCGCTAGAATTTAGGAGATTGAGAGGGGATCTTATAGAAACGTACAAAATTCTTATGGGGTTGGACAGGCTAGATGCAGGAAGATTGTTCCCGATGTTGGGGAAGTCCAGGACAAGGGGTCACAGCTTAAGGATAAGGGGGAAATCCTTTAAGACCGAGATGAGGAAAAACCTTTTCACACAGAGAGTGGTGAATCTCTGGAACTCTCTGCCACAGAGGGTAGTTGAGGCCAGTTCATTGGCTATATTTAAGAGGGAGTTAGATGTGGCCCTTGTGGCTAAAGGGATCAGGGGGTATGGAGAGAAGGCAGGTACGGGATACTGAGTTGGATGATCAGCCATGATCATATTGAATGGCGGTGCAGGCTCGAAGGGCCGAATGGCCTACTCCTGCACCTATTTTCTATGTATATATGTATCTATGTATTAAAATTGGGGTCTCGTTTTGGTGTCTGCTTTCTCTTTCATTGACAATTTTCAGCATTGCCATACACTGTCAGCACAAACCGAAATATTAATGACAGCGACTTGGTAAACAACAATCAAATAATGAAGTCACGGACACTGCCAAGACTTGTAGAGAAGTGAGACACTACTGTAGGGCACCACATTCAATAATAACACAGCATTGAAGCATAACGAGTTCTGGAAATGGAATTGGACATCCTGCACAGAAATACAGAGACCTTGCAGCATGGAAACAAACCATTTGGTCCACCTGTTCTCACAGTGATTGCCTCCCACAAGAGCAAAGAATCCAACCTAAACCGTACAATCTCTGTTCTGCAATATGATGCTTGGATGTTTACATTTCTGGAAGGGAAGAGCACAGCCCCAAACTCTGTATAAGGCAGTGACCTCCTGTCCTCCCTTCTCATGCTTTCACATTTAACATGGAACCTGGTCCTAGACCTCCAGGCCACGTGAATGTCATCTTTTCTCTTCTGCATTATTTATATGGATATTTTTCAGCTTAAAAAAATTGTGCTCCAGTTGCATCGTCATTAAGGATCCCCACCGTGCAGGCCATGCCCTCTTCTCAGTGCCACCATCAGGCTGGAGATACAGAAGCGTGAAGTCCCACACCAGCAGGTTCAGGAACAGCTTCATTCCTACAACAATCATGATCTTGAACTGAACTACACAATCCTAAACCTACCTCAACAACTGACCACTAACGTCACCTCTTGCACCACTATGAACTTGTTTTTCTAATTATGCTTTTGTAGTCATAGGCTCATACAGCATGGAAACAAGCCCTTCAGTCCAACTTGCTCATGCCAACCAACATGCCCCATCTACACTAGTCCCAACTGCCTGCTTTTGGCACATATTCTTCTAAATCTATCCTGTCCATGCACCTGTTCAAATGTTTTTTAAACATTGTGCTAGTACTTTGCTCAACTACGTCCTCTAGCAACTCATTCCACATACCTATCACCGTTTGTATAAAAAAAGTTACCATAAGCCTTGTTGCCTTATTACCTTATTCAACATAAAAGTTACCAGAAGGGTTTGAAGAAGGGTCTGAAGAAGGGTTTTGACCCGAAACGTTGCCTATTTCCTTCACTCCATAGATGCTGCCTCACCCGCTGAGTTTTTCCAGCATTTTTGTCTACCTTAAAAGTTACCAGGTTCCTATTACATCTTAGAGTTGCTGCCTTACAGCGCTTGTAAGACCCGGAGACCCGGGTTTGATCCCGACTACGGGTGCTGCCTGTACGGAGTTGATACGTTCTCCCCGTGACCCGCGTGGGTTCTCTCCGTGATCTTCAGTTTCTTTCCACACTCCAAAGATGTACAGGTATGCAGGTACATTGGCTTGGTATAAATGTAAATTGTCCCTAGTGTGTGTAGGATAGTGTTAATGTGCGGGAACGCTGGTCGGTGCAGACTCGGTGGGCCAAAGGGCCTGTTTCCCTGTATACTAAACTTTAAAAAACTAACATTTAGTCCTTCGGTCCAAATGAAATTAAATGGATTCACCTAACTATTGAACCAATGGTTGAAATCAATTCCATGGAACCCTTTAAACTTTCCCCAATTTCTTCTCCCCTGTTACACCATCATTCTTTTCGTCTGTTAATCAATCCCACCCTCCATTTTATTACAGCAACAATGGATGAGAATTGCAACTTCTACTCGTCCATCATCTGACAGAGTTTCTCACCCAGCTCTCCCACCATAGCATGCCACGTCTACCAACAATAGCAACAGGTGCAAGGATACCCCACTCCCCACTCCCTTGCCTCCCCCCACCCTTCTCCCTCTCTCTCTCTCTCTGGGGTGAAAGGCTTTCTATACCAATTTCACCCAGGATAACCAATACACATGTGTTATACTAACCCCTAATCCTAATACCCATTCTACTCACCCCATGACCACATTTCAAAACTTACCCACACACCTCCAACAGCCAATCCAATCATCACTGCCAACCCCACCTTTTCAATTCCCCCTATGTCTGAAGCTTTGCTGCTACATCTTCCCCCCTCACCCTGGATCTCTCTCAATGATGCCCACCTCTTCACCTTCCCAGTTGTACAACCCACAAACCAGACCTTGACAGATAACTCATTCTCAACATCACACCTATCACGGTAAACTAGAAACTTAGATCAACTGACCTCATCAATATAGTGATGAAAGGTACAAGCAAACAGCTGGGTGTCCACGACTGGTGACTCCGCTCCTGACATATCTTTAAACCAAAGATAGACAGAAAATGCTGGAATAACTCAGTGGGTCAGGCAGCATCTCTGGGGAAAAGAAATCAGTGACGTTTCAGGTCAAGCCCCTTTGTCGTGACCCGAAACGTCACCTTATCCTTTTCTCCAGAGATGCTGCCTGACCCACTGAGTTATTCCAGCATTTTGTGTCTATCTTCGGTGTAAACCATCATCTGGAGTTCCTTCCTACACATCTTTTAAACATCAGGCACACATCAGGGCTATTGTGGAATGGTCTCCACGCACCTGGCAGTGGTCATTCGGGTTGGGAGCAAAATCAGACTGAGGAACAGGGTCAAACGAATGAACAGAGGTCTACAGAGGACACTGGAACTAGCCAGCAGATCAGGCTGCATTGGTGGAAAGAGAAGCAGAGTAAACCTTTCAGGTTCTTTGTCAGAACTGGGAAAGAGACAAAACGAGCTCCGTGTTTCTTCCTACAGACGTAGCCTGACATACTGAGAATTTCCAACAGTTTCTGCTTTTATTTCAAGATTCCGGTATTTGTAGATTTTTATTTTTCACTGAACAATGGTCCAACAATTCAAATATCTCAGATAGATGAAGTCTTTAAGGATGAGCCAACTGGGTCTTATCGATATGGTCATACGGAACAAGAGTCATAGAGCATAATGAATCTGCACAAAACATCTGTTAAATTCTTCTGTCATTGTGACTTTGAATTAATAGGCAGAATGAAGGAGTCATAGACAAGGCCAAAACATTGTCCATCCCTAAGCGTCCTTGAGAACCTAGTGGTGAGTTGCCTTCTTAGAACCATTCCTTCTGGTGAAGCAGGGGAAGGGTTTCTGGGATTTAGACAGTCTCAAGCTGGAAAGGATGCAGAGAAGATTTACAAGGATGCTGCCAGGACTTGAGGGCCTGAGCTATATGGAGAGGTTGAGCAGGCTAGGATTATATTCCTTGGAGCGCAGGAGGATGAGGGGTGATTTTATAGAGGTGTACAAATTCATGAGAGGAATAGATCGAGTAGACGCACAGAGTAGGGGGATCAAGAACAAGAGGACATTGGTTAAGGTGACGGGGGAAATATTTAATAGGAACCTGAGGGGCAACTTTCTCACACAAAAGATGGTCGGTGTATGGACAAGCTGCCAGAGGAGATATTTGAGGCAGGTACTATTGCAACGTTTCAGAAACATTTAGATAGATACATGGATAGGACAGGTTTGGAGGGATATGGGCCAAATGCAAGCCAGTGGGACCAGTGTGAATGGGTCATGTTGGCCACTGTGGACAAGTTGGGCCTGTTTCCACACTGTACGAATCTATGAATCTATGACTCTATGATGACAGAGGAATGGTAACATATTCCCAAGTCAGGATGCTGTCAACTTGGAGGAGGACCTGCAGGTGTTGGTGTTCCCGTGCAATTGCTATCCTGTGCTTATTGGTAGAGGTTTATTGCATTAAGACGTGCTGTTGGAGTAACCTGGATGGAATTGCAGATGGTGCACTCTGTAACACCGGTGTGCTGGTGGTGGAGGTAATGAATGTTCAGGTTCTTCATAAGAATCCAGAGCCATAAATCTATCAAAAATATGTTTGCAAATATTGTGCTGTCCCTCATCCCTTACATGGATTAACTTGTACAACGGTTGCTCTTCTGAGATTTAGTTGAAGAAGAGCGTCACACCCTCACTTGCTGCTGGGCTTCAAACGGCCGTACGTTCCGTTCTCCAAAGAATGCAAGAATTGTAATCAGCCTAGTTGAGAGAGACAAACAGAGTCAGAGGAGGCACTCGGAGGAGGTTCAATTGGTACCAATTTACAAACTTATATCTTAGTCAAAAGAACCTAATTCAGAGGCTTGGATGCAAGGCGTAAATTGGAGCACACATGCCAAGGAAGCGATTTGGAGGTGATATTTTTCAGGTAAGTTGTTAGAGGCAGGGGTCTTGTCAATTTTCTGGTGGCCTCACCTAGAAATGGATATGCAGCGGCAGACAGTGAAACAAATGAACAGAAGTCCTCAGAAACCCTTGTTTCGGGTGAACTATTAAAATCAAGACGGTACACAAAAATGCTGGAGAAACTCAGCGGGTGCAGCAGCATCTATGGAGCGAAGGAAATAGGTAACGTTTCGGGCCGAAACCCTTCTTCAGAGACCCTGTGTATTGTCAGGTGGACTTTAGATATCCCACAGAAATATTTTGAAGGTGATTTCCAAAGTTCCCCTGGAGTTGTTTACCCTGTACTCATCATTATCACAGCGATGCTGAAATTACTACCAGCAGTGAGACACTCACATTTACCACTGACTTACCCAGTGTCCGTCTACAAATCCATTGGGGTCAATTTCAGGGCCAGTACTGACCTGATACCCAAAGGAGGCCCTGGATGGACAAGAGCTTGCTTGAAGCTGCCACCCACAAATTTATATATGGGCCATGAGCTTGTGGTTCACCAGGGATGGGCGACTTGGATCAAACGACAACCATAAAACAATTTAAAAATATATTTGACAGGCAACAAACCTACATCCCTGTGGTTAGCTAGCTGTTAACTGTGTTGGAGACATGAATCCTGTAGGTATTCTCACACTCTGGAGGATGCTGCACACTGGGAGAAGCGGTCTCAGAGCACATAACAAGAAACATGCTCTGTGCACAGTCTTCAGAAGTTGGAATGACACATCAGTGCAGCTACACTTCATGCTGCCTCAACAAGGCCACCATCAGAATCAAGGACCAGTCTCACCCCAGTCACTCCCTCTTCTCCCCTCTCCCATCAGGTAAAAGGTACAGAAGTTTGAAAACACATACCTCCAGATTGATAAATTATAGTAGAATTAGGCCATGCGGCCCATCAAGTCTACTCCACCATTCAATCATGGCTGTTCTATCTTTCTCTCTCAACCTCATTCCCCTGCCTTCTCCCCATAACCCTTTACACCTGTGCTAATCAAGAACTAATCAAGATTCAGGGGTTGTTTTCCCCCAGCTGTTATCAGGCAACTGAACTGTCCTCTCACTAACTAGAGAACGGACCTGACCTCCCATCTACCTCGTTGGACACCTTCAAACTACCTTTAATCTGACTTTATTGGACTTTATCTTGCACTAAACATTATTTCCTTGATCCTGTATCTGTACACTATGGATACCTAGATTGTAAGCATGTATAGCCTTTTCGCTGACTGGATAGCGAGCAACAAAAGGTTTTCACTGTACCTCGGTACACGTGACAATAATAAACTAAACTAAACTAATAGCAATGTTGCCTCACAGCTCCAGTAACCCGGGTTCAATCCGGACCTCTGGTGCTAGGTATGGAGTTTGAACGTTCTCCCTCTGACCACGTCTGCCTTCTCCAGGCGCTCCTATTTCCTCTCATATCACAGAGGTGCAGGTTGGTGGGTCAATGCAATGAGAATATCTAAAAGTCTTGAAGTGACTGTGCAATGTTCTGGGAAAACCTCTGGTTGTGAAATGTCTTATAAATCCTTATCTCAGCTGTTTTACTTTTAAATAATTCTGTCCTGTCCAGATATTTGAAAATAAATCTGAATATATTAATGCTATAAATGTTAAAATGTAATTTTGAATCTTGTTGAAATTATTGTGTGTAAGCCAAACAGTGGAGATGTTAGAAGTCTTAAATTAAACACAGGAAACATCTGTGGAGAGAGTTAAAACAAAGGGTCAATGTTTCAGGTTAATGATCTTTAAGTCATCGTGATCTGTTTTGGGTTCCTGTGTTGGTCAGGAAGTATGTCTAGACGTTATAGTTGTGCAAAAGAGGTTTATTCTGAACGATGGGTCTGCTGTGAGACAGGAAGTTTTCAAGAGAGAGTTAGATATAGCTCCAGCATGTTAATGCAAAGAAGAGCATGTTGATGGAGACACAAGAGACTGCAGATGCTGGAATCTTCATCGAGAAACAAACTGCTGGAGGAACTCAATGGGTCAGGCTGCATCTGTGGAAGGAAATGGACTGGAATAGTCTGAAAAAGAGTCCTGAAGCAAAATGTCATCTCTTTTGCTCCGCAGATGCTACCTAACCAACAGTTTGTCCCTCCAACAGTTTGTTTTTTGCTCAAGATTACATTGATTAATTGGTTCAAGCAATCAAAATCATGAATGGTTTTGAAAACATTAATCGGAAGAAACCATTTTTGCTTGGCAGAAGGGTCAGGACACAATGGCTACAAATTTGGGCTGATGTGCAAAAAAGCAGAGAAGAACGAGGATCAGTTTAGATTTAGTGAGATTGACGAGATCAGCCCAATTAGTCCCCAGCACATCAAACATTTCTCTCTTTGAATAATGAATCCAATTTCCCTTTCAAAGTTATAATTGCATCTTCTTCTGTTACAGTACCTCTTCAGACCCTGCATTTCAGATCAGGTGACTCTTTGGGTAGAAACTAACGTTCTCCAGTCTGCTTCAATAGATTTGCCAATTATTTTAAAGTTCTGTTCTCTAATTAGTGAAACCCTCTCCCCAATTACTGGAAAGTTTTACTTGGAAATTATAGAAAATCAGTTTGTAAATTATGGCGACAAGATTATTCTGCAAGCACCGTCTGGCTTATGAAATGTGACCGACGAACAGAAGATATTGGGTAAGGCGGATGTTTCGAGCTATGGTAGCTGTAACTGGGCCATGTTTCTCTGCTTCACAAGGAAACGTCTTTATGTAGTGCACCATTTGCCCCAGCTGTGCGGTTTAAAGAAGTCCCCTCTATGAGTCTTTATTGGTAAGTATCGCCATTTCTCCATCTTTTACCTCTTTGCTCAATGGCTGGTGTTGCCACTGAAAGTAGTGTATAGCTGTCAGAGGCAGGGCAGTCATACCCAAGGTTGGAGGGACACACTCAGGAAGCCAGACTCCCATGCCCCAAGACCCCTGTGTCTCCAGGTTTTCCACCATCACTGAGAGGGATTATGACCTCAGCCCGTTGACCTCCAGCCTCAGCCCCATGCCTCAGCTGCATGCTTGTCCCTTTACTTCCCCCCTCGACTCCATCCAAGGACCCAAACAGTCTTTCCAGGTGAGGCAGAGGTTCACTTGCACCTCCTCCAACCTCATCTACTGTTTCCGCTGTTCCAGGTGTCAACTTCTCTACATCGGCGAGACCAAGCGCAGGCTCGGCGATCGTTTCGCTGAACACCTCCGCTCAGTCCATCTTAATCTACCTGACCTCCTGGTGGCTCAGCACTTCAACTCCCCCTCCCATTCCCAATCTGACCTTTCTGACATGGGCCTCCTCCATTGTCAGAGTGAGGCCCAGCACAAATTGGAGGAACAGCACCTCATATTTCGCTTGGGTAGTTTACACCCCAATGGTATGAACATTGACTTCTCTAACTTCTGATAGCCCTTGCTTTCTCTCTCCATCCCCTTCCCTTCCCAGTTCTCCCACTAGTCTTACTGTCTCCGACTACATTCTATATTTGTTCCGCCCCCTCCCCTGACATAAGTCTGAAGAAGGGGCTCGACCCGAAACGTCGCCCATTCCTTCTCTCCAGAGATGCTGCCACACCTGCGGAGTTACTCCAGCATTTTGTGTCTACCTTCGATTTAAACCAGCATCTGCAGTTCTTTCTTACACATCCAAATTGTTAAAGTATATAACAAATTGCAGTGACCCTTAAAGCATTCTGCTGCACACAGGTGTCCAATCACCTTTAACAATCAGCTTCTATTGGCCAACAATGGACGGTGGTAGAAATTATGGGGAATTGGTACCGAAGATGACTTGATGCCGGTGGAGATCAGCCATAATCATATTGAATAATGGGGCAGGCATGAAGGGACGAGTGGTGTACACCTGCTCCTATTTTCTTGTGTTTTTGTGTTAACCTTTTGACTAAAAGCTATGAATATGAACGTAGCCACAAGGTAGGAAGGAGAGCGTTGAGAAGATTCAGGCACAAATCCTAAAACGTTGTCCTGGGCTGCTGAAGGGCCAGCACCAATAGTGGAGTGATGAACATCAGGAGTGATCAGGAGGGTAGAATCGGAGCAACTCAGAGATCTAGTTATGGGTTGAAGATGGCTACAAAGATGGGAAGCCCAAACTGTAAAGGAATCTGACAAAAAGAATGAATATCTTAAAATGATGGCATTGTTAGACCTGGACCCTATTTAATAAAAGGTGAAACAACAAATTAGAAATAGCAACTAGAAGGAAACCAAAGTTTAAAGGAAAGAAATGAAAGAGTATAGATACTGCGAGAGGTTACCTGGGTCAGGTGATTCTCACTGACGGGCGTACATTGGGTGTCAGGGCTACATCTAGCCACAGGGGAATGATTTCCCGGCTGGCTTATTTCAGAAGAGAAAGAGGAGTTGCCTTGGGGCACCGAGGAAATCCACAGTTTGCTGAGTAAACAAAGGTACAAGTTAGAAGCCCAGCCTTTCCCAATGGTCCTGCCACCCACCCGTCCAACTGTGCTTTGCACAGGACACAAGTAGTCAGGTCAACCAGGCAACAGGAGATTTCTCAAACCAAATGCATTGAAAGAAATGTTAAATTAGGTAGGAAAAAACAAGTTGTACAGATATCTCTCTACTTGTTACAAGGAGCGATATTTGCAGAAAATATTGGTCAAACTACAACACTTAACTGTCTGAAATTGATTTGCCCTGTGCACTGTGATGGGAACAATCAGATTCCACCCAAGGCATGAGGCTGATGTGTCACTACCGTCTCCATGAGTCCCACATCACATGCGAGGCACAATGGGGAAGACCAGATCAAACCTATTTTCCTTTCATCTCCCAAGTTGCAGATTCTCACTGGGGCACATTTCCACACTGCCACAGAGGTTTAAAATCTCAGTAAACTAACATTTTCCACATGTATGTACCCCAGCCAGGACAGTAAGTGCCCAATCCAGTTACTTAGTTTTGAGTCCAGAGATACAGCATGGGCAAAGTACTTCAGCACACCAAGTCCACGCTGACCACCGGTTACCCATTGTCACTGGTTCTATGCTATCCTACTTTCACATCCACTTCCTGCACACAAGGGGCAATTAACAGAGGCCGATGAACCTACAAACCCTCACGTCTTTGTGATGTGGGAGGAAACTGGAGCACCCAAAGGAAAGCCAGAGGGTCACAGGGAGAACGTGCACACTCCACACAAACAGCACCTGAGGTTTCTGGCACTGTGAGGTAGCAATTCTTCCACTGTGCCATCCAAATTGCCAGAGGTCCTACTGATTGGGTTCGAACGAGGGCAGTGAATAAGGATCAAGGCTCATGAGACAAATGGGCCAATTTTAACTAAAGTTGCATTTAATGAACACAACATGGAATAAAATGGTCAGAGTCCAACAGCATAGAAATAGGCCATTCAGCGCAGCACATCCATGCCAACCATTGTAAACCATTTTATACTCATCCCATTTATACATAATAGCACATTCATACATGAACCACTTTAATAATCATTTTAGATCAACTGCCAATGCATTTGTCCCTGGGTCAAACTCTGGTCAAACACAACAATGGATGTGGTATTATGACAGGGCAGCCTGAGGAGAGTGGTGAAGTGTCAGAGTTGCAGCCCATTGGATAGATGCTGACCTGAGACACTATTGGCCTATGGATAATAAAATTCCCATGATAACTACAGGGAACTTCTCTGGATTTCCAGTCAACACCAATTCATTGACCATTAGGAATCATTACTGGTCATTCCTGGGTTATAAATGCCCGAATTGTGGACACCCCTGTACATATGTATGAGCTTTTGGGAGACAAGTGGGATGGATGGTGAGGACTGCAAACATCTTCTGCTGGGAGGGAATGGGCATTTCTGTGTAGCTTCCTTCCACCCTCCCCTCTACGATCTAAGCAGAGCTGCAAACACTGAACAAACTCACTTGCTCACTCATGGCGTCAGTGAGGTCAGCTGGTGGCCTCTCTTCCCATGTCAGCTCCCTCTCCCATCACAGTTATTTCTGTGGTCCTGCTCACACATTGGTTTTTGTTCATTTCCGACTTGTGAACAGTGTGGGTTACAAACAGCTCTCTGAAATGGGACCCTGTCATAAACCCAGGGAGTGCCTGTTTTTCCTCTGGCTGCTTGCAGGAGGTTCAAAGACAGCATGCGCCCAATGTTCAAGTCAACCCACAGACATGCCAGCTTGTTCACTTACACCCGTCGCCTTTGCTAATTTATTTACCGATAATGAAGAATGCAATTAGTGACCAACCTTCTGGAGTCAAATCTCTGCTGAGCTTCTTTGAGAGACCGCAGCTTTAGAGCAAAGATGACTATCAGAGCGAGGAATATGAGAGAAATCAGCAAGGTTGCACCAATCAGTATGCATGTTAGTTGCACCTCCGTGACAACAGTCTGGCAGCGTTGTCCTCTGTACCAGGTGTGTTCTTTTGCACTGCATCTAATCACACAGACAAAGAGAGATAGAAGGAACCATGGATGGCTAATATTGAAAAGAACATAGCAATTAAACTGAGATTTAATAGTACACTATATGGGAGTGAATTGAATGTGGCAGAACCCAGCTGGACCGTCCTTGCCTGAACTAGATCAATAAACATTAAATTAGATTAGGTTAGATTGATTAAATTAGATGAGATTAGATTTTTCTGGGGATAGTAATATCTACTATTTTACTGGAGTGCGATATCAAGTAAGAATTTCAATGTTCTGTTCCCAGTTAACATGACAATTAAATGTTCTTGACTCATCTTCACTATTGACATATCCCAGGATCTATCTAGGAAGGAGGGAAAACTACAGAGAGACGGTGAGGGGAAATATCAGGGAGTAATCCCAGAAACCCTGAAACAATGATCATTGAGACAAAGCTTCTGGAGAATGTCGATGACACGTTGGCCTGGCTCGCCTCAATGGAGCTGCAGGTCTAAAAGACACACGACAGAAGAAGAAGAAGAAGAGAATGATAACTAAGTTCTGTTTTGAATAAAGTTGCATAAAAAGACTTCTTCCTACCTGCAAATCGCACCAACATTTTCTATGACTCCACATTCACCTCCGTTGTAACAATAATTGGGGTTCACTTCACAAACAGACCAGCAGGAGTCATTTTCATGGATATATCCTGGGTTACAAGCACTCCAGGAGTCATTTGAGCTCTGGTTTGTATTTGATTCGGTGATCAATGTCAACTGGATGGGCCAATGGTCTTGTTGCTCCGATGATTCTAAAGGTGGCTTTGATGTCCCCTCTGAATTGATGATGTTCTCATTCACCTTTCTGCTATTGCTCAAGGCATCATCCATTGAAGGCAAGCCTCTCTGCAAAGAGTCATTGGATTTTGTTGGGACATCGCCATGGTCCAGATGAGTATTTGACGTATGCATTGTAACCAGATATTCTTGCTTATTTTTTTGGGAAGGAGGCGTAACACTATTGCTGAACCTTTGAGTGGTATCTTCAAATTCCATCCTGTTTATTCTTTGCGTTACAAGGTTGATGTCATCTGCATCGGGCACTAGATGAGGAAAACCACTCCCCTCTATCGCCTCACTGACAGGAGAAACATTTGTAGGAGTGGAAATCCTTGAATTAGGATTTAAGTGCCTGTTATTTTGAGGCGGATTAGAATTCCTTGTTAAAGCGGGACTGAGAGCACAGCATGTGTCCAATTGTCCAACCTCATTCAGGTCTTCAGTGAGATCACCAGGCTCAGGATTGGATAGATCGAGAATGACATCCTTGCTTTCACTATGTGATTTGTGAATAACAAAGGTTTCAAACTGAGGACTGGCATCAAAGACGAGATCCTCTTCAAAGTACAGATGATCAGCAGTGGCACGCTCCACCTCAGCCCAAGAGTGAAGAGGCTGGGAGGATGAGCCAGGTGGTTGGTCTCCTTCTCGTCTCAATCCAATGTAAGAGGCCGTCTCGTGTGGAACAGCAGGGATTCCATCACCTGTTCAACATTCCAACAACAAACGTATATAGTTTAGACCACATCTCCCATGTTTTATCATTACTACAATGTACAAAGTGTTAAAAAGGTGGCCTTAACCAGATTTCCAATTTGTGCAAAGGAATCTTGACTTAAAGATTTACAAAAGTATCATATGATTGTGTGGTAGGAGATAGCTACATAACCCAACTCACTCACAACATCATGCCTCACAATGTCATAGGTACTGGTAATATTTGGAAAGATGAGACACAAGGAATCTTGAGTAAAACACAAAGTACTGGGGAACCTCAGTTGGGTCAGGCAGCATCTGTGGAGAGAATTTATAGATAGGGACAGAACCTTTTCCCAGCTAAAGTAATGAATTAACAATTCTTAATTGCTTCTTCAGGAACTGCAGATGTTGGAATCTTGAGTAAAACACAAAGTGCTGGAGTAACTCAGTGGGTCAGGCAGCGACACTGGAGAACATTGACAGTCAATCTTTCAGGTCGGGACCCTTCTTCAGCATATTTGTAAACTATTCCATCTTTGGTAAGAATGCTCCTTAGATTTCTGGGGTTTGAAAGGGTGGATTGCTTTGCTAAAAAGTGGGAGGACTGTCCCGGGGTGTGGGCTAGAACCCACACTGACTACTGGCTAAAGAGTGAAAGGATCAAACAAGATCCAAATGCACTTGACGTTGGATATAAAATAGCAGTTGCACCAAGATTATCACTCAATCCTCATCTTTGGACACCCTGTGCGTAGGGGAGAGGGTAGGGCCGAGGATGTCCAGGTTGGGTTGCTCCTGGGCCTGGCCAAGCTGGTCATCCACGAGTCACGGCGCCGGGCGGAAGAGGGCTCTGCCCCAGCTGGCTGCTTGCCCCTTTTCCGGGTTCACGTCTGTGCCCGGGTGGTGTTAGAAAGGGACTACACGCTGTCCACTGGCGCCCTGGGGAATTTCCAGGACCGCTGGGCCCCAAGGGGGGTTGAATGCATCCTTGACAAGGTGCGTTAGATAGTTGTATAATAGTTTATCGTTTGTCGTTTATTATGGTGGTGGGTTCTGTATTTTTTTTAACTGTGCTGTATATATTATTTTAATATTTTAATAAATATTTTTGATTAAAAAAAGAGATTATCACTCGTACCCACCCCACTATCTCTTCAACTGCAACCATCAAATTTCCATAATTCTCCCTTCACGAAAAGAAGATTTAATTTGTTTGGTCCCTATAATAAGCTTACTCTCTCTAACACAATGAATCAGTCTGTGGCTTCCCATCGGTTACAATTCTGTTGGCTCCCCTTTATTGCACCCAGTGACATCGGGCAGCAGCACAATCATCAACATGGGCTATTTGAAACAAGAGTTTGTAAAACAGCTGCAATAGCTTTGTCCCTGGGAGCAGAACACAAAACTGCACTGGAATTGGACCAAATACAGTCCATGTGGCTGATAATTCATCCAGAACCTTTAACCATAGACAAATTATGAGGAAAGATATATTCACTATATTTTGCTTATACCTCTGTGCTTGATTGCTTAAATAATAGTTATGAGCATCTGTCCTTATAGTCGCTAGTCTATTTGATTATTCATCTATGTCTACCGAAGGATAGCAGCTAATAAGCGAGTTCGGTATTCTGAAAAACGCAAGGAATCATGGGATTTGTCAAAGGTCACTCGCTATAAACATTCTCGGCAACTGTGCTGCTGCATATATACAGACCTGTGTTTCATCCATAGTCAGGATCGAACCTGGATCTCCGGCGCTGCAATCGCTGTTGAATTGCTACCGGACCGTCCCCGTCCCCTCCCGAGGGTCCCATCCCTGTCCGTGGTGACCCTGGACTGACGGGACACCGGCCCGCAACAGTGGCGGCCCAGGCTTACAGCCAGCGCGGTGAAAAAGCACTAACTCCACTGCTCCGGGCCGGAGTCCCGTCAGTCCAGGGTCACCCCGGACATCTCCGGCCACCCCCGGACAGGGATGGGACACTTGGGGGGGGGAGACGGGGATGGTCTAGTAGCAATTCAGCAACGCTTGCAGCGCCGGAGACCCGGGTTCGATCCTAACTACGGATGAAATGCAGGTCTGTATACATGTTGGCGAGAATGTTTATTGCGAGTGACCTATGACCTGGGCATGCATAGTCGGAATACCGAACTCGCTTATTAACAAAAAATATCCTTTAAAAACACAGTCCAGTGAGTGATCCACTCGCAGTGACTACTCTGATGCCAATCCACATGACGGAGATAGAGGTGAAAGTAAGCCAATACGTACAACAATCTGGTGAGGAAGCTGCCAACAGTATGTTTGCAGTATATTGGCATTGGTAAGCATATAGGTGCAGCGCAGGATGGGGTAGCGCAGTGGACAGTTTCTGCTGCCTGCACTATTGTGGAGGAGGCTTGCAGATCAGGTGTCCGAGATGTGTGTGGTCCTTTGGATGCTGCACAACTTCCCACCATGAACGAACAGCTCTGGCCCCTCATTAGGATGAGTTGAGAAACAGGACAAGGGGGATTTGGAGGAAGCTGAGCAGGAAACCGGGTTAACCCATTCAGGTACTCACTGTCCCGATTCACACTGAGCAATTAACTCATACAATATTGGTAACAGCGGCTCTATTCCTTTTCCTCAACGGTCCCCTACGACGGTTTCACACTTTCAAGTAGAATTGTGTTGGCCTTAAACGGAAAATAAACATTCCATGTTCAATTGATTTGTAAATTAAGCATTTACTTGTATTTGTAAACATCAACAATTTGCCCTTCCTTCATGTCTTCCACGTGTATTAAGCTGCCCTACTGCTCCTTAAAGACTGGCTGCAGTGGTGGGTGCGGGAAGCTGTCTCTCGGTGGTGAGGGTGGCGGATGACGCCGACAGCTCAGCATATGAACGCCTGGCAGCAAACCTCACTGTGTCAGCCGGTGTGACGATTGCCAGGGTGATGCTGAATGAGATTAATCCAGCTCTCTCCAAGTCTGGCACCACCAATGGAGACTTCTGTATCCATGGGTTGACTCTACCCGGTGCTCAGAACGAGATCAGCCTTTGGATTAAACCAGAGGAGACAGTGCAGAACTGGAACTGTGCTCACAACTGGATCTATGAGTGAATCATTCCAGGGCCGCACAATCCCACCATCTCTGCATCATTCCAAACGAACTATTTTTAACCATTCCATGTATCATGTGGACTCTTGAGTCCTGAGGTAAATGACCTGTCCCTTAAATGAATTTAAAAGAGAAAAATATGTGGAAGCATTTTGGGCAGACAGTGCCATAGCAACGTGCCAAAGGTGGGAGAGGGGACACTAGTTTCAAGGCGTCACTGAGGGCAATGCCTTAGGCAGGTGATCAGTTGAAAGTCTAACTGATGATGTGCTGGGACAATCTCCATGCTACTGATGACGGCAATCTGAGCTTGCATAAAGCTGTTGGACCTTCTGCAGCATTGCTATGGAGGGTAATTTATTGCTGCAGTGCTGGGTGATTGCTACAATGTTGACTGAATGTCGGGTGATTGCTGATGGACTGAGATATTGGGTAATTGTTGAGGTGCTGAGAAGTTGGACGATTGCTGGGATGCTGTGATGCTGGGTGGTTGCTGAGATGCTGAGATGTTGGGTGATTGGTGCTGTGCTGAGTTGTTGGCGATTGCCTAGGTGCGGCATGTCGTGTTGTTGTTAGTGTTAGCGATTGCTGAGGTGCTGACATGTGGGGCGATTGCTGCAATTTTGGGATATTTCTGCTTGTGCAACCAACATCAGTCACCTGCCCAGAGCTACATTAATTCTGCAATCAACATCCAACTAGACGATGCAGTCAATCATTGCTAATCATTTAATCTGAAGAAGCGTTTCAACCCAGAATGTCACCTATTCCTTTTCTCCAGAGATGCTGTCTGACCCGCTTTTTGTGCCTGTCATTGTTAATGGAACCTGGCTATGCACAAGTTGGCTCCTGGCATATGAAACAAATGAGACCCCAGTTCAAAATACTTAATTAGCTGTGAAAGGATATTACATGCAAAAAGAGCTATCACGATGTAAGTGCTTTTAATTATTCTTAACTCTCAGATTTCAAGCAAAAGTTCAGAATGGTTCACACTCTCTGGGACCGATAATTCTTTCCATTTAAATGACACAAAATCTATTGAGATGTTCAGGCTGTCTCAGAATGAGATTGAATCTGAGTGCAAGTTATAAAGCCGGGTGTTGAGACCAAGCATGCGAGGGTTCAGGCATCTGACAGCCGGCTGGAGATTCCACATGAGGAGAGGCTGATCCTTACCTTTGAGAAGCAGAAAGAGCACCATCAGGCGAAACATCTGAAATCCTCCGTCACAGTCGTACCGAACCACAAATTCTCAGAGACTCTGTTTTTATTCGAATCCTTCTAACCCACGAGTCATGTTGAGTCCAAGCAGTTTTACACTCACTTACAAGTGCTCTGCCTTCTCTCCGTCTCGTGACATTGAGAGGACAGCAAGCCTGTGATGTGGTTGCTGGCACGCTGCTAGGATAATTGGATACATACTGCATCTTTGCCTTTAATACTAGATTCACTTCAATGTGACTCCAACTTAACTCTTCCTGTGCCAGTCAGCCACTTGATGATTCAGTAAGCTCTGCTTCTCCACCCTGTGCTTGATATTACACCAAGACCAGGGAATAAAGAGGAATTAAGATGACAACTCTCTTCGGCCAAGTTGACAATACTTTTGATTTGGGAACTTGGTACTAATTTACTTGGTTCAAAGCATTACAGTGTAAGGTGGAGGTTGAAATATAACCACATCTGCAGTCGCCAGCACTGATCCAGTCCCACATGTTGCTGGGACTCAGACCAACGGGTGCCATACATGGCGTCGCTCAACCTCGTGGCTTGACAGTATTGTATCCATTGAAATCCCAGCACTCAGTTCCCTGAGGAACTGCAACACCCACGAAACTCACTGTGTAATGGGAAAAGGTCCAGAAGTGAGGAGACAGGAGTCAACTAATTCGAGGGGCTTTGGCATTCTCTACATAAAGGATAATTGGAGTTGAAGAAATATGGATCAACTCTGACCTCATGGACAAGGACAAGGCATCAATGTTGTTATTTCACCGTGTGCTGGGGGCACCATCCTGTATGGCTGCCCAGCCTGCAGCCATACCCAATTATTTTTATTTTTAGTTAGTTGAGTTTTTGTTTTTCGGAGCTCTAGTCTTTTTTATGTGGGGGTGTGGGGGGGAGGGGGAAACTGCTTTTCAGTGTCCCTACCTGGTCGGAGAGGCGCCTTTTCTCCGGGCAGCATCTTCGACCCGTCCTCGCGGCCTACCAGCGGGCCTGGAGCGGCGTTTCCTGAGGGGACCGGGCCAGAATCTCGGCTTCGGCGGCGGCACAGCGCTGGAGCGCTATCGCGGAGCGGAGCGGGCGATGCCTTGCCCGGATCGCCGCACTGGAACTCCAGTATGCTGGGACCGCCGACAAAAACATTGCGAAGCAGCGGGCCCGACTATGGGTGGACATGGCGATGGGGACTGGACTTTGTGCCTTCCCTCATAATGGGAACCATTGTGGGGGGATGTTTTTTATGTTTACATTTCTTTATTACTGTTATGTTGTATTCTTTTTTTAATGTGCTGCAATGGCAATACTCATTTCACTCCACCTATTGGTGTATGTGACTAATAAAGAACCTTTGAACCTTTGAAAGACTCAGAAGAAAATCGAGTCGTGAGGAGAGATTGTAGATGCTGGAATCTGGAACAACAACAGCATCTGTGGCGGGGTTTCATTCTGAAATGTCGACAATTATTCCGCCCCCCGCCCCTCCCTAATCCACCCACGGATGCTGCTCAACCCACTGGGTTTTTCTAGTAGATTATTTATTTTAATTGAGTTTACCGATACAGTGCTGAAACAGGCCCTTTGACCCACTGAGTCTGCACCGACCAGCACTACTAACGCTATCCCACACACTGGGGACAATTTACAATCTTTACCAAAGCCAATTAACCTACAAACCTACACATCTTTGGAATGTGGGAGGAAACCGGACAACCAGGGAAAACCCATGTGGTCACGGGTAGAACGTCCAAATTACACACAGATAGCACCCATAGTCAAAATTGAACCCGGGTCTCTGGTGCTGTACGGCAGCAACTATACAGCAGTACCACTGTTTTGTTAGTCTAGCTAAATTTTATTCTGATCTTGAGCAGCATTATTTCAGTATTTTGCCATAACAATGGACAGAAAATGAACAACATAATTCAGAGGCCAGGGCTGGGTCCTACTGTTAACCTAGTGGAAGTGTACACTGTGTAATGAATCACGCTTAAATCAAGTCAATGAACTTAGTTCAAGAATTCTTCCTCCACTCAGAATGATTCATGGGCCTGCTCTAACGACAATGTAAGTAATTCTTACAAGAATTACTTCTGACCAACGAGAGTCGCTTCAATGTGATAAATATGATTAAGGTGAGTAGTGGCTCTCCTGGTCTGGAATTTTGATGAGGATGGGCCTTACATAATGTGAAATAGTACGTGGTCAGCGTGATAAGCAGTCTTGGTTAAGAAACCAGGTAGACAACAGGCACAGGGCAGTCCCCAGCTCAGGGACTGAGGCTGTGATGTCCCACTGCATCCAGGCCCAAGGCATTGCATGTGGTGAAATGAGCTGTAACATGCAAGGACGTCTTTCCTCCTGAATCTTCCACCAAAGCTGAAATGGTCCTGGGGTGGAGGGTATTGCACCGAGGAGTTCCCTACAACCTGTTTCTCTCGTGGCTCACAGACTCGCCAGCTGCCTGCCACTTTTGTGGGCTGGAAGAGTCTGTGTACCACGTGTACATGGAGCGTGTGAGGCTGCAGCCACTGTTTCAATACCTAAAGGGGCTGCTCCTTGCCTTCTGGCTGCACTTCACACCCACCATCCTCATCTTTGGACACCCTGTGCGTAGGGGAGAGGGTAGGGCTGAAGATGTCCTGGTTGAGTTGCTCCTGGGCCTGGCCAAGTTGGCCACCCGCGAGTCACGGCGCCAGGCGGTGGAGGGGTTTACCCGAGCCGGCTGCCTGACCCTTTTCCGGGGTTTACGTCCGTGCCCGGGTGGGGTCAGAAAGGGAATACGCCCTGTCCACGGGCACCCTGGGGGAGTTCCAGGACTGCTGGGCTCTGCAGGGTGTTGAATGTATCCTCACTAAGATTGTAAAATGGTTGTATAGTAGTTTATTATGGATATATGTTTGTATTGTATTATGGTGGTGGGTTCTGGCTTATTTTATTGTAGTATAATATATTTTTAAATAATTGAATACATTTTTTGATTTAAAAAAAAAAAGCTGAAATGGTAGATAAAGTGAATTGGGGTTGGTGTTGGCATAACGGTTGGAGCTCAACTTTTGAATGTTGCAGTCCTTGCAGTACCTCAGTGTTTGAGACCTGTTTCTTTTATGGACCTGGGATGTATGGGTGGTGGCAAGAGTGGACTGAGCTGAGGGTGGGGAGGAAGTGTAACAAACATGAAGGAGGACCAGGGAAGAGAATCCGAGGGAGGAGACAACTGTGTAGGAGTGGGGATCCTGGGAGATGATCTGGTGGAGCGGCTGAGCCGATGATTGGCTGGGCACCCGGGAATTTGAGAAATGACTACGTACAGATGATCGGAAAACAGAAAGGAAATGTTTGGGAGATGGCAGCAGAGGTGATTTGTGGAGATAGAGTTGAGGAGTGATTCTAAGGGCTTAAAGATATTGGTAGCAAGATGGTGATTTGGCCATCGCAACAGCTGAGGAAGGGCCTTACTTTGAGGAAGATTAAAATCTCAAAACACCTGTCCGTAACTAGGTAGGGGCAGGTCCTTTAACTGACCGCAAGCAAACCTCAAATCTCTAGTTCAGACGTGCTTCAATTTCTGAGACCAGAGCCATTCATTTACCTTGAGCACAAGGTTGAATATTGAGTTAAACCAAACCATGTGCCCAACAGCCTCCAGCTATGCAAGTGTATTGCACCAAGAGCCTGAATGAAAATGCTACCAGCACAGCATTAAATACAATTAGGTTTTTGATAAACCTTTGTTCCACGTTTCTTTCCAAGCCACAGTCTACTCTGAGTTGGAAGAATATCCTGCAGAGAGCACAGTTTTGTCATCATTCCCCCAAACTTTTGGACAGCTGTTCATGCTGTACCCATGACATCGGGAGACTGCAGCTCATTTGGAACGGTCTGCAGGATCTCCACTTATACATAATGTAACTCTCCATGAACGACAAGCCCCAAAAATCTGACAGAGGGTCTTAGACCTGAAACATTAACCCCTGCTCCTCTCCCCGCAGCTGCTGTCTGACCTGCTGAGTATTTCCGTCATTTTCTGCTTTTATTTCAGATTTCCTGCAACCACAGTGTTTTCATTTTGACTTATCTTTGTTGCCAGCTTTATTTGATTCACTTATGCACAAATACTTCAGGACTTTAATGGACTTTTACAAAGATGTAGAACAATAACGTGATAGCAGCCAAACAGCAGTACGTCTCAAGGTTTTGGAAGTCTGTGTGAGTTTCCATGGCAACGCTCAGAATTATTGATGAGAGTTAATGAGAACATTTCCATTCAGTCAGAGCACGGAACAGAAATAGGATGGGCCTTCGAATGGAACTGGTTTACCTCCTCCTCCTCCTCCTCCTCCTCCTCCTCCTCCTCCATTCACACCAATCCCTCTCTTTCGTACCTATGGATTTTAAATAATGATTTTAAAAAACATAGTCATCGAATCACACATCATGGAAACAGGCCCACCATGTCCGCACTGATCAAAAAACACACATTTACACGGTGCTACATTAATCCTATTTTATACATCCCACATTGTCATCAACTCCCCCAGATTGTATCACTCACCTCTACACTTGGGACAATTTACTGTGGACATTTAACTTGCCAACCTACACGTGTACGGAATGTGGGAGGCAACCCACATAATCGCACGGCAAATGTGCAAAGCCCACACAGACAGCAGTGAAGGTCGGGACTGCACCTTAAGGATAGCTTCACAACCCATTGCATACTGTGTCGCCTCTGCTGACTACCTTGTTAATAGTTGCCTCAACTGAAAACCAGGACTTCTTGGTCTTGGTCTTGGGATCTCAGTATTGAAAGGGGCCAGAACATACCACATCAGATGGGAAGAGATGCAAGGAAATTGCCGTTTGGGTTCACTAGATGGTCACAGGAAGGCCTCAGCCTTACCAAATAGGCCTTGAACATTTTCACCAAATGAAAATGTGCATTCCAGAACTGAGCCAAACCCCAGGATATTGGCAGTACAGAGAGAGGTGTCAATGTAGTGTTAACTGGTGCTGGTTGGGTGGGCAACTAGGCCAAGGACTGGGAATGAGATTCAATCCAGTAGTTGGTCAGAAGGAAGTGGCAAGGGAAGAAACAATCAGTGATAGGGAACCAGGGAAGGTCAGGGGACAAGTCAGAGATCAAGTCAGCAAAATGGAGCTGGTGTGATATTTGTACTGAACTGCATACAAAAATGTATTTCACTGTACCTCGGTACATGTAACAATAAAGAACCATTGAACCATTGGAAAATATCTCATTGGGAGGCTGAAAGGAAGATAAATGTATTTCTTTGGAATTCTGTACACCAGAGAGTTATGGAGAATTAGACATTGATTGCATAAAAAAGAGATTGAAAGATTTCTGGATATTGAGGGAATAAAGGGATATGAAGATAGGGCAGGAAAAGGGTGCTGGGATATTGCTATGGATTTGTCTATTGGCAAACAAGGTTTAAGGGCTCTGGACCACCTCCTTTTATGTTCTTATTGCATGTTGATCCTGGACTGATCATGGACTCTGATTAGTTCAATAATATGAGAAAGGAAGGGCTCTAATGTTAAAAGGGCAAGGCTGTCTGCTTTGTGAGGACCTAATTGTAATTAATGATGGTGACTACCTGGTTTCCCCCTATGTTGCTGTAAAAGGACTTGGTGAATATGATTCAGTAATCATATCAGACCTCAGTTGTGACTGACCAGGATGCATCCAGCCAAACCTCCAGAGTAATGCTGCGTGTGTGTGTGTGTGTGTGTGTGTGTGTGTGTGTGTGTGTGTGTGTGTGTGTGTGTGTGTGTGTGTGTGTGTGTGTGTGTGTGTGTGTGTGTGTGTGTGTGTGTGTGTGTGCCGCGTGTCCGTGTGTATGTGCGTGAGCGAGAGAAAAAGAGGAAGGGAAATTTGGGGCTCATCACTCATTAAAATGTTATGTACAGTGCAGAAAATAATCAAAGGAGCTAAAGGGTTAGTTAGCAGATATAAAAGAGAAGGGGATGAGATTATGCTAGTTATATGAGTCCTTGTCGCACCGATTGATGATTGCATCTTAATTGATATCCAGTACATTACCATGTACCTTCCCACAAAACTGCAGGAGATGCAACACCTGGTCTTTTACCTCCTTATTTATTTTGTCCAGTGACTCAGACTGCAATTTCCTTGTATCTCTTCCCATCTGATGTAGTATGTAGCGTTGACTATCTGGTCTCCTCTACATCAGAGAAACCAAACATAGATTGAGTGACCGCTTGAGAGAACAATTTTATTCCGTCCTTAAGGATGACACTGAGTTTCTGTCGCCTGTCATTTTAATTATCCTTCCATTTCCACACTGACCTTTTTGACCTCGGTCTGCACAGTTCCTTTGAAACCCAAAGTAAGCTCAAGTAATAACATCTCATCGACTGTCTGGGCACATTCCAGTGCCTCAGGACTCAATATTGAATTCAACAATTTCAGATAATTAACCTTTCCTCTTTGCATTCAGTTCTGCTGCAATTATTCAGGAAAGCCAGTGGCGGGACCCGGCATGGTGTCAGAGGCCAGGTATGGCAGTGCTTTAGTGGTAAATGCAAGTCAGACCATACACTTCCAGAAAGCAGGAAGATAAGACGCTGTGCAAGAGAAAGGCATGTTTGAGCATGGATATATTAGCAGGTAGAGGACTGATAGATATTAGTAGAGGCCAATTCACTGGATGTTTTCAAGAGAGAGTTAGATTTAAGTCTTAGGGCTAATGGAATCAAGGGATATGGGGAGAAAGCAGGAACGAGGTACTGATTTTGAATGATCAGCCATGATCATATTGAATGGTGATGCTGGCTCAAAGAGCCGAATGGCCTATTCCTGCACCTATTTTCTATGTTTCTATGTATAGTGGCAACTGTATGTCAGGGTTATGTTATACCCCAGCTGGCATATTAATTGCCATGAGTCAGTTAATAAGGAGGGTTTAGTGCAGAAATATCCTCAGAGATTTAGTGAGGATATGGACAACTCAGCAGAGGGCCCTGAATCAGACTTGTTGGACTGCCAGGTTGTTTTTTATGCCCCTCATTGACTGCCAGTGTCCCGTGGAGATAATCTGAAGGGTCTAGGAAGGAACTGCAGATGCCTGTTATACCAAAGATAGAAACAAAATGCTGGAGTAACTCAGCGGGTCAGGCAGCGTCTCTGGAAAAAAGGAATAGGTGGCGTTTCAGGTCAGAACCCTTCTTCAGAAAGGTCGACTGAAAGGTCTGGTCAGGCAAGGTTTTCCAGCTCGAGTAACTACACTCACCACAATGGTGGCAACATCCAAGGAGGATGGATCTCTGCCAATATGCTTAGAGACTGAAAATTCAGAATAAAGAGGTTAAAGTAGAGTTTTATCCACTGCCAACAATGACTGCAGTTACACACCGATATGGTGCCAAGTTTACACATTTCATGGCTCAAAGTCTAGAGGTTTGCAAGGGGTTTGATTCATGAATTTAAATAATCAATCATCATAGCCAATTACCGTCTTTTCACCTTCTACAAAGTACTGCTGGAAGTGTAGGCAATTTGGGATCAGCTCTCTGTCAAAAGTTTTCAATGGACAATAGGCAATAGGAGCAGGAGTAGGCCATTTGGCCCTTTGAGCCAGCACCGCCATTCACTGTGATCATGGCTGATCATCCACAATCAGTACCCCGTTCCTGCCTTCTCCCCATATCCCGAAGAAAAATCTATGAGTTTAGGAAAGAAGAGACAAAAGCTAATCCGTGACTGGGTGAGGAATGGTCAAGATTATAAATACGATCTCCTTACTTCTCTTTTCTTTTTCTTCTCTTTTCTTCTTTTACTCTTTTTCTTCTATTTTCTATTTCTTAACTTTCTTCTTTCACTCTCTATTTTTCTTTTTCACACACTATATATCTCACATTTTTTCTATTCTTCATTATCTAATTTATTTTTCTTTTTCTTCTTTATTACAAAATTAAAAAAATAAGAAGCTGTACATAAAATGTATTATGAAAATATGATTGTATACAATTGTACTTACTTCTAATAAAAATAAATAATAATAAAAAAAGGAAAGAAGAGACATTACTGGTGATTTTGTGGCTGCAGATTTTGAAGAGAAACTGGAAGAAGCAGTTCATGACCATTACGCCTTTAGATGCATTTAGCTGCATTCATTCAAAGATGCTGTACAGTGAGCATGCGCCGTGAAACACAAAGAATAGGACTGTATTCCGCACTCTAGGAATTTTTCTCTCTGCACAACCTTGTGTATGGCTTGCTTGTACTTGTGTATAGAATGATTGGGCTGGATAGCTTGCAAGGTTTTTCAATGTATCTCGTTATATGTGCGGCAAAAATAAACCATATCAATACCAAGTTGCTTTTATGGCACAGTGGTGTCATTGGGGTGCAGCGATAGAGTTGCTGCCTTACCGCGCTTGCAGCACCAGAGACTGTGTTCGATCCCGTCTACGGGTGCTGTCTGTACGGAGTTTGTACATTCTCCCCGTGACCTGAGTGGGTTTCTCCAAGATCTTTGGTTTCCTCCCACACTCCAAAGACGTACAGGTATTGTGGGTAGATTAGCTTGGTATAAGTGTAAATTGTCCCTGGTGTGTGTAGGATTGTATCAATATGCGGGGATCGCTGGTCGGTGCGGACTTGATGGTCCGAAGGGCATGTTTGCGCCCTGTATCTCTAAACTAAACTAAACTACTGGGCACAGTGTTACACGCCAAGACTCTGTGGAGATCCTGTGGGCGATGTTGGCACAAACAGATGTGCAGGGATCCAACACTGTTGGGACCTTCCCAGTAACAAGTAGGATTCTCGCTCAACCAACAGATGTGATGAAACTCTTGAGAAGTTTAACAGGGGAAGATACAGCATGTTTCTGGAGAGTCATAGCACACCAGCTCTAAGATGTAACAAAAAGGTAACATTACAATGCTCAGCATCTCAGTCTAAACTTGGGGTAAGTAGGTATGATCCTAACTTCTGTGTGGAGTCTGCACGTTCTCCCTGTGACGGCGTGGGCTTCCTCCGGGCAAAGTGTGCGACACTCATCCCAAACACCTTGGGACCAGCAAGTTGAAATGTGCCACATTTTGTTGGACACTGCAGCTTAAGAATAGAATATTTGTGATTTATGCATAAGATGCAGCACAGTGGCGCAGCTGGTGGAGCTGCTGTCTCACAGGGCCAGAGACCAGGTTCGATCCGGATCTTATGTGCTATCTATGTGAAGTTAGCATGTTCTCCCTGTGACCGGTGGTTTACCTCCCACATCTCAAAGACACGTGGATTTGTAGGTCCATTGGCCTCTGTAAATTGCCCCTAATGCAAGGAGATTGGATAGGAAAATGGGATAACATTACATTACTAGCATGAACGGGTGATCAATGGTCAGTGTGAACATGCTGGGTCGAAGGGCCTGTTTCCATGCAGTGTCTTTCAATAAAAAAAATCAATCAAAGCCTAGCGGGAAGGTGCTGAAAAATATTTCTGACTTTCAGACTAGTCAGATCTAAAAACAAATCTGCAGATAAATATTCTTCCTTCTGGGGCTCAGGGCCTGAAGTAAATCATAGTCGACACAGTGATCCCAGAGCTTACTCCCTCCTCACAGCACAAACATCTGTCAGCCAAAATAAGTCCTTGACTTACTCCCCGCCTTTCCCAGATGTACGGGAAGTGTTTCAGCTTTTTGCTGCTTCAGGGCTTCAAAACATACTTCAGTCTGTACAAGGTCTCATTTTGATAGAAAAATAATATTTTAAATATGCATAATGAAGTAAGTATTTTTTTACTCCCATATTTCATTTCCAGGATACAAGATGCATATAAAATACAGATGTCTCTTGGAGCCAGTTTTGCAGTCTGGAATTAAAGGAGTGTGGCAGCACGGAATATGGAATAGATTATTCACTTCAGAAACTACTCATCACAAAATAAGTTTAGTGCTCAGAAAGTATTTCAGGAACTGGCTAATAACTCGGGAACAGGCCAAGGGGGAAAGTCAGACTTATCCAATCCCAGATATCCCGATCCGAGTCCCAAGTGGATCTCAACCTGTTAGCCAGCACAGCCTGGACACTGGCTAGTGTGCCATAGTTTGCGATCTCCTAAACTACCAAGACACAAAAATCTGCAACTGCTGGAATCTGGCTAATCTGCCATAGTTTGGCCCACCAAGCTCATCGCTGTCTCACTGCATGAGCAGTCTCTTTAAGGCATGTGTTCGGAGCCCTCTTCTGCAATGGTGGCCTGCAAAGTGGGGGACACTCATCCCAAACACACTGGGACCAGTAAGCAGAGATGTGCCACGTTTTGTTTGCAGCATATGTATTGTATCTCTGTGGATTATGTATAAGATGCAGCACAGTGGTGCAGCTGGTTACGCTGCTGTCTCTCAGGGCCAGAGACCCAGGTTCGATCCTGATCTCAGGTGCTATCTATATGAAGTTTGCACGTACTACTTATGACTGGTGGTTTTCCTCCGGGTGCTCTGGTTTTCTCCCACATCCCAAGGATGCGCGGGTTTGTAGGTTAATTGGCCTCTGTAAATTGCCCCTGACGCATTGCGAATGAATGAGAAAAATGGGATAACATAGAACTAGTGTGAATGAGTGATCAATAGTCAGCATGAACTCAGTGGGCTGAAGGGCCTGTTTCCATACTGTATCTCTAAACAAAACTAAGCTAAACGAAACAAGAAGTGTGACACAAAGTGCTGAAGTAATTCAGCAGGCCAGGCAACATCTCTGGAGAAAAAGGACAGATGACATTTCAGGGTCTGAAATAGAGTTCCGATGCAAATCGTCGCCCATTCTTTTTCTCCAGAGATGCTGCCTGACCCGTTGAATTTCTCGAGCACTTTGTGTCTATCTTTGGTATAAACCAGCATCTGCAGTTCTTTGTTTCTAAACAAGAAGTACCCTGGAATAAAACATGAAGGCAATACACATCAAGTCCTTGGGATTTCAGTAATATCTTAGTTTTGATAAGAAGTGCATCATTAGATGTGGCACAATGCAATCCAATTTCCAGAAGTGTGGCCTTTACTATGATCTGTGCTCAGACTCTCAATTGTAATCTTGACCCCCATAGTCCTCTAAGTGTATCCACATCCATCAACGTCTTACCACTGCGTGTATATTCCCATTTCTAGTTTTACTCCTTTAGTTTAGTTTAGTTTAGTTTATAGATAAATCGTGATAACAGGCCCTTCGGCCCACGCCAACCAACTATCACATGAACAGTAGTTTTATCCTCGACACTAGGGTCAATATACAGAAGCCAATTAACCTACAACCTGCATGTCATTTGAATGTGGGAGGAAACTGAAGCCAACCCACGTGGTCCCAGGGAGAACATGCAAAATCGGTACAGACAGCCCCCGTAGTCAGGATCCAACCCAAGTCCCTGGCACTGTAAGGCAGCAACTCTACCACTGCACTACTGTGCCGCCCTTCCTTCTATTACCTGGCTGGTTCAGTTGCATTCATCTGGATGCAACTGAACTAACCTGGATGCAACTGCAAGCAACCTGTTTGTTCAATTTATCTGTTTTCCTTTAGTCTCTTACAATTATCCTTGCTGCTTGCTCAGCTACATCTCTACTGTTATGTCAGCAAAACATTCTCAGTATTATTCCCTGGAGCTACATCAACATAAGTGAGCAATTTTGGGCCCCATGTCTGAGGAAGGATGTGCCAGCTCTGGAGAGGGTCCAGAGGAGGTTTACAAGAATAATCCTAGGAAAGATTGGGTTAACATATGATGAGTGTTCGATGGCACTGGGCCTCTAAACGCTGGAGTTTAGAAGAATGAGGGGGGGGGACCTCATTGAAACTTATCAAATAGTGAAAGGCTTGGATGGAGAGGATGTCGAGACGATGTTTCCACTAGTGGGAGAGTCTAGGACCAGAGGTCATAGACACAGAATTAAAGGACATTCCTTTAGGAAGGAGGCGAGGAGGAATTTCTTTAGTCAGAGGGTGGTGAATCTGTGGAATTCATTGCCACGGAAGGCTGCAGTGGCCATGTAAATGGATATATTTAAACCAGAGATAGATGGAACCTTGATTAGGACGGGTGTGGGGAGAAGGAAGGAGAATGGTGTTGAGAGGGAAAGATAGATCAGCCATAATTAAATGGCAGAGTAGACTTGATGGGCCAAATGGTCTAATTCTGCTCCAATAACTTATGAACTTACATACTTTGAGATGAGAAGTCGACCAGACAAGATACCAAGGGTACACCACTTACAATGCAACATTCCCATCTTTCCAAGACCTGTGCAACCATGCTCTGCTTCATATGCAATGGCTAACATTCTCAACATATGTTGGCATTATCTGGATTTTTCTTACAATTAACTTATTTGATCCACTTTGAAAATTGAGACCACATAGTGCAATTATTTTTCATCAATCTCTCACCAAGCACTTTTGAATGATTTGTGATATTTCAATATGCCTCAAGTCTGAGGATATATAACCCTTTCTATAAACTACAGAAAATTCCTCTCTTACCTGTATGCTCCATTTAATGTGCACCAATTGCCCCTCAGATTTGTCTCGCAGGCTCAGCGACACTTCAAAGGTAATCAATTGAATGTTAAATACTTCAGGGCATTATGAGGTTTGGAAGGATGTAATGAAACTGCATATATTTATTACCTTTCAAGTGGTTTAAAACAGTTTTCACAACCTACTCATCATTTAAAGTGGTGGCACAATAGATGAACCAAACAAGGTTCATTTCCAGAAGGACAAAATTGAAAAATACAAACAGGTTACAGTGAATGGACAAGGGAATTCAGATGCTGGAATCTGTAGCAATAAAAAAGCAGAGCAGTTGGAGGGACACAGAGGGCCAGGCAGTGTGTGGGTGGGTGTTGGCAGATGGAGTTGGTGAGGGGTGTGGAGAAACAAACAGAGTGATAGGGGGCATGAGGGAATTACAGGAAGAAGCAGGCGTGTGGGGGGGTAGATAGGTTAAAGTTAAAGTGAACTTGTCTCAGCAACTTAGAGTACTCTGAGTGATCTGATTTCCATGTTATAAAAAAGGAACACTGGAGATGGTGTAGAAAAGATTTGCTGGAAAAATATAACAACAGTGAGATTTGCGAAGAACTTGATGGATGAAAGTGACCAACAATCGTTTCAGTCATGGGCTTGTCATTGTAACCTTCTACTGAACTCAGGACTTGAACCCTACTTGCTCACTTGCTTGGAGCTCCACACAGTGCATGTGGAAAATCCGGGACTGGCCCAAAAAGGGTTGACCCCATGAGAATCGAGTTCATTATGCCAGCCCACTGCTAATGGCTGCTTGTGAAGGACGTGAGATCCGAGCCTCGGTTGGGAGTTTTGGAGGTTGGTAAGCCTTGGTGATGTTGGAAAGTTGATCTTGGTTGGACTAGAGGATTCAGAGTAATGGTGGAGCATGGACATTTGGTATTCAGCTGATGGGTGGGATTCAAAGAGTTGGGGGGAAATGGAGAAATCAAGACCCTGGGCTGGTCAGGGAGTTCAGAGACTGAGGAGAGGATCGTTGCCTGGGCAGAATGGCCATTCGTAGGGATGAGCTCAATACTTTAGGGTTCCAGAGGAGGTGGTGACTGAAAGTCAGGAAATTCAGAATAGGAATTTGGAACCTGGAATTCTCACATGCAATCTAAAGTCACATTATTGCAATCTGGTTGACCCAGCAATATTGGAAGTTCTGGATCAATGTGACTGATTTCCTTGGCAGCATCAAATTAGATAACGTGACAGGTGTCTAATCATGAAATTGAACCAAATACAGAGATTAAATTGACAGTCTACGGGCAGTTTGACCTAGAAATGTACAAAATCTGGTTCCACTCTAAAAACAATTGAAAATGAAGAAACAGCTCAAAAGGTCAGGAAATATATTTGTCTCTGATTGTTACTATCACTTGCACTGATCTCAGCCCTTCCAAATCACTGACTTCAATGGAATCTAACATGCTGAGATGGTGTGCCTTTTTAATGACTTTCAGTCACCATCTCCTCTGGAACCTCTTTTTAATGGCAATGAGCAAGCTTGCCAAACGAATGGACAGAGCAAAGATAGCTCTCATTACTCACAGGTTCTTAAATGTATCATCGACATGTAAATGGAACGTTTGCAACTCTTGCAGTCTTGGACAGAGAATAAACCGCCTCTGTTGCTTCTTGCATTGGTATGCACCATTTTTTTATGAGGCTACCTGCTATACTAAATCTTTTCAGCTGGAAGATTTTCTATTGAAACATCAATCAATGCACGGCATGGTGGCACAGCAGTAGAGTTGCTGCCTTACAGCGCCAGAGACCCGAGGTCAATCCTGATTACGGATGCCGTCTGTATGGAGTTTGTACGTTCTCCCCCTGATCACGTGGGTTTCACTGGGTGCTCCGGTTTCTTCCCACACCCCAAATATGTGCAGGTTTGTACGTTAATTGGCTTCGGTAAAAATTGTAAATTGTCCCTAGTGTGTAGGATGGTGCTAGGATCTTTTTCTATGGATGTACGGAAACTTATTATTTATTTTATGTAAAGCACTTTGGTTTCAATGCGAGTTGATTTAAAATGTGCTATATAAATAAAACTTAAGGGCCTGTCCCACGAGCATGCGACTCCATGCGGCAAGCGCGACCAAACCGGAAGCGGGGGCCGCGCGGAGGTCGAGTGATCCCCTGACAGGGCCGGTCCCACCAGCATGCGGCTGCATGCTGCGAGCGTGACCAAACCAGAAGCGGGGGCCGCGCGGAGGTCGAGTGATTGACGTGAAGTTCGAGCGAAGTCCGCGGGAAGTTCGCGCGTGACGTACGGCGTCAAGACGCTGCATACATCGTCGGGACGGTGCGTACGGCATCGAGGCGGTGCGTGCGGCGTCGAGGCGGTCCGTGCGGCCTCCATGCGGCAGCGGGCTGGCAGGCCTTTGCCGCACGGAATTTTTGAACAGTGTCAGTTTTCGGAGCCCCGCGCGATGTCGGGACCAACTCCGCACAACTCCATGCGGCCCCGCGAGGCCGCACGGCTAGCACGACCACGTTAGGTCGCGCTTGCCGCATGCAGTCGCATGCTCGTGGGACAGGCCCTTTACTTACTTACTTACTAGTATGCGGTGATTGCTGGTCAGCACGGACTCAGTTGGCCGAAGGGCCTGTTTCCGTGCTGTATCCCTCAATTAAACTAAACTATGTCTGGGAATCCGATTACCTTGGGTCTGTGCCATTGTCCCTTTAGCAAACCCAATGATGGTTCTTGCTCATTCCTTGGCACAACCTAGCTATCTTAGTTGTACACTCAATTCTACGTTACGAAGCTATCATTTAATTTAAAAACTGTGGTTTGGAAAGGGAAAGGTATGGAGAAGCTGACAAAAGTAATATGCGAGGATCAGAAACCTCAGAGCTTTAGGAAATAAGCTTAAGATGAGTCTTTTTGGAGCCATGATCTCAATGAAATGACAATTTTATTTCAGCACAGCAACTTGAAATTAGGCTTGAATAAGCCAAGACTGGGTGTGGAAAATCTCAGTCAGAAGGGGATTGTGTAGCAGCTCTGTGTGGTTTTTTAATCGACACATGGATTCAATTCAAGCAGATGAGTATTTAGAGACCTCAATCCCTTTCATTGGCAAGAGTTGTCTTTCTTCAAACCCCAGAAAAAGAATGGCTCCAGATCTTGAAGGAAATATATGTCTTGCTCATCAGCATTACTTAAAATCTGGGGGTCCTTGTTCATCAGTCTATGAAAGTAAGCATGCAGGTACAGCAGGCAGTGAAGAAAGCGAATGGCATGTAGGCCTTTATTATAACAAGAGGAGTCGAGTATAGGAGCACAGAGGTCCTTCTGCAGTTGTACAGGGCCCTAGTGAGACCACACCTGGAGTATTGTGTGCAGTTTTGGTCCCCTAATTTGAGGAAGGACATTCTTGCTATTGAGGGAGTGCAGCGTAGGTTTACAAGGTTAATTCCCGGGATGGCGGGACTGTCATATGCTGAGAGAATGGAGCGGCTGGGCTTGTACACTCTGGAGTTTAGAAGGATGAGAGGGTATCTCATTGAAACATATAAGATTGTTAAGGGTTTGGACACGCTAGAGGCAGGAAACATGTTCCCGATGTTGGGGGAGTCCAGAATCAGGGGCCACAGTTTAAGAATAATGGGTAAGCCATTTAGAACGGAGACGAGGAAACACTTTTTCTCACTGAGAGTTGTGAGTCTGTGGAATTCTCTGCCTCAGAGGGCGGTGGACACCAGTTCTCTGGATACTTTCAAGAGAGAGCTAGATAGGGCTCTTAAAAATAGCGGAGTCAGGGGATATGGGGAGAAGGCAGGAACGGGGTACTGATTGGGGATGATCAGCCATGATCACATTGAATGGCGGTGCTGGTTCAAAGGGCCGAATGGCCTACTCCTGCACCTATTGTCTATTGTCTATTGTCTAAAATGCACCTTGTCCTTGAGAAAACAAATCCTGCTTTTCCTGAATGCTAACTCTGCCAAAAAGCCAATGGTTGTGGTTGTCTACTTTTCGGGGATCAAAATGGTTAGTTGTGATGTGACTGTTTCATCCCAACAGTGGGGATGTGAACACCTGGTCTCGGCAGCACCATCCCATCCCGGTGTTCCCAAACAAGGAATCTTTTACAACTCCTCTGTCCCAACTCTGGTGGAGAAACTTATGTGCTGAGTCTGTCTGCTAAGTTTTTTTCCCAAGAAACACTAATACATAGCCCAGAATCCCAAGAGATTCTTCAGTGCATCATTGAAGGGATTCAGCCATACGTTTCGGCCCACTGTATTGTCACTAACTCCACACTCAAGTAAATAACTGAAAATTTGAAACAAATTGAATTGATTAAAAAAATGAAAACTTTTTAAGACATTTGTCCTTCAGCCTCCTCTCTACTGCAATAAATGGATTCATTGTTCTGTGTTCGAAACAACTGTCAGATTCCTCGGCATAAGTGCAGGACAACTGTTGCAGGTTTGCATGCTGGCAGCAGGCTCCGTAAAGTAATCTGGCATTGGTGAACTTTAGAAAATCTCAAAGGAACAACAGCCAGCAAATTCGCAACTTCCACATGGAATTGCTAGTAATTCCAGCCAGTGAATCTGTAGAAGAAATACTGTCTTAAAATTAGTTGACACGGTTGTACTTGTAATATAGGAATATAACATAAGAACCAACATGTTGGCCAGTTTGGGCAAGTTGGGCCGAAGGCCCTGTTTCCACACTGTATCACTCTATGACTCTAACTCAAACATAGACATAAAGACAAGATTCAATTTCACCTTAGAAATCTGCACATTTAATTGACCAGGATTTTGCACATTCTCCCTCTGATGACATGGGTTTCCTTTGGGGGTCTCGGGTTTCTCCAACATCCCAAAAACATATGGGTTTGTAGGTTAATTGGTCTCTGTAAATTGCCCCTAGTGTGTAGGGCAAGGATGCTAAAGTGGGATAACATAGAACCAGCGTGAATGGGTGTTCGATCGTCAGCCTAAACTCTGGCCGCTCCTATCAGGGAATTTCCCTTATTCCTATCCATCCATTCCTTATTCTGCAGCTTAAAAATGGACTATATTCTCACTTTGCTTACTTTGATGAAGATTATTCAAGCTGATACATTAACACTGTTTTTCTCTCCACAGATGCTGCTTGAGCTGAGGAGTGGTTCCTGTTTTTACCTTCAGTGCATTCTCCCGATGGTGTGATTAACAAATTGCAGCAGGCTTTCCTCTGATCCTAAAGGGCCTGTCCCACTTTCACGACCTAATTCATGACCTTTTTTACTTGAGGACATTTTTCATCAGGCTAGAAAAACGCCCCGACCTACTTGATGCCACGAGTACCTACGACTAGCATCATAACCTACCTACAACCTAACTACGACCTCCTTTGACCTCCTACGACCTCCTGCGACCTTGTGACGACCAGGCTGCGAGTATGAGTCAAGGGCAAACTCGGCCGAGGTCGTGAATTAAATCAAATCAAATCAAATCAAAAACTTTATTTGCCATTTGTGCTTACACACATAGGAATTCTTGTGCGGTTGTTCAGAGAGTCAAGTCAAGTCAAGTCAAAAAGACACACAGAAAAACACATAATCTATAAAAACATATACTTCTCTAGAAATATAAAAGAAAGTGCCTAAAACCCTATATGTTATGAGGTGGATCAGGACATCAGTTCATTTTGTTTTGGCCAAGAGTCTCACTGTGGCAGGGAAGAAACTCTTGAAAAAGCGTGTTCTGTTTGTG
Source organism: Malacoraja senta (assembly GCA_038087875.1). Classification (NCBI taxonomy): domain Eukaryota; kingdom Metazoa; phylum Chordata; class Chondrichthyes; order Rajiformes; family Rajidae; genus Malacoraja; species Malacoraja senta. Next base: position 15,426,802 of record CM075986.1, on the reverse strand, counting down.
ACGATGCTGTCCGCTCGTCTGTGCCTGAGGTTGTATGTGCAGTTTTTGTGTTTGAGCAGGGAGTGAGCTGGATGTAGTGTGTCTCTGATGATTCTCTCTGCTCTTTTTTGACAGCGCTGTGTGTAGATTGTTTCCATGGAAGGAAGTTCCGTTCTGATAATCCTCTCTGCAGTCTTTATGACTCTTTGCAGAGCCTTCCTCTCTGTCTGTGTGGTGTTTCCATACCACACCGTGATGCCTGTGGTGAGGATGCTCTCTATCAGTCCTTTGTAGACCTGGGTGAGAGGGCGACAGTGCAGACCAGCTTTTCTGAGCAGCCTGATGAAGTACAGTCTCTGCTGGGCTTTTTTCACTGTTGCAACAGTGTTCAAAGTCCAGTTCAGATCTGATGTTACTTGTAATCCCAGGTATCTGTAACTGTCAGCCCTCTCCACCACAGTCCCCTTGATGATGAGGGGCTGCAGGGGGGGTGGATTTTTTCTGAAGTCCATTATTATTTCTCTTGTCTTGTCTGTGTTGAGGCTTAGGTCGTTCACCTCACCATAGGCAAGAATGTCGTTCACCAGATTCCTGTAGCCCGACTCGTCCCCCCCCCTTGATGAGGCCCAGGATGGTGGTATCATCCGCATACTTAATAATGATGGTATTTTCCTGGGTGGAGACACAGTCGTGTGTGTACAGGGTGAAAAGTTTGGGACTGAGACAGCAGCCTTGTGGTGATCCTGTGCTGACGGTGAGCTCTGCAGCACAGGAGGTTGTGAAAGTGGGACAGGGGCTTAACATTTCTCAATTCACAGCTCTAAAGTTTGCTGGGAATCAGAATTGATGAGGAACTCCCCCCAGGATGACTTTTGATTGAGCCAAAACACACTCAGTGCCAACGCCAACCAAATTAAAAGCAAAAGAACATTCTGTTCAGAGCAAACCTCAGCTTCAGGACCAAACATTCCACACAAAAAAAAAGATTCTTCATGTTTTATTCAAATAAAAGAACAAAAATAAGATGACTGCTGCATTGCTTCACGGTCTGCACAGTTTACTATGTGGGAACTTAATATATAAGGTGCAGCGTCCCGATGTTAGATATAATTTTTGTCTGTGAACTGATTTGGTCAGCAGCATTTTGTTTGGGTGTTGCAACATTACAGCAAACCTAGGATACTCGTTACATGAAATTGCATGTCTCAGTGTGCGTTGCATGCTGGAAGAATGCAGAGTAGATGTTGGAGACATCCAGGTGAATCTTGCATTTCTGTGCACCAGTCCGTGCATTAAGCACAGGAGGAAAGACATCCCTCAACCAGCTCCATTTAAAGGGATCCTAATTGATTTCAGGTTTGCTAAGGATTGAGTTGAGAGTGAGCTCCTCGTATTCAACACCGCTCGGTCCGCATTAACCAACCTGATCTCCCGGTGGCTCAGCACTTCAACTCCCCCTCCCATTCTGAATCCGACCTTTCTGTCCTGGGCCTCCTCCATGGCCAGAGTGAGCACCACCGGAAATTGGTGGAGCAGCACCTCATATTCCGTTTGGGCAGTTTGCACCCTAGCGACATAAACATTGACTTTTCTAATTTCCAGTAGCCCTTGCTGTCTCCTCCCCTTCTCAGCTCTCCCTCAACCCTCAGGCTCCTCCTCTTCCTTTCTCCTTTCTTCTCCCCACCCCCCCCCCCCCACCCTACATCAGTCTGAAGAAGGGTTTCGGCCCGAAACGTTGCCTATTTCCTTCGATCCATAGATGCTGCTGCACTCGCTGAGTTTCTCCAGCACTTTTGTCTACCTTCGATTTTCCAGCATCTGCAGTTCCTTCTTAAACACTGGTGTAGGAATCAACTTTTGCACTGATGCAAAGGCTCAGGTTAAGTAGGGCGGCGCAGTGGCGCAGCGGTAGAGTTGCTGCCTTACACGCATCGACGAAATGGACAGCAGGACCATCCACACCAACACATGGAGAAGGCTCAATCTCTGCCATTAAGAAAAGCAAAGCCATGAATTGATTGGATTCTGTTCCATTTGCTGAGCAACCCTTAAATTAAACAAAATATTCTGACATGGAAATAACATGCTATTGCTCTGGGGGCACTGAGGCAGTTCTGGAACCTCCCAGCTGACCACACTTCCTTCAGCCCAAACCGCATTGTGTGAAGGCAGCAGCTCCTCGCCCCCTTCCCACAGGCAGTTTGGGAAAATCATTAGAAGTTGGCCCGGGAGTGAATACATCCCACGTCCATTGCTATTCCCGTGCCAACTAAGCACACGTGATGAACACAAGGCTGATCAACATCAATGTGCTAAACCTATTTACACATTAAACTATATGAATTAAACATGTGTTGGACAATCATCCATGTGCAAACTTTCAAAGTCTTCCATTACCTTTTCCTGTCCAGCTCATCCTACACAACGCTCCTCCAGTTTGTTGGAAGGTTTCATTGTGGTGAAGGAGGCTGCAGATGTCCATGAAGCTTGGCTCAAACAACTGTGGGCTTAGATGGTCCAGCATTAGATGCACCATAACGTGAGCTAGCTGACTGCTGGACATTAGCCAAGGCCCTGGCACTGGAGCAGTTTCATATGCTGGCTTAGCGTAAGAGGGCAGGAGAATCTTATTCCTTCAACTCTTTCTTCATGGCAGTGTTCGCAACCGGTGGACGGTGGTGTTAGCCAGCGCCAAGTTCCCTCTGAACCTGCTATCCAGGGCCTTGTCAGAGGCTCTGCTGCTGTCTCAGACACTGGGTGGCTCTCATCTTCTGTGCAGAGGAAGCAGAAACATCAGCCACCAGATCCTGCACCACAGAGGAACAAGAGAATGCAGATACTTCAATCTGGAGCAATGACCAATCTGCTGGAACAACTCAGTGAGTCAAGCAGCAGAAGTGGGTGGAATGGATAGATCGATGTTCAGACCAAAATACTGTGCTATATTTGGATCCACGTGTAAGCACAGAGTTGCTGCCACTTTGTTGCTGAAACTAGTGGACTCCCAGCTACACATAAAGGCCCGTGCAATGTTGGTGTGGCACGCCACCATGCCACATTCCAGCATTTCATGGGCTTTTAATTGGGGAGGACAATACCACAAACACCTCAATGCACATGTCCATCAGTAACATTTCTGATCAAAATACTCAGCTGAGTTATAGAGCCATAGAGTACTAGAACAATGACCTTCAGCGCATCGAGCACACACTATTAACCACCATTTACACTCATCTTATATTAATCCAATTTTATTCTGTTCATGTTCTCCTTAACTTTCCCTGGACAATTTACTGTGGCCAAATGATCTACCATCCTGCTCATCTTTAAAATGTGGGTGGAAACTGGAGCACCCAAAGGAAACCCGTGGTCACAAAGAGAACGTGCAAACTCCGCAGACACAGCCAAGGTCAGGATTGAGTTTGGAGCTTTGAGGCTGCGGCTCTACTAACTGCACCACTTCACTAACGTCTATGGATAAAGATGTAACAATAAACATATTGCATCAGAGCAAAACGCAAAGCCCATGGAGGAATTCAGTGGGCCAGGCATTTCAAGTAGGCCATTTCAAGTCAGAACCCTTCTTCAGACTTCACATATTCCCTGTGTCTCAATATTGCATTGGAGAATGGTCAGCATACAGTAAGTAAGATGAAAACAGGTTTGGCCTGGATAAACTGGAATCAAAAAGCGACTGCCAACACTGTAATTGAACCATCAGAATCCTTTTGGGATGAGATAACTGTCTGGTGGGCCAAAGCCAGAGCACTCTGGATGACAACAGAATTTAAAATAAAGCAACATGTTGCCATTCAGCCGGAAGTGCTGAGTAGATGCTCCGACTCAGCTTCTTCGTAAGGTTCCAGCCGTCACAGAAGTCAGTCTCCAGCCAATTTGGTTCACTCCATGAGAGATCAACAAACAGCTGAGATCATTACATACAGCAAAGTCCTGGGGATCAGACAACATCCAGTCTGCATTGTTATTTCATCACATTGTTAACTATTGGTCTTTACCAAGGAATAAGATGCTGTACGATTCTTCGCAAAGGGAGATGGTTAAGATACTAAGTGGGATGAAAATTGTTGAAGAGAAGGTGCAGGAAAGCTATCTGATCTTAAAGAGGATAAATCGCCCTGTCAACATGAGATGCATTCTTGATTGCTGGTAGATGGAAGAAAGATATTGTGGAGGTATCCAACATAATCTGTCGAGACAGTGGTGGTGCCTGAGGACCTGACAATTATAAATGTCACAAATAAGTTTTAAAAATGGTGGTGCAGTGGTAGAATTGTTGCCTTACAGCACCAGAGACCCAGGATCGATCTTGACTATGGGTGTTGTCTGTATGGAGCCTGTATGTTCTCCCTGTGACCATGTGTTTTTTTCTGGGTGCTCCAGTTTCCTCCCACACTCTAAAGATGTACAGGTTTGTAAGTTGACTGGCTTCTGTAAATTGTAAATTGCCCCTAGTGTGTAGGATAGTGCTATTGTATAGGATGATCACTGGTCAGCGCTGATTCTGTCGTCCAAAGGACCTGTTTCCACGTTGTATCTCTAAATTGAAGTAAAGTACAGATGGAGTTGATAAATCAAGTAACTTCAGTCCAGTGATGGGAAAGCTTCCAGATAAAAGAATCAGGGACAGATTGATAATTTGTTGGTAAATTATCTTTAATTAACTTCAGAGTTGGTTGATCTGGTAATAGACAGGATATTGAGAAAAATGCAGTTAGTTTAGTGTAAGCTTTCAAATAGACTCTGACAAATACAACATAAAAGGCTTAGCATTCAAGACTAAAGCTCATAGAATAGAGATTAATTTAGTTTAGTTTTTAGTTTAGAGATACAGCATGGAAACAGGCCCTTTGGTCCACCAAGTCCATGCCGACCAGCGATCCCCGCACACTAACGCTATCCTACACACACTAGGGAAAAGTTACAATTATACCTAGCCAATTAACCTGTACGTCTTTGGAGTGTGGGAGGAAACCGAAGATCCTGGAGAAAACCCATGCTGGACACGTTGAGAACGCACAAACTCTGTACAGACAAGCACCTGTAGTCAGGATTAAACCCAGGTCTCTGGAGCTTTAAGGCAGCAACTCTACCGCCACACCACCGTGCCATCCTATTGCTGTGGCAATATGGTTAGAAAATGATCAAGCGATGGGAAAGAGAGAGCAACGGTTATGTGTGTTGTGTTTTGGATTGAAGGGAAGTGTCCAGTAGTCCTCCACAGGAGTCAATAAAATGAGCTCTGTTTTTTAATATCGTTTGATAATGTGGCACGACACAACTTACAGATTTACAGAAGAAACAAAATTAGAAGTGTGATGAAGTATGAGGAAGGTTGTAATAGATTTGGAGAAGATAGATACGTTGATCGAATGATCAAGTTATAGATGGCAATGGAATTTAATGTAGCAAATTGGCAGGTTAAAACAAGGTATAAAAGATCCTGGGCTTTATAAATAGCCATATAAGTACAAGGGGGAGGAAGTCAAGATTACCTTTCACAAAGCATGGGTTTAGCATATATATTGAGTACCAGGTGCTGGATTGTAGGATAAATGTGAAGGCTCCTGAGAGGGTGCAGAAGAAATTTGCAAGAATGTTTCTGGGGAAGAGGGACTTTAGTTACAGCGAGGGACCGGAAAAGCTGGAATTGTCCTCTTAGGAATATAAGATCAGAAGGAGGTGTTTGATGTCATGAAAGGTTAGACACAGTAGACAGTGTGAAATCATTCCCAATGAAGGATCAGAAACCAGAGGACAAAAATAAAAATGAGTGGAAAAATATAAGAAATAGTAGAGGAAAGATTCTTTTTTACACAGAGAAAGTTTAGGATTCTCAAGGGGAATAGTGGAGGCAAATTCAATTGAAGGCCACGGAATTGTTGCTTTAACAGCGTGGATAGAAAATAGTAAGATTAAATGAGAACTTACCAGTTTGAAGTTTGATCTTTATTTTATGAGGAGTTACGATGAGCGATTACGTGAAGAAGGCCGTCAGCCCGCATGCGCGTCAATCTTCAAAGCAGCGGTGTGAAATCACAGATAACAGTAGTTGACCTGAACATAGTAAGATTGGAGAGAACTAGAAACTACCAGATGACCTTCATAATATGAGGGTTGGGAGCGGTGGGCACGTAATCGCTCATCGTAACTCCTCATAAAATAAAGATCAAACTTCAAACTGGTAAGTTCTCGTTTAATCTTACTATTTTACTTCGGAGTCACGTGAGTGACTACGTGAAGATTTCAAAGCTCTGTGATTTCATGCCGGATACGAGTCCAAGCGTCACACACTGCATCAATTGACCATGGATGAGAGAAAAAGATTAATGCATTCAGACATGACATAGTTTGTTAAAAATGCTGATGCCTTAATCATCAAAGGAAAATAATAGTGACCCCTCCCATCCTGGGGGGAAACTATGAGACAGAACATAAATGGAATTTGGCAAATACCCCCAGTCTGGCAATGGGTTATTATAAAATGTTGAAAAGTTCGTTCGTTTGACCATCCTGCAGCCGCTAGGATGTGTTCCAGTGGAACGTACATAACCCTTGCTGCTGATGTTGTAGCAGCCCTAGTGGAGTGAGATTAGAGAATATTAGTATCTACTCCTGCATAAGCCAAAACCCGTTTGACCACCTGGAGATGGTCTGGATTGATACCTTTTATGAGGTTTTTAGTAACTAACAAACATTGCTAGTGCAGAGCCTCTAAGGCTCTTGGTGACCTTGACGTATTGTTGTAAATGTGTGACCACAGACAACCAAAGGTCCATGGGGTATGCCATGAAAACTTGTTTGGGACCTGACGCCCCTGGTCTGCTCTGCTTAACTACATCATAAACATAAAATATTATATTATTAGCAGATGTAACCATCCTGTCCAGTCGCAATTTAAGTAGTGGCTGGACCCGTTGCGCTGAGACTAGCGCCATGAGCATAACCACTTTGTAAGTGAGTTTGACCAGGGATAGAGATGTAGCTGGGCCCCACCGGCGAAGCAGTTTTAGCACAATGCTAACATCCCATATCTCCGAATACCTGGGCCTGGGAGAATTTGCGTTAAAGATATCCTTCATAAATCTGGATATCAGAGGGTGAGACCCGACAGAGTGGGTCCCGATCGCTGCAGCAAATATGATGAGAAAGCATGTTGGCACAGTTAATGGTACTATAACTTAATTAATTGTCAAAGACCCGTCTGAAAATGAACTCCGAGACGTTAGTTATCCGTGCCGTATTATATGTAACATTGGCATTAAAACAAAACACTTCCCATCTCCTGATGAGGAAAATGTACTGCTTTTTCAGTGCTATCTCTGCACTCTGCAGTGAGCACGTACATAGATCGGTCTGGGAACCCGAGCTGCCGGAACAGTCTTCTCAGAGTCTGCAAGTCTATAAATTGATTTTATCATGCAGAGGATGGTTTCCCGAGTCACGGGGTGAACCAGCAAATTTTTGTGTTTAGGATAACCATATCAGGTCCTATTATCATTCCCAACATTTAGCGGGAACCATGGCTGCATAGGCCAGTCAGGCAGTACGAAATGCCTGAGGCGAGATCTTGCTGGATTTTGTGCAAGACCCGACTGTAAATCATTTCAAAGCATATAAGATTTACATGGCGTCAGATGTGGTCATACCCACTCCTCTTGTATAACGGTTTTTATTTTCTATTTTGTGAGTATTGCTTTACTTCACGATGGCTTCTTCTTGTCGGAAGCCTGAGCCTCTTGTCTTTGATGCCGATATCAGCGAACGCTGGGCCACGTTTGAAATTGATTACCAGCACTACATCAACATTGTACACCGAAATGAACCAGATGCTGTTAAGGCTTCTCTTTTGCTCAACCTTGCGGGACCTGGTGCCCTTCGTTGATCCAGAACATTCCGCTATGCTCCGGCTATCCTTGATGCCCAGGGCCAGGTAATTACACCGGCGGAGTCTCCCGCCGACCCTAATGTTTTGCTGCGTAAACTGGCTCAGATCTGTGACCTGCCCTCAAATCACATTTTGGACAGGGCAAGATTTTTCTCTCGTCGTCAACTTCCCGGGGAACGAGCGGATGCATATATTTCCTCTTTGATGTATCTAGCACAACGTTGTCGATTTCAGGAAAATGCCTGCGGATCAGTTGACTGATCAGTTAACGAGGGATATTTTAGTGAATGGTATCACCGATCAAAAGCTCAGATCAGAGCTATTGAGACGGCCAGAGTTGTCGCTAAACGACGCAGCGCGTGCATGTAGAACGGCTGAACTTGTTGATCCTATAGACATTCCGCATGAAAGCAATACCATCAATCTGAAGGGCCTCACTAGGCAGCGGACATACACAGATAACAGCCGATCTAAGATCCCACTTCTGACACCATGTAAATCACTTCAAAGCATATAAGATTTACACACATCTTTATTCAGCACATTAACTTAGCAGCATTACAGGTCTAGGTGTTGTCAGTTCATCCTGGCTGCTTCAGCTAACGGTGCTGGGAATGGGCGTTAGTATAAATGTTATAATGGGGCGGAGTTAGTGATGCCAACTAAGTGTGATTGATTCACATGCATCATCAATCTACACCGACTGATGAGGCAAAATGGAGGAAAGACATAAAGAACATTCCTCCTCAGTGTAGCGAGAATGCATCTATTGCCACTGTGCCACATATTTTTGCAATGGTGATTGAGCCTGGATGCAAACATATTGATATTCGGTGTTCCATCGAACCACAATGTCATTAAATACTTTGTGATACAACATCCATTCTGTGTTGTCATAGTTTTTTATGTGATGATACACCAGCACCAAATGAGGTTAGGTAAATTATCACAGGATATTTAACTTGACTGCACCCATGTGATTAACATATGCCACCACCATAGTGTATCAACTTGGAGTTGAGCATGCAGATTATGCATATTCGCACAATAAACCTTTAACCCATGGAATGCACCTAGTCTTATAGGTAGTTGATACCATATAACTGAAGAATAGGTAACTCATGCAAATCCCATCCGCCTCCGTAACTAGAGATGGTATTCGTAATTTTTCATCTTTGAGTACTAGCATCAGTTTGTAATATAACTGAAGAGTTACTGAGCAAAAGTTACAGGAGCAATATTGAATACTGTTCGTCCACCATTGTGACTTTGAAAGCTTCAGCTGGTAATAGCATAGGTCTGTTAATAATGACCTACATGGCACTGAAGAGGTACTCCTTTGCACGTTGTCTGATAATGCAAAGGTCCAAATGCACAGCTGAAAACACAGCCACTATATTGCCAATTAAACTTGATGAATAGAGGCTGCTTCAACAACAAGGTTGTTACAGGCTTTTATTAATTCCAATCTCTTGCCCCAGGGCGGAGTCACAGACAAATTAATAGAGTTAAAGGTAAATCCCAATAATCAATAACTCTACTTGGTATCAACTTAAATTTAACTGGTTGGTTGAGAAACCCCAATTTCTCAAATATAGTGTGCGGCTGAAACATTTAATTTTAGTAAAATACAGCGTTTAGAATATCATGCAGATGGCCATAACAAGTGTTTTTGAGCTCTAAGCAGCCCAAGCATGGTTTTGGTAATTTGGTAAATAGCCTGGGAACTGAAGTTAGCATATTTTGCAACGCTTTAACTGTTATCATTGCCCCATCCAGCTAAATTTCAAATATCTCCGGTGATCCCTGTGAATGAGAACTGAATAGTATGTATCTTTGTGTTAGACAGTAACAAAGTTTGCTATGCTGAAATGTCTATACTGCACATGCGAGTTAATCAAGGATGAACCGACATCCTGCATCTTACACAATGATCAGGCCATGCCTGCCATAGTTCCGAGCCTGCCTTGAAAAAACACTTTGGTCATATTTCCGAGCCTGTGTCGAAAGGCAATCCTGGCCATAATACTGAGTCTGCCTTGAAAGACAACTCTGGCCATAATTATGTGCCTGCCCATATTTCCGAGCCCGTCTCAAAAGGCAATCCTGGCCATAATCCTGAGCCTGCTTCGAAAGACAACTCTGGCCACAATTCCAAGCCTGCTTGGAATCCTTGTATACTGTGCAGTATAAACTAATCACATGTTCACATTGTCATTTGTACAAAAATAAGTGTAAATATTACCAACTTGTAAATGGTCCACATACCCCATGTTTCGGAAAGAACCAGACCCACCTACCTTCATGGTTACCGGTGGTCTTATGGTAAGCCCAAAGGTCCCTGATGCGGGTTCCATTTTCGTCCTTGATTGGAGAGTAGGACTGGTAGGGTACGTGGATTCCATATTTTACCTGAGACCGGCTTGGGCCTTGGCCTGAAAGATTTCTGCACAGCTTGCAGGCTGCCATCAGCTTCAGTGAACCGCTTACTGCCGATGGAGGCGTGGGGTGTGTTGTCGCCGAAACAATGAAGCTGTACTCGTCGTTGGTACCTTGATTAGTTCGACAGCTTTTGCTCCCTCATGCAGATTTTACCTGTTGGATAGGCTTACCTGAAGAGAAGATTCGGCGGCTGGTTTCATTTCCTGGGTTTCCATGCCCCTCCAATGTCACCCCTGATAGCACTGTTCACTGCACTTTCAGGAACAATTTACAGGTGCATGGTATCTCACAGCCGTCACCTGTTCCTGTTATGACGTGACGTGAGGTTTTGCTGCCAACGGCTGGAACCAACTCTTCCTGCAGAACTCCTTCGTTTGCGAGGATGTCGCAACCCTGGATGCCATGACAGACATTTCTTGTACCTCACACATGTACTCCAGTATGTTCCACGGACATACTTCCGAGTTAGGAGTCAGTTACACACTGACCCCTCGCACTCCTCTCCATAGCGAGGGCGATAGTAAGCAGCCCTGAAACAGGTACTGCCGCAGGCCCCCGAGGAGACCTGCGCTGATATAGCCCCTCCACAGACCATATCCTTCGTGCCTCGTGGTATGCTCCCCGGCTATACCTCCGAACTCCGAGTCAGACCAAACTGACCCCGAATGCTCCCCTCCTCAGAGAGGGAGACACTGTGCAGCCCTGTAACAGGTGCCGCTGCCGCAGGCCACCGACGAGACCCGCGGTGATATAACACCCTCCTTTGGAGCATACCATTGTGGAGCACCTCTCCATCAGGTACTCCATGTGGGTTAGACGTCCGAAGACGTTACCCATTGAAGGAGGGGATCCTCTCCATCAGGAATCCTCCTGGCCCGACTCGTTTGAGTCAACGGGCCGTACAGACTTTCTTCGTGGCATACCCTCCAAGCGGGGTTGCCAAGGTGTTACCGGCACCAGTCTGAAGCCGCTGGCTCCACCGCCAGCGACTCGGAAGGCGAATTCGACCGCCGGCCGCTACCTGCACTTCCGCGGTCTCTGTAGCCGGTTCCGGTCCGTGGCTGGAATTCCCCGCGGTCCGTGGCCGGGATTCACCGTGGTCCGTGACCGGGATTCCCCGCGGTCCGTGACTGGGATTCCCTGCGGTCCATAAAGGTTTCCCCGCGGCCCGTCCGGACTTCGCCCCGAAATCCAGCAGGAAAACTCTGTAAGAAGAGATTCTTGCAAGAGAAAGACGCGCATGCGGGCTGACGGCCTTCTTCACGTAGTCACTCACGTGACTCCGAAGTAAAATTAATCATTTGATAGAAAACAGAGGGATACGAGACAAACACGGGCAAATTGTGCTAGCTTGGATGGGCAACTTGTTCAGCATAGGTGAATTGGGCCAAAGGGCCTGTTTCCGTGTTGCATGACTTTGACTCCAATTGTGATGCTCAATAAGAACTGGCTAAACACTTCAAAAGGAAAGAATTACTACTCTCTTTGGAGAAGGTTGGGTAGAGGGACAACTACATTAGTATTGCACATAAACAAACTGCTGTAGGAACTCAGCGGGCCAGGCAACATCTGTGGGGAGGGATGGTAACAGTATTTCAGGTCAGGACATTTAATGAGTCGAATGGCCCCCCTCAGTGCTGTAACATTTCCATGTTAAATTTGGCACCGATCCCTGATACATTATGATACCAGCCATTCAGCACACATTTACCTTTAACTTTGTATTTGCAGGATAAAGTATTACCCTAAATGTCCTAATCTGCTAACTGGGAGTCAGGGTGACTTCCACAGATCTCCAAATCATATATAGTCTGTAATATAATTAAGACATACTGAGAAACAGCAATTGGTTGTCCTGTTGGAGATGTTTGTCATTCTGCTTACAAAAGATAATTGTGAAATTGGCACGCACTTTCGTTTCACTAAGTGTTGCCAAGGAAATGATTCCAAAATGTAATTGCACCCGCTGATACAATCATGGGAGGCATTTGTTCTATCTCCGTCACACTTAACCCTGCTCCGCTCTGATTAACCACTGACTGCTTGACTGCGGGAGATTATTCAGTGCTGCCCTCTGCGCATTAATTATTGACATTTGCTTTCCTTGCAGCTGGTCAGGTCTGGGTGGACTGTGGACAAAGGTGTTGAGGTAAGGCATCTTCAGGGGATGTTGGGGTTCAGGTTTGTGGGGTGGAGGGTAGGAGGATTTGAGGTTGAGCAGATGAGGTCAAGGAAGATTGACTTCTGAAGGGGTTTTGGTCAGAAGGGCTTAGGGGTGAGTATGAGCACGGGGGAATCGGGTTGGTGAGCTTGTGTTCATAGACAATAGACAATAGACAATAGACAATAGGTGCAGGAGTAGGCCATTTGGCCCTTTGAGCCAGCACCGCCATTCAATGTGATCATGGCTGATCATCCCCAATCAGTACCCCGTTCCTGACTCCGCTATTTTTAAGAGCCCTATCCAGCTCTCTCTTGAAAGCATCCAGAGAACCTGCCTCCACCGCCCTCTGAGGCAAAGAATTCCACAGACTTGGGGGCGGTGGAGAAAGATGGTGATTACAGGAATGGTGACTCAAACAGTCAGGAAGAGAGGAACAGGTAAAGGTGTTAGGCCAGGAAAAAGCCGCTAATCCTCCTCAACCAATCTTTCCCACTCCGTTCCTAGTTTTACGCTATCTCTCATTTGTAAGGCTTGGCGTGATTGTTTTTTGCTCCAGTCCAAGGCTGAATGTTTTGCATGCAGTCATATTCCACTTCGTAGAAAGAAGGAACTGCAGATGCTGGTTTACAAAACAAAGTCACAGAGTGCTGGAGTACCACCGCAGGTCTGGCAGCAACCCCGGAGAACGTGGATAGGTGACGTTTCGGGTCAGGACCCTTCCTCAGACCCATACTCTGCTTTGTTACCTTGTGAGTTGAGCAGTAGAGCTGCTGCCTTACAGCACCAGAGATCCGGGTTCGATCCAGGTGCTGACAGTGTGGAGTTTATGCGTTCTCTCTCTGACCATGTGGGTTTTCTCCAGGTGCTCCGGTTTCCATCCATGCTCCAAAGACATACAGATTTGTAAGTTAACTGGCTTCGGTAAAAAATTGTTAATTATCCCTAGTATGTGGGATAGTGCTAGTGTATGGGATAATCGCTGGTCGGTGCGGTCTCGGTGGGCCGAGGGCCTGTTTCTAAAGAAAGTCTAAAGGCTAAAGGAAGGAGAACTGACCAATGCATAATTGCAAGTGAATGCTCCCACTTGTAACACATTAGTTGAAGGTGTTTGGTCCATGAAGGTTACCATGACAACTACAGGTCCGTGTGTCCCTGATGAGTTCCAACAAACATATTTTCCCTTATGCAGGATGAGGCTTCAACTGGAATCGAATATCCACATACGATACGATACAATAAAACGTTATTCATCCCCGGAAGGAAATTGGCGTGCCGACAGTCACAACACACGAAGTACACACGAAAAAATTGAAATTAAAAGTGAAAGCAAAAAGAAAAAGACAAGCGACTGTTGTCTGGCTGCCGTGTGCACAGCGCCTTCACTGGAACAAATGAACAAACAAACAAACAAACAAACAAACAAACTCAGACTTATCCCCTGGGCAGATGATTCTAAACACGAGTTCCCCCCCCCCCCTGCCCCACATCGGGTCCCCCTTTGTTCTCCCACCATTCCTCACAGCGGTCCCCCCCACGCCGGGTCCCCATTGTTCTTCACGTTGGCCCCCCACCCTGGGTCTCATTGTCTTCCCCTCCCACCTCACGCTCAGCGACCACGAGGCCCCACTGACACCGAGGCTCCCGCTGACACAAATATGGAACAAATAGTCTCGCTGCCAAAGGAGGTTCATCAATATAATGCTCCAGAATCCATTGACAACATTCTTGGGGATGACAGAGATTGACTCCAGCACACAGTTCATAAAGCCACAATTAGAGAATATCTGGAACTTATTATTCACTGGTGCCTTCGTAACAACCTGGAGCTCAATGGTCTTAAGACAGTGGAATTGATAGTAGACTTTAGAAGCGCTCCCCCTCCCCTCACGCTACTCACCATCAACAACGCCACAGTCACATCTGTGGAGTCTTTTAAGTTCCTTGGAACCATCATCTCCATGGACCTGAAATGGGGGGCCACCATCGACTCCACAGTCAAAAAGGCACAACAGAGGATGTACTTCCTGCGGCAGCTGTGGAAACACAACCTTCCACAGGCAATGATGGTCCAATTCTATATGGCCATTGTAGAGTCTGTCCTCACCTTCTCCATCATGGTCTGGTTTGGCTCAGCCACTAAGCACGACACCTGGAGGCTGCAGCAAATCGTCCGATCAGCTGAGAAGGTTATTGTCTGCAACCTTCCCCCCATTGATGAACTGTACACTGCAAGGGCCAGGAAGCGAGCGGGTAATATCATCTCTGACCCCTCTCACCCTGGCCACAAACTCATTGAAGCACTTCCCTCTGGAAGACTGTCAAAGCCGCCACAGCCAGACATAAAAACAGTTTTGTCTACGAGAAGTAGCTCTACTCAATAACCAAAAGTCTGTAGCCTTGTTTTGCTCTGGTATTTCAATCGCATGTTTAAATTGTAATGTTTTATTATTAACGTTTAATGTTTTATGCGTCATTCTTAATTGTTACCATGTGTAATTAATTGTCATTCTTATTGTGTCATTCAATTGTTTCATTCTTAATTATTACTATATATCGTGTTGTTACTAGCGAGCGGAGCACCAAGGCAAATTCCTTGTTTGTGTACATACTTGGCCAATAATCTTATTCATTCATATGCAGACACCGAGCTGATTAAAAAATGAGTTATTTCATGCAATTAGCTTATCAGCAGTTTACGGATCTAACCCTTTATAAATCTCACCATTTTTAATCATCCAAAATCGCAGCTAAAATGAATGCTTAAAATCAGATCATGCTAATGAATACCTATATTAAATTACATCTCTTAAATATTTCTTAAGGCAGTGTTTACAGTAATGATTTATTATTCTTTAGATAACTTTGAATATGCCTGCCTACGTCAGAGATAGCTTTAAGTTATGATTTAATAATTTATAAATAGTTGCTAGTGCATTAACTGTTGCCTTGACTTGTCAAGAACGAGTTAATTTTACTTCGGAGTCACGTGAGTGACTACGTGAAGAACCCCGTCAGGGCGCATGCGCGTCATTACGTCGGACGCATTGGTGCGAACGGCAGCGGGAGCTCGGACCTCCTGCTGCAACGTGAGTAAATACAGCTCCACCAAAGTCGGGGAGACTTTGGAGGAGTTAGAAAAAAGTAAAGACATTGTTTCTGTGTGTTTTTTCTCCCACATACAGGAACAAGGAAAAGGTGCAGGCTGCTGCCGACAAGGAGAGAGAGAGCTGCGGGAGTGCAGTCTCTGAAAGGCAGCCTGTCACCTCGGGGGAGTCGCAAGCCGGTAGCGGTGCGGCGACAGACTTCAGAAAGTGCCCAGCCGGGTACACAGCCAACGCCAGTCGGGCGGTCGGCATAAGTTAAGTCTGTCAGGGCTATAGACTCCGCAGAGTCGGGCCACGAGAGTCCCGTCGGGGACAGGATACCGTTCCCCAGCGGTTATCCAAAAGGAGCAGCTCATACAGGGGCGCTCCAGGAGGAGTAGTGCAGGTGGGAAGCCATAGGGAAGGCTCCGCTGGCAGTGCCTAGGAGAGGTCTGCCTCATAAAGCCACAACTCCAGGAGGAGTAGTGCAGGCGGGAGGCCGTGGGGACGGCTCCGCTGGCAGTGCCTAGTAGAGGCCTGCTTGAAAGCACCCTCTTTGCAAGAGGTGAGTGCAGAAGGGCAGATACGCTCTGACCCTGAGTCCGACGACTTCCAAAGGGAGGGCAGGCAGCTGTCAGAGCTGACACCGTGTGCAGCACGGTTTGCCATGTCGTCGGATGCTGGTGAGCCTCTGGGTGAGGAACTTGCCACCAGCATAAATTACCAAGTCTCACATCAGCTACAGGAGCTGACAATGGATGAGACAGTAACAAAGTATGAAGCCCCAATCAACTGTGGACTGTTAAAAGTTCCTGTTGGGAACAGGAAGAATTGGGGTAAGATGGGCATACTAATGAAAGCCCAGGAGCATGTGAAGCTCCAGCATATTTTTAAAGTTGCTGGCATCTGGTATAACGAGCTTTGCCAGGATGGTGGATGGAGAGGGCATGACAAATTACAACAAAAGGCACTATTGTGGAGTGCCCACTTTGAGATCAATTGCCTCCGCAAGATGCGATTAGACCAACCATCAATGCTAAATATGCTTCACTCTGCCAGCCTGGCACAGTGCGACTGGCACAGCTGTTTGGCGAGGATTTCGCACAGCAGGTGAAGGAGCTGGAGGAGGCTAAGACGGCAGCCACATATTCACCAAAGCGGAAGTATCCCTATAAGGGAGCAGACTGGTCCGGGCAAGGGACGAGTCCAGCTACGATGCAGCGCAGTTGGCGTTCGGCTGTAGCACCGCCACGGAGGTGAGATATCCAGCTCAAGGCCGGGGAAGAATGCCAGGTGGTAAGGAGGTAAGAGGGTCTAGTTCTCATGTAGACAGATCTAATGTGATACAATTAAATGTTTACCTCAGATATGTTTATACTGAAGGTTATTCAAGGGCATCGAATAAAGCTTAAATGCAAATTCTGATTTACCCATGCAACATGTTCCAAAAAAGGAGTTTGACTTCAGTATCACTGAACAATTGGAAGTTCAGCTGGAACTTGCAAGCTTATGTAATAAAGGTGTAATTGCTAAGGCAGTTTACCAAAGCCATCAGTTTGTGTCCAATATCTTTCCCAGACCAAAAAAGGATGGGGGGATGCAGAATTATACAGACCTGAATAGGCTTAACCCTTTTGTACGGTATAGACATTTTAAGATGGAAACGTTTGTGAAGGAGATCTTAAAGATGCGGATTCAGTGTCTGTTCATTTGCAGGATAGAAGATTTAAAATTCAGCTGGATGGGGAATTATGCCAATACAATCCACTACCTAATGGTTTGTCTTCAGCTCCTAGAGTGATTACAAAGTTGTTAAAACCTATTCTAGGCATGATGAGAAGTCAAGGTCATGTGCTCATGGCTTAGCTAGATAATATCTTGATTGTAGGACAATCAAAGGAAACAGCTGAAGCATCAGTGGCAGTTGGTAAAAACCAATTTTTAATTGGGCTTTATAAGCTATTCTGAGAAATCTAAATTTATACCTGTGACACAAATTGACTAGTTGGGTTCACAATGGACTTAATCAACATCATTGTGACCTTGCCCAGGCAAAAAAGGGTAGAGCTAATTAAGAGCTATATCAAGTTAATTGCTAACACACAGCCTTCAATTAGCCAGGTGACAAGACTGCTGTGGTAATGGCTGGCAGCATTTCCAGCAGTTCAATATGGCCACATTATTATCTACAATTACAAAGGTCAAAGGAACAAGCATCGAGGATACATTGGGGTCATTATAATATACCTATGCTTCTATCAATAGAGGCTGTTGCTGATGTACAATGGTGGATTCAGCATGTGTCCACTAGTAGTTCCAAAGTGTTATTGGACCAAGCTTCCATGATTTGCAGACAGATGTCAGAGCACTTGGGTAGGGTGCTACTGATACAAGATCCAGTGGTGGAGACAGATGAACATTGCTTCTGCATACATGGGGAATTAACCAAGAGTATTTTATGGACTCAAGGCTTATGGCACTAACTAAACTAGTTTGCATGTGCAGTGCCAAATAGACAACACTACAGCAGTTGCTGATATGAATCACATGGGTGGAATCAAATCGTTATCATGTGACAGGTTGGCAAATACAATTGGACCTGGAGTAGGGATAGAGAGATTTGGATTGGAGCTATCTATCTGCCAGGGAAACTTAATGTAGTACCAGATGGCAGCTCATGAAAATTCCATCATAACACAGAGTGGATGTGGAACCAGGATGTGTTCAAGAACATAGTACTTCTATATGGAAGGCCAAAATATGTTTCATAGGCACCAGATCCAGGGGCAGTGACAATTGATGCTTTTTCACTAAATTGGGATGATATGTTTGTGTACATTTTCCCACCATTCTGCCTCATAGGTCGGTGTTTGAGAAAATCAAGCAGGATGCCGCTTCAGGGGTTTTGGTGATACCAAATTGCCTGATTCAACCATGGTTTCCTTTGATGTTACAGATAGCGATCCAACCTCTTTTTGCTGATTCCAAACAGTAGGAATTTGCTGGAGCATCCAGTAACGCATTAAGTTCATCCGTTATGTGATGGTATGGATCTTTTAATTTGCAGGTTTTAAGAATGCCTTACATTGGTCGAGGACTTTCTAGGCCAACGGTGGATATACTCACTGCAGCCTGGAGAAAGAGTACTCAAAAGCAGTATATGACATGTAAAAAATGGGAACAATATGGTGTTCAAAAGAATATTCAATATGATACTGTAGTTATTGCAAATGTGTTAGAGTTTATCTACACTTTATTATGATGAAGGTCTTGGCTATACTGCTATCAATACAGCTAGAAGTGCTTTGTCCGCATATCTTGTACTAGGTACACGGACACAAAGTATAGGTTCTCACCCTCTCATATCTAGGTTGATGAAAGGAATCTAATTCCAAACCGCCTAAGCCTAGGTATATGGTAATCTGCGAGGTAAGCGTTGTTCGTAACATACTTCGTCATTGGGTCCCTGTCACGGCTATAACTTTGTTAAAATTAACCATGAAATTGGCTATGCTAATGGCATTGGTGTCAGTACAGAGAGTGCAGTCTTTCCAAAAAACTTCAGTTCGAGAGAATGGAAGTGAATACAGAGAATGTTCTGTTTTATATTTCTGACCTGCTCAAACAAAGCAGGCCAGGTGTGACAGGTTTTAAGATTGTGTTCTCAGCATATCCTACAGCTCCATGTTTATGTGTAAGGACACATTTGTTACATTACATTGAAGCCACAAGGGCTTTAAGACAAGAAGAAACAGGATTATTTGTCAGTTACAAAAAGCCAACATAAAAGAGTGGCAGTTCAGACTATCTCAAGGTGGTTAAAGCAAGAGTTGGTTCAGGCAGGAATTAACATTTATGTGTTTACATCTCATTCCACTAGCGCAGTAGCAACATCCGCGGCCAGGGCGATGGACGTTCCCATCGACCATATATTAAAAGCCGCAGGTTGGAAAAATGAACTTGTGTTTCAGCAATACTACCATCGGCCGATTGCCGATGGAGGGCTGTTTGCTAACTCAATATTGAGTGCTGTTGCTATTGTTTAAAGTCTGTTTTCAATACTGTTTCATTCTGTTTCGTTTGTTGCCCTACATTAAGAGGGTTTATTGGTTGTTTTATGACCAAATATAAAACTGTTTTGTTTTTGCATGATATGCAATGTCATGTTTACAGCATTATTGATGATACTCAGTCAATCGATGCAGTGAGAAGCCGGGATTTTGATCTGCGGCATAAAAATCACAGAGCTTTAAAATCTTCACGTAGTCACTCACGTGACTCCGAAGTAAGATTAAACGAGAACTTACCAGTTTGAAGTTTGATCTTTATTTTATGAGGAGTTACATAGATACATAGAAAATAGGTGCAGGAGTAGGCCATTCGGCCCTTCGAGCCTGCACCGCCATTCAATATGATCATGGCTGATCATCCAACTCAGTATCCCGTACCTGCCTTCTCTCCATACCCCCTGATCCCTTTAGCCACAAGGGCCACATCTAACTCCCTCTTAAATATAGCCAATGAACTGGCCTCAACTACCCTCTGTGGCAGAGAGTTCCAGAGATTCACCACTCTCTGTGTGAAAAAGTTTTTCCTCATCTCGGTCTTAAAGGATTTCCCCCTTATCCTTAAGCTGTGACCCCTTGTCCTGGACTTCCCCAACGTTGGTGATTACGTGCCCGACACGCCCAACCCTCTCTCATAGAAAAAAGGTCATAATGGTAGTTCTCATGTTGATCATCTTAATATGTTACTTCAATTATGGTGTTGTCTGTGATTTCATACCGCTGCTTTGAAGATTGACGCGCATGCGCCCTGACGGGGTTCTTCACGTAATCACCAACGTAACTCCTCATAAAATAAAGATCAAACTTCAAACTGGTAAGTTCTCGTTTAATCTTACTATTAATTCACATTGTGGGCATCCATGTCAAAAGAAAAGCTTAAAGTTGACATGACCCAATTTAATTTAAGACACTGAGACACAAGGAAGTGCTGGTGCTGGAAGCTTGAGCAAAAGATGAAATACTGGAGGAATTTAATGGGTCAGGTAGCATTTGTGGAAGAAATGGACAGACAACGTTTTGGGTCAGGACCCTCCTTCAGACGGACATTATTTAAGACACCAATAGCTGCTCAGTCTACAGTGAGAGGGATTCTCCATGTGGTGGTAGTGAGAAGTTAGGTAAGATCATAAAGGATTTATTTAGTTCCTTGATTTATATGTGTGTGTATTCTGAGTCTGGAGACCTCAGACATCCACGGACAATGCCTATATTCAAAAACTCACAGATGCGCATGTCTAGAATATTGGATGTCCATTTCTGCATATTATGTTTTGGCTTTGTTTATTTCAAACTGCCAGGAACAAAATAAGCAGTCAGAGCGATGTGCTCTATCCTTTTAGATCAAGAGCTACTTGATGGGCCTGCTTTGAGTTCAAATTGCGAATGTTATTCCCAGTCTAATGGTATGTCTTAACTACTGGACATGGTTCACTAATAAGATGTCCATCACATCTCCATCCAAGTCAGCCAAATTGATCAGAAATAAATTGAATGATAAAGACTATTGGAGTTTGAGGATTAGAGTAAGAGAAAATAAGAACGTAACTTCTCAACTGTATTAAGCACCATAATTTTTTTGTCTGCAGTTAAATGTGGTTATAACTATTTGATGATCGCTGAAGCTGAAACCATGGGCTCCTACAGTCTGGGAGGCAGATTTGCCCCATTGCACCAGATGTTTGTTGGAGCGATCTAATCAGCCCCAGTCTGCCATTCTTTCTTCACAACCGACAAATGATACTTTCATTTTTGAAACTCCCTTTTGGAATTTTTTTGTAAGCATGGAATCTGCTTTCACCACCTCTTCATCACAGTCCAGATTATTATCAATTCACATCTCCCTCCTGGGTTTATTGGCAATTATCTTAAATCCGCACATGTGCCACTGACAGACCTGCCAAGGCAAATAGTTTGTTACTGTTTATTCTTTCAAAAACTCTTCATTATTTTGAAAAAATATATAATTTCCTTTTAATTTGCTTTGGTCTAAAGACATCCCCACCTTATACAAAAAAAGGCACAAAGTGCTGGAGTAACCCAGTGGGTTAGGCAGCATCTCTGGAGAACATGAACAGGTGATGTTTCGGGTCGGGACCCTTCCCAACCCGAAATGTCACCAGTCTATGTTCTCCAGAGATGCTGCTTGACCTACTGAGATACTTCAGCACTTTGTGTCATTTTTTTAAAACTAGCACCTGCAGTTCTTTGTGTCCCCAAATTGTTCAACCCTTTCAACTTACCTGAACCCCTCATCGCCAAGTTATTTGAATAATTCAGCATTGCAATTCCTAACTGGTTTATTCCCGAGTTGTGGACGGACATAATAATAACTGAGGTTTACTCATTGATTTATAGTGCTTTAACATTGTTAAAATTATATTATAAGGCAACCAATGATTACTAACCAGGTCACAACTTTGAAATGAAAACTGATGTCTGGGGACCTGTTTATTCAACAGTTAACTGGGCTACATGGGTCACATGGTTTCTCAGCCCATTGCTTCCTACCCAAAACAACAAAATCAACCCCTCTCCACCTTGTCTATCCCTAACCATCCTTCTAGAACCCACTCCAAACTCACTTCATTCCATCCCATACCAGCCAAGTACACTATTTCACTCTATTCCTCTCAACCTCACGCAAACACACCCTAATATACCCAAGATCAGCCCACTACCCCCTCTGCACTCAACATTTGCCATTGAATCCCACACCATCCTACCCCACCACACCTCAAACCCTCCCCGCATTGTCCCAAAGTACCCACCACACCCCAAACATTCCCTATCCTATCCCATTGTACCCCAGCTCATACCTCCACACAATATCCTTCATGCCGACCCTCACCTACTACATTCCAATCCATAACATTCCTTCTCTCCTAACTTTAATCCAGCTGACCCAATTCCAATCCATCACCTCAAAACAGCCCACCTTTCTTCCCAAGTCATTCCATTCTTCCAACCCACACCACCTACTCCCCACAGTGCCTTTTCCCACATCATTTTACTCCACCAAACTCCAATCCACCCCATACCATGTCCCCCCCCCAAAAAAAAACCCCACTTCCCATCAGCACCCAAGCCCACGCACTCCACCTCCTCTTGCCCCTCCTCACCTATCACATCCATCCACTGCAACCATCACGCCCCCACACATAATCGTTGCCTGGGATACTTCTGTGTGGCATTGGTTGTCAATGTGTTTTCAGACGTCGCTTGTCTTTGACAGTCTGTGAACAATTGCATAACTGAAGGCACTAAGTTTACTTCAGGTGAATGCTGCACCACAAATCCCTTCCAAGCAAAGCTGAAAACCTACCGACTGACAGTCTACTGGGGCACTCTCAGCCTCTACCCCCTGATCTTATACATGCACAAAAATGCCATGCTCATCTTCACTCGTGCAAGCTCCAACTATATAGATTCTGTGGCACAAAACTGTGACTGAGATTTGATCCTTCATTAAAAACTTAGTTAAGTGAGTGGATTTTAACCTGAAGTGCCTAATCTGGTGGTGTTAAACTGCTATTTGAGGATTTATTAATACATTGAATCTTATCAATATTAATCAGCTCATAAAATGACTTTTTAATAGTAAGATTAAATGAGAACTTACCAGTTTGAAGTTTGATCTTTATTTTATGAGGAGTTACGTTGGTGATTACGTGAAGAAGACCCGTCAGGGCGCATGCACGTCAATCTTCAAAGCAGCGGTATGAAATCACAGACAACACAATAATTGAAGTAACATATTAAAATGAGGAACATGAGAACTACCATTATGACCTTTTTTCTATGAGAGAGGGTTGGGCGTGGCGGGCACGTAATCACCAACGTAACTCCTCATAAAATAAAGATCAAACTTCAAACTGGTAAGTTCTCGTTTAATCTTACTATTTTACTTCGGAGTCACGTGAGTGACTACGTGAAGATTTCAAAGCTCTGTGATTTTATGCCGCAGATCAAAATCCCGGCTTCTCACTGCATTGATTGACTCTGAGTATAATCAATAATGTTGTAAACATGACACTGAATATCATGCAATAACAGTTTTATTTTAGTCATAAAACAAACAATAAGCCCTCTAACTTAGGGGCAAAATGAAAGAATTTAACAGAATTTAATATCGAGTTTGCAAACAGCCCTCCATCGGCAATCGGCCGATGGTAGTATTGCTGAAACACAAGTTCCTTTTGCCATCCTGCGGCTTTTAGTATATGGTCGATGGGAACGTCCATCGCCCTGGCCGCCGATGTTGCTGCTGATAAATAATCCTGTTTCTTCATGTCTTAAAGCCCTTGTGGCTTCAATGTAATGTAACAAATGTGTCCTTACACATAAACATGGATCTGTAGGATATGCTGAGAACACAATCTTAAATCCTGTCACACCTGGCCTGCTTTGTTTGAGCAGGTCATAAATATAAAACATAACATTCTCTGTAGTCACTTCCATTCTATCTAATTGAAGTTTTTGCAAAGTCTGCACTCTCTGTGCTGAAACCAATGCCATTAGCATAGCCAATTTCATGGTTAATTTTGACAGTCATAGACGTGACAGGGACCCAATGACGAAGCATGTTAAGAACAACACTTACATCCCAGATAACCATATACCTAGGCTTAGGCGGTTTGGAATTAAAGATTCCTTTCATCAACCTAGATATGAGAGGGTGAGTACCTATACTTTGTGTCCGTGTACCTATTACAAGATATGCGGACAAAGCACTTCTAGCTGTATTGATAGCACTATAGCTAAGACCCTCATCATAATAAAGTGTGGATAAAAACTCTAACACCTTTTCAATAACTACAGTATCATATTGAATATTCTTTTCAACACAATATTGTTCCCATTTAAAAAATTTTTTTTTTACATAAGTCATATACTGCTTTTGAGTACTCTTTCTCCAGGCTGCAGTGAGCATATCCACCGTTCGCCTAGAAAGTCCTCGACCCATGTAAGGCCTTCTTAAAACCTGCAAATTAACAGATCAATACGATCACATAACGGATGAACTTCACACGTTACCGGATGCTCCAGCAAATTCCTACTCTTTGGAATGAGCAAAGGAGGTTGGATCGCTATCTGTAACATCAAAGAGAACCGTGGTTGAGTTGGCCAATTTGGTATCACCAAAACCCCTGACGCGGCATCCTGCTTGATTTTTTTTTTTTTCCTTTTTTTTCAAACACCGACCTATGAGGCAGAATGGTGGGAAAATGTACACAAACATATCACCCAAATTTAGTGAAAAAGCGTCAATTGCAACTGCCCCTGGATCTGGTTCCCATGAAACATATTTTTGCAGCTGGTGGTTAAGCCTGGATGCAAACAAATCGATATCTGGCATTCCATATAGAAGTACTATGTTCTTGAACACATCCTGGTTCAACATCCACTCTGTATTATCACGGAATTTTCGTGACCTGGCATCTGCTACTACATTGAGTTTCCCTGGCAGATAGATAGCTGAAATCCAAATATCTCTATCCATACACCAGGTCCAAATTTGTTTTGCCAACCTGTCACATGATAACGATTTGATTCCACCCATGATTAATATAAGCAACTGCTGTAGTGTTGTCTATTTGACACTGCACATGCAAGCTAGTTTTGTTAGTGTAATAAGCCTTGAGTCCATAAAATACTCCTAAAAGCTCTAAATGGTTAATTCCCCATGTTTGCAGAAGCAATGACTCTTGCTCAGTCCATCTGCCTCCACAGCTGGACCTCGTATCAGTAGCACCACACCCAAGTGCACTGACATCTGTCTGAAAAATCATAGAAGCTTGGTCCAATAACACTTTGGAACTACTAGTGGACACATGCTGAATCCACCATTGTACATCAGCAACAGCCTCTACTGATAGACGCATAGGCCTATTATAATGACCCAAATGTATCCTCAGTGCTTGTTCCTTTGACCTTTGTAATTGTTGATAATGAAGTGGCCCGTATTGAACTGCTGGAAATGCTGCCACCAATTTCCCAAGCAGACTTGCCACCTGTCTAATTGAAGGCTGTGTGTCAGCAATTAACTTGATACAGCTCTCAATTAGCTCTACCCTTTTTTTGCCTGGGCAAGGTCACAATCATGTTGATTGAGTCTATTGTGAAACCCAAATAGCCAATTTGTGTCACAGGTGTTAATTTAGATTTCTCTGGATGGCTTATGAAGCCCAATCTTTAACAAGTGGTTTTAACAACTGCCACTGATGCTTCAGCTGTTTCCTTTGATTGTCCTACAATCAAGATATCATCTAGAGAATGCCCTTGACTTCTCATCATGCCTAGAATAGGTTTTAACAACTTTGTAAACACTCCAGGAGCTGAAGACAAACCATTAGGCAGTGCATTGTATTGCCATAATTGCCCCATCCAGCTGAATTTTAAATATCTTCTATCCTGCAAATGAACAGACACTGAATAATACGCATCTTTAAGATCTATAGTTGCCATATAGCATCCTCTGGAAACAAGTTGCTTAGCCGTCACAAACCTTTCCATCTTAAAATGTCTATACCGTACAAAAGGGTTAAGACTAGTCAGGTCCAGTATAATTCTGCATCCCCCATCCTTTTTTGGTCTGGGAAAGATATTGGACACAAACTGTTGGGTTTGGTAAACTGCCTTAGCAATTACACCTT
This sequence comes from Malacoraja senta, assembly GCA_038087875.1. Lineage (NCBI taxonomy): Eukaryota > Metazoa > Chordata > Chondrichthyes > Rajiformes > Rajidae > Malacoraja > Malacoraja senta. The sequence goes on along the minus strand of CM075986.1, from coordinate 15,400,508 downwards.
TATTACATAAGCTTTCAAGTTCCACCCGAACTTCTAATTGTTCAGTGATACTGAAGTCAAAACTCCATTTTGGAACATGTTGCATGGGTAAATCAGAATTTGCATTAAACTCTATTCGAAACCCTTCAATAACATTCAGTATAAACATATCTGAGCTAATTTGTTTCCATTCCTCTAAGAACAGATGTAATCTTCCTCCAACTTTTAATTGTATTACATTAGACCTGTCTACATGAGAACCAGACCCACATACCTCCTTACCACCTGGCATCCTTCCCCGGCCTCGAGCTGGATATCACACCTTCCCTAGCGCTGCTACAGCCGAACGCCAACTGCGCTGCATCGTAGCTCGACTCGTCCCTTGCCCGGACCAGTCTCCTCGCTTATAGGGATACTTCCGCTTCGGTGAATATGTGGCTGCTGGCTGCTTAATCAAGCCCACCGTCTTGGCCTCCTCCTCCAGCTCCTTCACCTGCTTTGCGAAATCCTCGCCAAACAGTAGATTTGCCGGTTGCACTGTGCCAGGCTGGCAGAGTGAAGCATATTTAGGATTGATGGTTGGTCTAATCGCAGTTTTGCGGAGGCAGTTGATCTCAAAGTGGGCACTACACAATAGCGCCAGCACCTCTTGTTGTAATTTTGTCATGGCCTCTCCATCCACCATCCTGGCAAAGCTCGTTATGCCAGATCCCAGCAACTTTAAAATATGCTGGAGCTTCACCTCCTGGGCTCTCATTTGTATGCCCATCTGGCCCCAAATCATCCTGTTCACAACAGGAACTTTTAACAGGCCACAGTTGATTGGGGCTTCATGCTTCCTTACTGTCTCATCAATTGTCAGCTCCTGTAGCTGGTGTGAGACTAGGTAATTTATACTGGTGGCAAGTTCCTCACCCAGAGGCTCACCAGCTTCCGACGACATGGCAAACCGTGCTGCACACGGTGTCAGCTCTGGCAGCTGCCTGCCCTCCCTTTGGAAGTCGTCGTCGGACTCAGGGTCAGAGCTTATCTGCCCTTCTGCACTAACCTCTTGAAAGAGGGTGCTTTCAAGCAGGCCTCTACCAGGCACTGCCGGCGGAGCCTTCCCCACGGCCTCCCGCCCACACAACTCCTCCTGGAGTGTGGCTTTGTGGAGCAGCCCCTGTATGAGCTGCTCCATTTTGGATAACCGCTGGGTCACGGTATCCTGTCCCGGACGGGACTCTTCCTGGCCCGACTCTGCAGAGTCAATGGGCCTGACAGACTTGGCTTTTGCCTTCCGCCCGACTGGCGTTGGCTGTGTACCCGGCTGGGCACTGGGAGTGCCAAGTCTGTCGCCGCACCGCTACCGGCTTGCGACTCCCCAGAGGTGACAGGCTGCTTTTCAGAGACTGCGCTCCCGCAGCTCTCTCTCTCCCCTTGTCCGTAGCCTGCTTGCACCTCGTTGATTTTTCCATTGTTCCTGTATCCTGGGGACAAAACGCAGCAACAATTTTCTCTTTCTACTAACTCCTCCAAAGTCTCCCCGACTTTGGTGGAGCTGTTAAACTACTCACCTGCAGGAGGAGCTCCGTCTTCCTGCTGCCGGGCACCAATGCGTCAGACGTAATGACGCGCATGCGCCCTGACGGGTCTTCTTCACGTAGTCACTCATGTGACTCCGAAGTAAAACATCAAATAAAAGAGGTAAATGGTATCTGTAAATTCTTTGTTCCTCTTGGCCTTATTATGCCAAAGGAATGGATAATTTAATAATAGTAAATTAACTGTTTGTACAAGGCTGTTTGTATGTGGAGATGATTGCACTCAGCAGAACTGCCTGAGCAAACAAACCTGCCTTACCAATTGAATAATAAATGTTTAATTTAGCTGGGAGGATAGAAGAATAGTGTCTGGGAATTGGAGTGCGTAGTGCTTTTATTTGAACATTATGCGATTAAAAGTCAATTTACCTATAGTCACAAATTATTCAGAAAAGTCTGAAGTAGGATCCTAACCTGAAACGTCGCCTATCCACATCCTGCAGAGATGCTGCCTGACCCACTGATTCACTCCAGCATTTTTGTGTCCTTTCGTCACAAATGATTTAATGCCCTGGACCAGCTCTGATTCCCCCACCAGTACATGTCACTCCAGTCATCCACCACTCCTCGACAAATGCTGACCTAATCAAGACTCATCTCCTGACAGCCCCACAAGAAAATCAAAAGTCAAGAGTGTTTAATTGTCTTATGAACCATCAACAAATTGATACAATTCTTACTTGCAGCAGTACAACGGGCCATGTAAATGCACTACACAGATAATATATAAGAAACAAACATTCTATAAATTAATAACACCCATACTAGTGTGAAATACCCTAAAGTCCTTAGTGAAAGCAAAGACAGTCTGTAGTTCACAGTTGAGGTTAGTGTTGTGAGTGTTGAAGAGCCTGATGGTTGTTGGGAAGAAGCTAATCTTGAACTTGGTTGTCAAGTCTAGCTTCCTATACCCTTTTCCCAATGGTGGGAGTAAAATGAGAGCATTGCCTGGGTGGTGTGGGTCTTTGATGATATTAGCTGCTTTTCTGATCCAGCACCACCTATTGATCCTTTTAATCATGGGGAGGTCAGTACCCACGAGAGCCTGGGCAGTGTCCACCACTCTTTGTAATCTCTTTTGCTCCTGTGTGTTTGAGTTGCCAAATAAGGCAATGATGCAACCAGTTAATACTGTATGTTCTCTACTGTAGAATTGCTAGAGAGTATCCATTGACATACTGAATCTTCACAATCCTCAGAGGAAGTAGAGGCATGGATGGGCTTTCTTCATGGTTGCATCAATATGCTGGGTGCAGGACAATGCTTCAAAGATATGCACGCCCAGGAACTTGAAGTTATTGACACTCTGCACTATCATCCCATCAATGAAGACAGGATCGTGGATCGTCAGATCTTCCCTCACTGTGGAAAGAGGATCTCCACAGATCCTGTGTGGAGTATATGCAGAGGATCCTCCTGCAGATGACGATGCAGATGAATCCTGCATCCTCTGCAGGAGGATGAACATAAGAACATAAGAAAATATGAGCAGGAGTAGACCACCAAGCCCTTGAATCCTGCCCTTCTATTCAACATGAACTGTGGCAGTTCTCAACTTCTCCTCTGTGCCAGATCCCCAGAGCCCTCAATTCTGATTTCTCCAAAACAATGTCTAGCTCCATGATAAACACTTCCAGTACGCTGGCGTCCACAACTCTGGCAGAGATTTCCAGAGATTTATTACCCACTGCAAGAATAATTCCCTACATTTCTCAGTTTTAAAGAACCAGCCCATATCTTGAAACTAAGTTCCCTGGGCCAGGATTCTCTCACTTGTGGAAATATACCAATATTTACCCTGTCAAGCCATTTTAGAATTTTATGTTTCACCCTTCATCCTTCAACGCCATCCTTTGCAGAACCAACCTGTTCAGTTTCTCTTTAGAACCCTCTAATCCTAAGAATTAGCCTGTTGAATCTCTTTTAGACTGCCTCCTGCTAAAATGACCAACACTATGCTGTACTCCTGATGTGACCGACCAAAACCCTGTACAATTGTGACATAACTTCCCCTTTTCTAAACAACAACCCTTTTGCAATAGACCAATATACCACATGCACTCCTAAACTCTCGCTCCCTGTCAACATTTAGTGATTCATGAACAAAAATACCTAGGTCCCTCAGGACTTCATTTGTTTGCAGTCCTAATCCATTCAGATAGTAGCTTTTTGGTTTCTGCATCATACTTTCCCGCATTGAACTCCATGTCCTCCCAAAGACTCTATCTGACCCATCGCTGAGTCACAATATCCTCATTACACCATGGCTGTCCATCTCTTTTAATGTTATCAGCAAATTTGAATATTTGCATTGTGTTCCCTCCACCGTATCATCAACGTAAATGTGAAATAACTCAGGGAGCTTGTGTCTTTATCTCCCACACCTGTGCTCTCACTCATTCTCCCCTGGACAGAGCAAGTTTAGTTTGGTTTAGTTTAGAGATACAGCGCGGAAACAGGCCCTTCGGCCCACAGAGTCCACACCGACCAGCAATCCCCGCACATTAACATTATCCTATAGGGACAATTTCCTATAGGAACATTATCCTATAGGGACAATTAATATTATCCTATAGGGACACACACTATAGGGACAATTTACTCTTATACCAAACCAATTAACCTACAAACCTGTACGTTTTTGGAGTGTGGGAGGAAACCGAAGATCTTGGAGAAAACCCACGCGTTTATGGGGAGAACGTACAAACTCCGTGCAGACAGCACCCATAGTCGGGATCGAACCCGGGTAACCAGCACTGTAAGCGCGGTAAGGCAACAACTGTACCGCTGCGCCACTGTGCCTCAAGAAACAAGTTCCTCTGGTCCTCAGCTTCCAGTCCACCAGCCTCAGCATTTAATGGGTCATCCTTTGCCATGTCTGCCAGTTTCAACATGATTCTGTTAGCAAACACATATTCCCCAACCCTTCACACTTAACATTTGGGATTGTTCCCACCACAACTTGCTGGTTCACCCTTTGATCCACATCTCTTTCCTTCCCCACCATCCAGGGACCCAAACACTCATTCTAGGTGAAACAGCAATTCACTTGCATTTCTTCCAATCCAGCGAAGTGTGATCACTTTCACAATGGAGAAGCCATGTACAGATTGGGTGATCACTTTAAGAGCACTTGAGCTCAATCCACAGGAGTGACCCTGAGCTTCCCATTGCCTGCCACTTTAATTCCCCTCCTCCCTCCCACTCTGACTGATCTACCTGTGGCTTCCTGCATTGCTACAATGCGGCCTGTTGCAAGCATAAGCAGCATCTCATCTGATGAAGGGTCTCAACTAAAAACATCACCTATTCCTTTTCTCCAGAGATGCTGCCTGACCCGCTGAGTTACTCCAGCAATTTGTGTCTCTCATCTTCTATCTGTACTTCGCTCCTCTGAATGATCAATGCAAAAAACATCCCTTAACTTTAAAAACCGCTGCATGAAGTTCCTCCTGATCAGAACACGACCAGCCGTGAACTGTGGAACTGTACGCTGAAAGGCTGAGTAACCTTACCTTTTCTAAACTCCTCACCCATACCTTGAAATCCTCTTATTACTTCATAGAGACACAGCACGGAAACAGGTTCTTCAATCCAACTTGTTCACGTTGACCAAGATGCCCTGTCTAAATTAGTCCCATTTGCCCCATATCCCTTTCTTATCCATGTACCTCTTGACTATATAAATGTTTTACATTTATCAATTAACTAGATTCGGTTTATGACTGCCATTTTGTTAACAAATTATTCAATAGTTCGAGTTTGGTAATTTAATTGCTTCTAACTGGTATTTTTTGCAGTAGAAGTAAATAAAGAGCAAAGTAATTTGAGTTTTGCAGCCTTAAACAGGGAACAATACTCTGCTAGTTTAATCCTGTGCCTCTTAATCCCCAGCGGCTTGGTTTCATTGATGGATGATGCATTTTGATCACATTTTTATTTAATGTGCGCAAGAGAATGCAAATGACCTCTTGGTCTATTTCAAAGAACATTGGAGTACAGGAAGAAGCAGCAGGAGAATGTAATTCGGCCCCTTGTGCCTGCTCCACCGTTCAATACGATCATTACCCTCAGTGCCACTTTCCTGCACTAACCCCATATTCACTAATATTCAAAAAAACATTGATCACTCTCTTGAATATACTCAGTGTCTGCCCTTTCTTGTGTAGATAGTTCCAAAGATTCATTGCCCCAGAGTGAAGACATTTCTTTTCATCTCTGTCCCTGCTTTTAGACTTTGATGCCTAGTTCTAGACACCCCAGCCGAGGGAAAAATCAACCCTGAACTTGCCCTGCAAGGCTCTTGTGAATTTTATACATTTCACTGAGATGAAGAAGTGCCAAACTCCTCCTGATTAGGTTGAAGGGTGGGGGCTCTCCCCTTCATCTGCAAACATATTGAATGTTCAACATTCCTTTTCTTTTGGGCAATCGTCGCTGTACAAATTAAAAATATTTAACTGGCTGTGGTCATGAAACATGTTTCATAAATTGACATTTTATTTAAGCACAGAATGACCCTTGCCTGATCTGCTTTGGCTTTCCATTTCCTGTGAATGGCATCCTTATGTAAGAAGTTAAACTCGTGCACCTAATCTCTCCAGTATAGAATCACCGAGTCACAGAGAGATCCAGATGGGCTCCTTTGGCCCATCAAATCCATACAGACCATCAACCACCCAGGCTCAACCATGACCAGCTGTTTCATCAGTGATCTTCCTATTATCAAGCCTTGAAAAGAATTTGCTGATAATCGCACCATAATTACCTCAATTTATTACTCCTTGTGTGCAGGCAGCAAGAGCTGAAGAACATTCAGGCATAGGCCAGGAAATACACAATCAATGGAAGAGAGTGAGAGGGGTAATGAGGAACAGAGGGACCTCAGTCTGAAGAAGCGTCTTGACCCGAAACATCGCATAGTCCTTCTCTCCATAGATGCTGCCTCACCCGCTGAGTTTCTCCAGCATTTTTAGTCGACCTTGGTATACAGGTCTGTAGATCCATGAAGGTAGCAGCACAGACAGATAAACTGAAGATGATGTCATATGGGATACATTTGCTTCACTAACCAGGACATGGAATATATGAGCAGGGAGGTGATGGTACATCTTTATAAAATATTAGCCAGGCGAATATCATAGAGTTTTGATTCCTACATGATAGCAGTGGAGAGGGTGTAGAGGAAATTCACCAAAATGTCGGGGTGGGAGATTGCAACCTTCACGTGGTCCGCCCTGTTTCGACGAATGCAATCAACCTGGCGTGCACGATCAAATAAGATCAAATAGAACAAGTTGTCCTACAACTTTAGGCTGTGCATGCCATACGCAAGAAGAAGAAGACCAGAATGTCATCTGGGGTGGAGTACTACAGAGAGTAGTTGAAATCTGGACCTCACTTCCCCTGAGTTATGTATGGGGTGGAAATAGAAACATAGAAAATAGGTGCAGGAGTAGGCCATTCGGCCCTACGAGCCTGCACCGCCATTCAATATGATCATGGCTGATCATCCAACTCGGTGCGGAGGTTGGAGGGAGGTACTCACACACCATTTAAAGATGAGTAAATAGGTATTTGAGTCAACACAGCATAGAAAGCTGTGGGCAAAGTGCCTGAAATGGGATTAGTATAGTTGAGACCTATATAATAAACATTGTCATGGTGGGCTGAAGGGCCTGTTTTTTTGATACAGTTTGACTCTAAGGCTGTGAGTGAAGCCTTCAATGAGCTGTGAATCTGCTTTAAAACACCAAAACAATTACTGCAGAGGAATTTACAAGGCTGGCTTCCAAAGAGCTCGGGGCAAGGGTTGATCTTGGGCAGCCCTTATAATGAGTGTTGATTTCCACTTGATTGATAAATATCACAAGTAAATGTTCTCAAAGCCACAAAGATCCTTGCCTAAAGTGGAAATTAATGTGCGAATAAATCGTGTTCAACCCCTGAGTATTTTGTTGTCACATAAGCTGATTGCAGTGCGGGTAATTGTGATGCCGGGCAGCACAGTCGTGGCTCTGTGCATAACCAACAAACATCACAAATAATTTTGCAGCTGAATTCTAAACCTGATATTGATATCAAATAATTACCATAATGTCATGGGGAGAAGCAAACACCTTTCATACTAATTTACTTCAGTGCAAGGACTAGCTCTCAGCAGGACTTATGTGCACTGAATTGTTCATGTGTACATATTGCTTGGGGTGCGGAGATAGATGACCAACCCTGGGGAGTATCACAATGATCCATTTGTCAGCTTTTCGCTTTTGTTCCTTTATCATTAATAGGAAGACACAGAGACCGTTGACAGAATTTAATTAACCGAACATTTATATCGGCAGCAGTTTCAAAACTTTAAAAGGGACGTATATATTTGCTGCAGCCTGGCGCTCAGGACGTGTTGCATTGCCAAAGGTGCTGCCTTTTCATTGAGGTAGCCACAAAGGCCATGACCATGAAATTGTGTACGTAGCAATAACTGGATACATTCAATGTGATACAATTTGCATTGAATTCTGTTGCTCGTTTTTCAGACGACAAAAGTTTTCACGTTCTTCTGCTTTCTCAGTCTAATATGTGGAAACATCTTGACATGTGCGCTGGTGTCAATGCATGTCCAGTCGCCATCACTAATTGCACTGGTACGCATTGAAGATCCGAGGCCTCTCCTCCCCACAACCAGTTCTTCAGACCATCTCTACCATATGCTCTTTCTCCCCGAACCCATTCCCTGCAATCCCCTCAGTCCTAAAATAGTTATGGATAAGGGCAGGATGAGCCCACAAGTAAAATTCCTGCATTGGGGCAAGGCTAACTTTGATCATATTAGACAGAAACTTGCTGAAGTTGATTGGGGTGGGGAATCGAAAACAAGACATCATATGTTTACAGTTGGGTTTAGTGTAGAGATACAGCCCGTCGGCCCACTGCATTCGCGCCGAACATCGATCCCCGTACACTAACACTAAACTACACACGAGGGACAATTCACAACCCAGACCGAAGTCAATTAATTTACAAACCTGTATGTCCTTGGAATGTGGAAGGAAACTGGAGCACCTGTGGAAAACCCACATGGTCATTTTCTATCCTGTCACATGCTTCAATCATTCATCAACACTTAATTCTCAAAAATGTTTAATGCACGAAGGCAGCTCTCCATAACCTTGAGATGAATCAGAGATAAGCAATGAATAATGGCTGGACCTGTCGGTGACACTCACATCTGCAAATTAAATAAATAAGTATTTTTTAAATGGGTCACCTTCAATCTCCTAAAATCAAGGAAATTCAATATTTCTTTATACAATCTGACATCATAACATAATCTCTTTACTTGGATATCACTTTGGTGTATCTGCAATGAAGCATTTAGTATCTGATTCAATTAATGCAGGTTTTCCGCTGAACCGTTTCAACTTGGAATTCTGGGCATTCATTTTAGTTGTCTTTTCGTCTTCCATTTAATCACATTCCAAAGGTGTGCCGGAGCTCTGGTTGATTAAGAATTCACAGTAGGTTATAAACATTTCACTCATCTGATTGTGAGGCGTTTGGGTTTGATAGATCTGACTGACAGTACTAATTGAGTAGATTGCACAATAGCTGAGCTGAAAGACCCAAGCCACTGTGGAGTTGTTGGAGCTGCCATTGTAGTTTAACATTGCAAAGTCAAATGATTGTCTTGCAGACAATGGATATGAACATTTTGTTAGCTAGTGGAAACGTTCAACGTTCACATTAGTTTCAACACTAGTCAGATATGAATATTGCAAAATATGGCTAGGCACTCAGGAGACTCCTTGTTAATCCAGGAGAATCCATCCCAATTTATTCAGACTAGAAGGGAGAGTGAAAAACATATTTGGAGAATACATTAGCAATTACTCAAGAATAATTACGCCCTGGGTAGCTGCCGCTTGCATCAACAGGCATGCCAGATCCTCTCAGTGCATTGGGATCAAGCCAAGGATGTACTTCAGTTCCTCATGCAAAGTGTTTCCACAGCTGTCTGATTATCAGCAATGTTATTCCATGAATTTGAGGTGATTCTACCCCTCTGCTTATTGGCCTTCTGAAGGCTTGGATTTTAATCTATACCTGATTAACCATGAATTCTCTTCACTGTTTTGGTCACTGGATAATGCATTATTCCTCGCTGTCGACTTGTTGGGGAACTTCCTGGAAAATATGCACCCGGATGTGTAACGTGATTTCATTAATATTGCATATTCTTTAACAACTGGAAATGCTGGTTGATTTGTTGGTCATGGATTTCTTCATGAGGATGCAGTGAGGAGGTAGTCCCACATTCTTCTCCTTTAAGAGAATAGATGGATTTCTCCAACTGTGCTGTAGAGAATATGGAACAGGACAGCACAAGAACAGGTCATTTGGCCCACATTGTCTGTGTCAAACATCATCTCTTATCTCTATGCATATAATCCATATAACTTCATTCCCTGCATATCCATATGCATATCTAAAAGTCTCTTAAATGGCATTATTGTGTCTGCCTCAACCACCAACCCTGGCAGTGTTCCAAACACTAGCTATCTTCTTTGTGTTTAAAAGGCAATTGCCCTGCACACCTCTTTTAAACTTCGTCCCTCTCACCTTAAAGCTATGCCCTCTAGTATTTGATTTCCCTCCGCCCCCCTTCCCACCCCCATTTTGGTGTATCAGAGAAAACAATCCTAGTCTGTCCAACATCTCCCTAGAACTAATACCTCCTAATCCAGTTATCATTCTGGTAAACATCTGCACTCTTTCCATAGCCTTCACATGCTTCCTGTAACCCTGTGACCCAGAACTGCAGGCAATACTACAGATGTGTAGGAAGGAACTGCAGATGCTGGTTTAAACGGAAGATGCTGGAAACTAGTTTGAAGAAGGATCTCGACCCGAAACGTCACCCATTCCTTCTTTCCTGAGATGCTGCCTGTCCCGCTGAGTTACTCCTGCATTTGTGTCTATCGGCAATACTCCAAATGTGGCCTAACCAAAGTCCTATAAAGCTGGAATCTAATCTCAGACCATCATGGGGAATTGCCTCAGAAGGAAAGCAATCTTCTCGGTCATCATGACTCTCGCACCCTGTGGAAGTATTCTCCTTTTTCCCCACACCACTTCCAATATTGGCACAGGCTTATCAAGCAGGTCTGCCCACATTTCATTCCTACCTCCAGTGCTGAAAACTTAACTCCACACCTGGAAAGCAGTTTTGGTATAACTAAACTTCTCATTAATGGGTGATGTTATGGGCAATTGTGTTTTTAATATAGGATCTGCTCTCTATCCAGCTCTCACTTGTGAAGCACTAATTAGCATGAGATGCACAGTGGGAGGTCTGGGTGAGGCATGGAGATGGTGGAGAGATGGAAGGTATGCAAAGAGAGGTGAAGTACTGGGGCAGGGGTGGGGAACCTTTTCATGTTGGAATGCCGCATTAAGTTAGCTGTAATCTAATAAGGCCGCATCCAAGAAACTTCAATTACATATACTTCAAAATGTACATTATTTGGTTAAAATGTCCCTCTAATGTTTTAATGTTTTAATTGTGGCCATCAGTCGGGGAGGAATGTTTTGTTGAATCTTCGTTTACTCTTTGGCATTTTAAATATGTTCATTTTAAGATTAAAATAAAAATAATAAAAGACGAACAAAAACATATTAATAAAAATAAAAAGATTTGTTCTACAAAACTTGGATTCATTCAAAATGGCCTTAATTCATTCACTTAATGACCTAGAAGGCGGCATGCGGCCTTAACGCCACAGGTTCCCCACCCCTGGACTGGGAGATAGAGGAGAGTTCTGTTCTCTCCTCCTCTCCAATTCTTCTGGGAAGGAGGAAGGGCTCTGGGGTGGGGGAATGTAGGAGGATTTACGTGGACGAAGTCGATATGCATGAGGAAAGGACGGGAGTGTGTCTGCTGTGGGGAAGTGCGTGTGCGGTGAAGGGAGTGGGTGCAGTAGGGGGGAGTGTGTGGGATTCAAGTCCAGTACCACCTCCACTGCTGCTCTCGAAGCAGAGGTTTCTCAGTCTGAAATGTTTTGTTTTCAACTTTATTTTTTCAATCAACCCACAATATCTGCAGGTTTTCACTCTAAACAGAATTATCACCAACCACTACAGTCCTGAAAACAGCTAATGTTTCCAATAATTGCCCATATAATTGAAGCAATTAATGGCAATCTAGTGAGTGAATGAGTGATAACCCGTGGCTAGAGTATCAGAACCATTCTGATTCATTCTGATATAGACCATTGAATATGATCCCCCCCTTATTCTCTGCACCAGTTCCCCATAGCCCTCAATCCCCAATTCTTTAAGTACATCCACTTTAAATACTTCCAATGATCGAGCCTTTACAATTCTCTGGGGGAGAGAATTCCAGAGATTTTGACATATCATTTCTACGTTTTAAATGGCCAAGCCGCTTGTGATAAAACGAATTCCTCTTGGTTGTGACTGTATAAGATAAGGTGAATCTTCAAAGGTCAGTGAGCCATTATTTTTATTTGGTCCTGACTTTGGTCCTCCCATGTCTCTACAACACCATGGACTAATAGAAACTTAAGGAAAACAAATATTAAATGTACACTGTAAATTAAATTTACAGCTAAACTTGCATTTCTTGCACAGGTAGCCTGGGCTCCGGTGAATGAGTTGACCTCGGAAACCTTGATGAGGGTCAGATCAGCGGCCGCCCGCGGGTTGCAGTCGCCTCTTTTCCGGCAGGCTCACAATTCCTAGAGGACAGACGCGCGAGTCGCGTAAAAACGCGTGCCCAGGGAGAGATCGGTGGCCTCGCCCGGCCTAGGCACGTTTTAACGGCGTCTTCTGAACACCTACACTACCGAGTTGGCAACACCATTGGCCACTTACACTAAGTTCGGCCACCGAAGGCCCGATGAGGTCGAGATTGGCTGCCTCACCCGGGCCAAGGTGCCACATTTTTGGGGAGACTTCTGGGGTAGATTTCAAGTATGCTCTCATAATTTTGTCTGGATTAAAGGAGGTACTGGACCATCAGTTTCCAGAAAATCGGTAATGTGCCTGTATTACCTTCTACCCATTCCTTCCCATGAGCATCTCTGGGAGAGAAAAATAAACAGATTCCATTTGGCCACCCACCAAAGGTCCCAGATGTATATCCAACTATCATGGGAGTATTTAGATTGAAATCACCCTATACTGCAAATGGCACAAATCCGAAACAAAATTAGGAAACTCATGAAATACTCAGTAGGTCAGGCCAAGCCTGTGGAAAGGGACTGGCTTTGTCAGATCTCAGAAGTATTGCCCCTGGATGGCAGACTTGGTGTTGTGCCGACCAGGAAGAATTTATTACACACGGGTGGAGATTGTGCAGTGGTGAAGCAGAAATAAAACAAGCTACTTTGATGTGCAAGAAAGAACTGCAGATGCTGGTTTACACCGAAGATAGACACAAAATGCTGGGGTAACTCAGCGGGTCAGGCAGCATCTCTGGAGAGAAGGAATAGCTGACATTTTGGGTCGAGACCCTTCATCAGACTCAATGTCTGATGAAGTCTGAGTCTGATGAAGGGTCTCGACCCGAAATGTCACCTATTCCTTCTCTCCAGAGATGCTGCGTGCTCCGTTGAGTTACTCCTGCATTTTGTGTCTATCTTCAAGATTCTTTGATGGCAGATTGCATTCATTTCTCTGGACTTGTTTCCTCCTCAATTTCTTCTGTAGGCTGAAGTTATAAGATTTTACCACCCATTAGACGAAAGCAATTTAAAGTCCTTAATAGAGTAGTTGGATAAGGTAGAGGGCCTTTACAGAACTATGCCGAGCATTCAACACTCAATATCTCAGAAATCCCGCAGGGTTTTAAAATTTCAAAAGAATAACCGACCTTAATTAACGGAAGTTCACTTCAACAGAAATTGACAGAAGCCATCAGGAATGGCTAGAAAAGGCTACTGAAAATAGTGAAATGAGAATCAAAGGGCTCACCTGCACGTTGTTTACATGCTAAGCCATACGGAAAGGCACTAATTAATTGCTGGGTATTTATTAACAGGATAGGGGGCGATGTGTGGCTTTCACCACAATGGCTTTCTGTGCAAGAGATTATTTTTTAATTCATTTTCGCAGCAGTGAGCACATTTGTCCGAGAATCAGCTCCTTGGTGTTTGTGTTTCTTCACTCCGCATTCCACTGGCGGAGGCTCCAGCCAGGAGTGCTAACTCATTGGAGCTGCCCCTTTACGAGGTGCTACAACCTGCTGATCATTCAGTCGGAATAAAGAGAGCACATCAGCTGCTGGTTCTTCTCAAGAATAGGGTGCTCCAGCTGAACACAAATATTGGATGAGAACTCCCAATTTCTGCAACACGAGTGGAAAAACCACGTGGGATGCAGCTTATCCCCACACAAGTATCATTGGGTTAAGCACTCCAGTTCTTCGAGTTACAGTGTCATATAAACCAGAAACATGCCCTTTGGCCCACCATGTCTATGCTATCTACCTGTGCCAATCTCATTTATCAGCACTTAGACCTTGGCCTACAGAGATCTTCTGGGATCAGATTTAATATCAGATTCCTCACTAGGATTAAGCTACCTAAGGGAGCCCAGTTAAAATTCAAGACTTGCAGCAGTTGTTAAATGCACCACGTAAGATCGTAGGTGGTATTATGTAATACGCCTGGATTGTTGAAATATAGTTCTTTCTAGCAAAAGCAATGGCTTGCTTTGCCTTATCAATCACACTGGCAGTTTCAGTCCGTGCTCTCTTCATTATGTATATTGATTCCTCCACAATGGGGACAATGGTTAAATAAAGATTGTATACACTTGGCTTGGTCACTCTGGAGTTTGAGGTGATATATGGGGAACCTACTGTATTTCCTTTGGTGAGGGTATCCAGAACAGGGAGAGACAAATTTTAAACTAGACTTGGGCTGGTTGAGAAACCAGGAAACAAATTGTCACCAAATGAGTGTTGAGAATTTAGAACTTGATTCCCCAGGTAGGGGTCCGTTTACATTTTAAACCCAGAGATAGGCAGATTATTATCATGAAGTAAACTGACTTTATTGAAGACGAAAAGTAGCGCAGAAATGTTTGAATAAAAAAAACTTTTTGCAAACATCATCTGCAACTGACTCCATAAAGTTGAAAAGAACATCATTGGCTTGGTCTGTCGTTCGTCGGCCATGGTTCTTAACTGTTCTCAAGAGGGCAACTACTGTACTTCTTGTTTGTTTGCTGTCACTTTAAGCTCAACATTGTGTTCAATGATACGATGTCTGAGAAAACAAAATGTGATATGTTCATCTTCTCTGCAGGTGAGTCTTTGTACTAACAGCCACTCCAGTCATAGCCCCACACACATTCTTCAGCTCAATGGTCACAGTCCCACAGTTCAACTTCATCAAAACCCAGCTCAACTTCATGATGGCAACAGTGGGGGAAATGGCTCAGCCTGCCCAGGGAATGGTAAATTACTTAGGGATAGCTAGAAGTTAACAGCAGGGTGTTGACAAGACACTACAAAGTATGCAATATTTCCCAGTGTTTGAGCCACCTCTTGTTGAAGGCAGACACTGAGGATGAAATTCACTGCCTACTTCAAGACCCAAAACGTCACCCATCCTTTTTCTCCAGAG
Source organism: Malacoraja senta (assembly GCA_038087875.1). Classification (NCBI taxonomy): domain Eukaryota; kingdom Metazoa; phylum Chordata; class Chondrichthyes; order Rajiformes; family Rajidae; genus Malacoraja; species Malacoraja senta. Next base: position 15,385,294 of record CM075986.1, on the reverse strand, counting down.
ATGCTGCCTGACCTGCTGAGTTTAGTTTAGTTTAGTTTAGTGATACAGCACGGAAAAAGGCCCTTCGGCCCAATGAGTCTGCGCCGACCTGCGATCCTCCACACTAACACTATCCTACACACACTTGGGGCAATTTACAATTTTACCAAGAAAATTAGTCTACAAACCTTTGGAGTGTGCGAGGATATTGAAGCTCCTGGAGAAAATCCATGCAGGTCATGGAGAGAAGGTACAAACTTTGTACAGACTACCCGTAGTCAGGGTCGAACCTGGGTCTCTGGTGCTGTCAGGCTGTAACTGTGCCATTGTGCCACCCAGTTACTCCGGCATTTTGAGCCTACTTCAATCTGCCTGCTGAGCACAGCCTTTGGTCGATTGAAGCCTTTGAAAATCATATCTCGGACCTGAAACAAAACTAATGCTTTTGTTCAGCAAGCCAATTAAGGATTAAGAGACCAGTCTGGGTAAATCAAATCAAAAATTTAACGATCAGCCACAAAACTGATTTAAATGTGGAACAAATTTAAAGATTGAATGACCTTCTCCATTCCTACATCTGTGAATGAAAGAACTGAAATTAAGATCTGAAGTACTTTAAAAGGAAATGATGCTAATTGAGATTGGTGAAACATGGAAGGCTCAGCTCAAACATGTTATAAGGTTGGTGGGAGTATTTAAAGTAGATTGCAAAGGAAATAATTGTATTTCACCTTGATACAGGACACAGAGAATACCTTCAAAGACATAAATCAAGTCTACTTCTGGGCAGAACAGCGGTGCATCTCGTACAGCAGCTGTTTCACAGCTCCAGTGACCTGGGTTCAATCCTGACATCCGGTGCTGTAGGTCACCTCATGACTTTCCTCCTACATTTCAAACATATGCAAGTCGGTAGGTTAATTGGCCATTGTAAATTGCCTTGTGCGTATGCATGTTGAATCTAAGGACAGTTGATGCGAATGTGGAAAGACTAAAATGGCACGTCTATAAGATCAACATACAGCACGTGGATGCTCATATTTTGCTTGGGTAGCTTACAACTCAGAGATATTAATTCTCCAATTTAAGGTGAAGCCTTCCCCCCCCCCCCCCACCCCCCACCCCCCACCTACCCCCATGTTTCCCTCCTCTCTTTCCTATGCCCCACCCAAGGGCACACCCATTTCTTCCCCTATCTACCTCCCCCTCCCTTTCAACCTATATCCCTCAATCTGGCTTTAAATTTTACTCCTCTTCTCTCCTTGTCTGACACCCTTTTGTCTCCTTTTCATCTCTAGCCTTTCATCTACCAATCACCCCCAACCCCTCACCTGCATCCATCTATATTTGCCAGGCTCTGCCCTGCCCCCATCTCTTTTCCAGCTTTCTCTCCCCAACTACAATCAGTCTGAAGAAGAGTACCGATCCAAAACGATGCCTGTCCTTGTCTTCCAGAGATGCTGCCTGACCCATTGAGTTACTCCAGCACCTTTTTTTGTAAGTGGCGATTGATGATCAGCATAGACACAATGAGCCAGACATGTTTCTGCCCGAATGACTCAGACTTTAACTCACAAAGGCTGGCTACCTTGTTAAATGTACAACAACAAAATCAAAAGCATATCCCCCTAAACTGAATCAGTGTATTGCAAATTAAGACAATGGAATAATTTTTCAATGGGTGATTAGGAGAAACACGAGATGCCACGAGATGTAAAAACGGACTGCTAGAGGTACTACAGATTTAAAAAAACTACTGATGTTTTCAAAAGGGAACACAAGTGGGAGTATGTGAAAGTGGAAATGAATTTTGTTGCATAGAGAACTTCTGTCTCCGAAAAAGATGGTTTAGGAAGAAACCAAAATCTGCAGTGAGCTAGTGGGGATGGAATGGAAGTGAGAATAAATTAAATGAGCAAGAATTATATTCTTAAAGTAATTACAATGTAATGTGATTACATTTCCATCCTCGGCGGAAACATAGCATGATAAAGTCTGGATAATTTTATAACAATTTAACAGTTGGACAGGTTTTAATTCCAAAATATTAAATGGAGTCTCTTTCTGTGACGTCATTCCATTACAAATCCAAATTTCAGAGTGTGAAGACATACTTATTGAAGTAAAGATGTGCTTGAAGATTGTGGTCACAGTAAATTTGAAAGTTTATTACAGTTTTCTCCAAACAATAATTAATTCAGAAGAGCTGGTCTCAATGTTCACGGGGAAAACCTTATTATTGAAATGGATCAAATTCATGATTCTATCACTAGTCTGTGAAATGAGATTATCCTCCTACATTCCCCCTTCACAAATGAATACAGTCTTTGTGCATTTAAGAAAATCATATTATAAATTCTAGCCTTTAATCAACATTTATGTGTCACAGCCATTAGCTCCAAAATTTGTGCAAAATATTAACTCTATATTTAGACTACACCAAACTAGAACAATTATAAACCATACTTTTTTTTGTAAATATGTTTTATATAGACACACACTTAGAATTGAATGCATGTAATTTTACACAACTTAACAATGATTTCACATAGCGCAACTAATTAGATGTTTGGTTGATTGTTAGGTAACGCTACAGATAATTAGTTCATTGTTATATTGGTTAATTGGTTGGCTGGTTTCTTGATGATTAATTGACTGGTAGATGGTCTGATATTGCAGAAATAGATTGCTACAACGAATACAACAAGATGTGTGCAGTCAAAAGGGAATGCTGGTAGCTGCTCACCTTAATGTGCAATAGTAATTGGAGCTCTTTGTGGGGAGACTTCCACCAATATGTCCAACAGGTATTTATATCTTTCACAGGAGCAGTTATCCTACTTTCTCCAGTGTGACTAGTCTAATGTTAATGACTTTTCCAGAACACAGCACCCCCCACGCCCTCCCCCCCCCCACCCCCTCCCAGATTTTGTGCAGATTCAGTAAATCAGATAAGCTGAAAATCTTTTTTGCAAATGAACCGACTGTGCATTCCACCTATGCCCTCTTCCTCCAGGTACATTAGAGAGGATGATTTTTTAATTGGAAGTCCCTTTGGGGTCAGTTCTGATCCTTAGGGCCTGTCCCACTTAGGTGATTGTTTAGGCGACTGCCAGCAACTAGGCTGTCGCCACACGGGTGTCGCCTGTATGGTCGTCAGTAGTCTCCTCAGTCGCCTAAAGAGTCGTAGTGTTTTTCTGGTCGCCGCTGGATTTTGAAATGTTCAAAACTTTTCGGCGACAGTCGGCGACCGTGGGCTTGTTGTAGCTGGTCTTCTCCTGACGTAGGTGTTGTCGTAGGTTGTCGCCAGGATGGCGTAGGTTGTTGCCAGGTGACGTAGGTTGTTGCCGGTGCTGACTTCGGTGAATTCCATTGTCGTAGTCGCCAGCAGTCGCCTAAAAAATCGCCGAAGTGGGACAGGCCCATTAGTCCAGTCGCCGTTTTTTATCGGCGACCTGCTACGACAATGAAAGTCGCCTAAAAAATCTGAAGGGACAGGCCCTTTAGAATAAATGTATAAAAAGCTGTTTCAATGCAACTAAATGTTAGAATTAAGCACTGAGAAAAATTACATACTTAATAAGTGGCCTGAATACATTTGCATGTGTGTTCTTTTGCAAACTAATTTCTGACTTACATTCTCGGATCACTGTTTGATAAGTGGCTTTTGTGTTTGTTGCCAAACAATGTCCAATGAATGTAAAAGTGTATTTATTCTTCCATTCCAGCAGCATCAATGCCGCCGAATGAAAATGCATCATGATGCAAGCCCAGCCTTTGAACAGGTGAGACAGGAGTTCCTCACTTTCCCAACCACCAGCAGACCACCAAAGAACCAAATAAAATCCAGACTTTTTCTTTCTTCTTTTCCTTTCTCATTTCTGTTATTACTTGGTTGATTAGAAGAACAACGTGGACTTTTCACAACCTCGAATCACTGCAGAAACCTTTTAACGATAAGAAGTTCTTTTGAAGAGTAGTCATTGTTGTGATGACCTGGAGCAGGTTCTGGTATTGTGCTGAAGTCCCTGGAGTAGTGCTCAGACCCAGGATATTCTGACTCGGGCAAGGGCAGTACCCAATGAGCCACAGCTGGTTGGACCCGTGCCCAGTGCGCTGGATGCTCAGTCTGTGTGGATTATTTTCTTGTTAGAGGCTCAATCAATTAGGGTTCAGCTCAACATATCACCCCCATTTGGGGTGGGAGATTGCAACCTTCACGTGGTCTGCCCTGTTTCGACGAATGCAATCAACCCTGGCGTGCACAATCAAATAAGATCAAATAGAACAAGTTGTCCTACAACTTTAGGCTGTGCACGCCATACGCAAGAAGAAGACCCCATTTCAATTGGCTCTTTTGTATTTTCTGTCAGGTACAGTTTATGGTTATCCGCATAGTAATTTCCCACCTTATTGGCTTTTCATGTTTGCACAATCCTTTTTCTTTTATTTCTTCTCCTAAAATGGCTATTTGTTGATCAGCTTGGCTGTGCCATTGGCTAATAACACTCCCTTCTGTATGGTTGTCTTTTGTTTTTATTCCTCGTGAGGTTTAACTCATAGAGTGCAATGAAGTTGTTGCCAGGACTTGGTAATAAGGGAGGTTTTAATTGCCTGGTTCCGCTGAGCTTCTTGATTCTACAAAATATCTTCTTTTTTTTTAATTGAGGCAATGACATTTTCAACTGGAGATAGACAGAAAATGGAACTGTCTTGTAAAATCAGAACATAGAATTCACTAGTGGGAAATTGCTTTCACTCAACTTTGTCATTCTGATCCCCACTGCAGCACCTTCAATTACTAACATAATCTCGTTCCTGCACTAACCTATATACCTCTTCTCCCTGCTGAGTCTGAATTGCAGTTGGGCACTCATTCTCCATGATAATTGGCTGCCGATTCCCCAAATTGGAAATCCCTGAGTGTTAACCTTCTGCAAATGAAACTGATGCATTTCATTAAAAATTTAGCAAGATTGAAAACAATGATATTAGTATTCAGCAAACACACCCTCAGTGTGTTCAGTAACATCTTCAAACACAAGTGGACGACAAAGTGTTGAAGCAGAGAGGAAAACAGATATCCCACAATATGCTGAAAGAATCAACGTGAGTTCTCTTCAGGTGGTGGTGTCAGTTTGATGCAGTTCTATCAATCAAAGTCAATCTTTTGGTATAATGAGATAACAAGGCAGGTACAAGGAACTGATGCAATGTTTTTATTTCATGTAAGAACGGATCAAATTTTCATCTCAGCAAGTAACAACATCGCCTTATGGAGCAAATGATAGAATCCAGATGCAAAAGACATTTTCATTCTGCACATCCAGTGATGTATTATAAAACATCAATTTATAATGCTCTGCTTTTGCTGAAGTAAATAACTTACCAAAATTAGTTGTGAATCCTGAAGGAACGTAATATTTCAAAACCAGGGTACACATGTTCAGTCTCCAAACAAATCAACCAAAACCACAATTATTCAACATCAGAACTTGTCAGGAATGACAATATTGTCCTACTGTTGGAGTCCCAGGACAGCAATCAATAATAAACTATTGAATCGCTCCTTAGTGTCCCTGATGTGATTCATTTTGCTCCTTCATTGAGCCTGCTCTTTGGAGATTCCAATCGCATTCTGGATATAAACACATAATAGTAAGATTAAACGAGAACTTACCAGTTTGAAGTTTGATCTTTATTTTATGAGGAGTTACGTTGGTGATTACGTGAAGACGACCCGTCAGGGCGCATGCGCGTCAATCTTCAAAGCAGCGGAATGAAATCACAGACAACACAATAATTGAAGTAACATATTAAGATGAGCAACATGAGAACTACCATATGACCTTTTTTATGAGAGAGGGTTAGGCGTGGCGGGCACGTAATCACCAACGTAACTCCTCATAAAATAAAGATCAAACTTCAAACTAGTAAGTTCTCGTTTAATCTTACTATTTTACTTCGGAGTCACGTGAGTGACTACGTGAAGATTTCAAAGCTCTGTGATTTTATGCCGCAGATCCAAATCCCGGCCTCACTGCATTGATTGACTTTCGATGAGAAACAATCAATAATGCGTTAAACATGAAATGGTAATATCATGCAATAACAATTGATTTGAATAATCAAAACAAACAGTAACCCGTCTATCCCAGAGGAACTAAACAGGACTTAATACTGAATTTGCAAACAGCCTCTCTCCGATTGGCGATTGGCCGATGGTAAAAAAAAATTTAAAAAAATTAATTTGACCGCTGTGAACATCCATCGTCCTAGCCGACGACATTGCTGCTGCTCTAGTGGGAAATGGATATATACACTTCAGTGTTAATACCTGCCTTAATCAACATTTGCTTTAAACCACCTTGAGATAGTCTGCACTGACACTCTCCTGTTTGGCTTCATGTAACTGATAAACAATGCTGTTTCCACATTCCTTTAGATCTTTATAGCTTTAATATAATGAAAATAAATGTGCCATTACACATAAACATGGATCAGTAGGTTATGCTGAAACACAATTTTAACAAACCTGTGACACCTGGCCTGCTCTGCTTAAGCAGTATGCAATTATATAACATAACATTCTCTTCAGCAACTTCCATCCTGTCTAGAAGTTTTTTCAAAATCTGCACTTGCTATGCTGAACCAATGCCAAGAGCATAACCCCTTTCATGATTAGTTTGGCAAATTCAGAGACATGCCAGGAACCTACTGTCGAAACATCTTGCGGACCTCACTTACATCCCAGATCACCATATACCTGGGTTTAGGAGGTTTAGAGTTGAAATTCCTTTCATCAATCCAGCTATGATATGCTGAAACTCAATAGGATCTTTCCTGACCCCCATCCAACCCACAGGATGACAAAGCACTTAAAGCTGTATTAATGGTGCTATAACTGAGCCCCTCGTCATCATAGAGAGTCAACAGGAACTCTAAAATATCCACAATACCTGTAGTATTATAGTCAATATTATTTTGTACACAATATTGCTCCCATTTTTTTACATAAGTAATATACCCCTTTTGAGTACTCTTTCTCCAGGCTACAGTGAGCATGTCCACCATAAACCCAGACAGTCCTTGCTCCAGGTATGGCCTTCTTAAAAACCTGCAAATTAACAAGTCAATACAATCACATAACAGATGACTTTCCCGTGTTAGCGGATGCTCCAGTCAATTCCTACGCTTGGGAACCACCAAAAAGAGGTTGGATCCCTAACTGTAACATCAAAGGGAAACCATGCTTGATTCAGCCAATTAGGTATTACAAGTACCCCCAAAGCGGCATCCTGCTTGATTTCTTGCAGACTCCGACCTACTGTATTAGGCAAAATGGTAGGAAAAATATATATATATATATATATATATATACCACCTCAATGTCAAAGTATTAATTGCAACTGCCACCTGGTCTGGTTCTCATGAAACCTATTTAGGCATCTGATGGTTGACCTTGATGCAAAACAAATCGATATCTGGCATTCATATACAAGTACTATATTATTGAACACCTCCTTGTTGAACATTCAATCTATGTTGTCATGAAATGTTCGTGACTTGGCGTCTGCTACTATGTAGAATCTACCTGGTAGATAAATAGCTGAAATATCTTTTCCAATGCACCAGGCCCAAATTTGATTAGCCAATCTGTCACAAATTACCGACTTGATTCCACCGATGTGATTAATATATATGCCACTTGCGTTGTATTGTCAATCTGAAACTGAACATGCAGATACATTTGTTAGAGCAATAAGCCTTGTCCTTAAAACCTCTTAATAGTTAATTGCCCATGTCTGCAGAAACGATGCCTCTTGCTCAGTCCATCTGCCTCCACAGTTGAAACTCGTATCCGTGACACCCCACCTGAGTGCACTGACATTCATCTGCAAAATTATGGAAGGCTGGCCAAGCATTACCTTGCTATAACTCCTGGACACATGGTGAAACCATTGCAAATTAGCATAGTCTTTACTGATAACTGCATAGGTCTATTATAATGACCCGAATGTATCCTTAATGCCTCAATTAGCTTGATACAGCTGTCAATTAGCTCTACCTTTTTTTCCCTGGGCAGAGCACTTAATTGAATCAATTGTGACCCAAATAGTCAGGTGTTAATTTGGATTTCTCTGGATGGATCAGCAATCAGCGACTGAGCAGCAATTTTAGAGGCAAACGTCCACTGCTTACCCTCATGCATTCAGCATGGGGTCCCGGCACATAGTCATGTTTGGATTCCTGTTTGGAGTTAATCCATACTAACCTTAGACACTCTTTTAGAGTGGGACTTATCGAAGCTGAAGCAGGTATCACCATCCATCTCCTCCATTTGCTTGTGCATGCCTCTGTACCAAGCATGTTGTTCGACTCCATTCCCCACAATCTTATCACATATGTGTGTGTGGCTCCATCTTCATCCACTATACATCCACGTGGGAGAACTTATGCAACCTGCAACAGGAGCTGCCCCAGGCCTGTGTGCATGTATTTTAGCACCATCTCGACCACTACGGAGAAACCGAGTGGGAGTAATGGCAGCTCTGCAAACAGGTGTTGCTTCAGGCCCATGTGCATACGCCTGTAGCACTGTCTCGACCACTCCGCCATTTGAGTGGGAGAAATTTTGGCAAACCTTTACTAGGCGTCACCTTAGGCATGTGTGCATGTATTTTAGCACTATCTCGACCACTGTGGTGCACCAAGTGGGAGGAATGGCAACCCTACAAATAGGTGTTGCTTCAGGCACATGTGCATCCTCCTGTAGCACTCTCTCGACCACTCCGACCCTTGAGTGGGGGGACTTTTGCAACCCTTTACTAGGTGTTGCTGCCTGACATGCCTTACGATGGAGCGTTCTTGAATTGCAACAAGACGCAATGTTGTCTGACATTGATACCCCTGGCTTGGCACTCACTATGAGTTGGGGTTATCAGGTCGCTGCCTACAGCAGCCACCGGGACTAGCCATGCAATTCGATACTCTGTTGGTATCCTCCTTCCCCAAACAGGGTGCACGTGCTAGCGACTCCAAATCGTGCTCCTTCCCGATGCCAACTCCGTCTATAGGGAAGAATTGGAGCGCCTCTGGCCCCCATAAATCAGACATAGTGGGAAATGCTGGAACAAACTTAACAATTATTTGTCATAGCCAAAGACATTTATGTGAATGAAGACGCCCATCCCAGTTAAACCTGGGCTTTATTTACTTTTACTATGAGTAAACCGGCATCTTGGGGAAGAAACCGTGCACAGTCCCTTTTACTGAGCAGCAATTACTATGACGCCACCTGGTGTAACTCCCACAGGTGACTGATAATACGGCTCTACAAGGCTTCCCATCTCCTTAATTGAATAAATGATGATCATCTATCTCAGTATAATAGTCACAATGTGACCAAGTGGTAACTATAATGTCTACCCTTTTGAACGCTTCTCAAAATTGCGTTCGTCTTTAATTTGGAGGGCAACCTGAAACCTCCTCAGAATTAGCAGAAATTGCTACTTTTTCACCTCGACACATAAGGGTGATAAACCACTAACCACTCTTCCTGAGTTGGGGTTGGAGTCAGCCACACACTGACCCTTTGTACTCCTCTCCACTGAGGAATTGATAAGCAGCCCTGAGCCTTACTCCTCTCCACTGAGGACATACACATATAACAGAGGGGACCCTCCTGGCCAGGCTCCACATATTTCAAACATATATGGGCTGCCAAAGTCGGGTCCTTCCTGAATGAGCCGAGTAGTAACCCGACGACCATGCTCAGTCTGCACCCCCCCCTCGGGAGTCGCTGACCTTACTGTCAGCGACTCTCTCAAGAAGTCCGACGGCCACCGGCTCCTCAATTTACCGCGGACCATAGCCGGTATCCCCGCGGTCTAGAGAACCCCGCAGCCCCTATTTAAAACATTTCGCTGGAGTCGCTGACCTGCCTGCCAGCGACTCGAAATAACAAGCCCAACAGCCACCTCTATGGTGACCGCAGCTTGCTTCAACCCGCGGTCTATAAATAACCCGCGGCCCGAATTAAACCTCGGGAGTCGCGCACCGTTCTCTCCGCGACTCCACCTGCAAAACCCACCGGCAGCCTGCTACCACACTCCCGCGGTCCGAAGCCGGCATCCCCGCGGTCCACAATTTCTCCACGGTCCACTGGGTTTTTACTGAAATTTCCATGTCCAACAGGAACCTGGGAAAATGATTCCTGCAATGGACAACCTGAAAAGTAAGTTTAAACTTACCTGCAGGATTTTTTAAACTTACCGCTGGAGAACTGTGTTCCTCCCAGCCTGTCTGCGCCAATGCGACCGACGTAATGACGCGCATGCGCCCTGACGGGTCCTCTTCACGTTGTCACTCACGTGACTCCGAAGTAAAATCTATACTTCACTGCTATACTGTAGACAAATCAAAGACTTAACTCTCTCAGCTGCACATTAAATCCATGTGCAACTCTTTCACTGTACAGCAGTAGCGATCTCCCCATTATCCTTACAATCAGTTATCTCCCAAACAACTCAATTGAACAAACTATCTGGTCACTATTTCATTATACGTGGAACCTTGCCATGCACAAATTGGCTGCAATCATCCACTACATTGATGCAGCAATTACACTACACAATAGATCACTTTTCTTTGTTTCAGCATGTCATTTTCAAATGATCTTTCAGTTTTCCTTCCTTTTACAGGTTTGTAGTTTAACCGGCCTCTGTAAATTACCCCTAGGGTAGGCAGTGGATGAGAAAATGGGATAACATAGAACTAGTGTGAATGGGTGATCAGTGTGAACACAGTGGGCCAAAGAGCCTGTTTTCATGCTGTGTCTCTAACTAAACTAAACTGAATATGATTGGTGGGATTATTTTATATACTTGTAGAGACTTGGTGAATTAAATGGCCTCCAATGCTGTTGTAGGAAATGAATACGAGAAACATGGAATGCTCCAATGGTAAAGTAAAAATAAGTCTGGCATTCTAGAAGTGATAAAATCAAACTCAAGACAATATGTGACTTTATGATGAAGACATCCCTACAAACAGCTATCAAACTTACTGTTGTTGATTTATCATTAAAAAAAATAGTTGTTAGAGAAATAGCATGGAAACAGGCCCTTCGGCCCATCAAGTCCACACTGACCATCAATCACCCATACACTTCTATCCTACACTGACCATCAATCACTCATCAATTCTATCCTACACATTATGGGCAATTTACAGAAGCCAATTAACCTACAGTCCTGCACATCTTTGAAGTGTGGAAGGAAACCGGAACACCCAGAGTAATCCCAAGTGGTACAGGGAGAACGTACAAACTCCTTTCTTCACATTGTCCATTTTGATGGTAATGATGTTGTCCTTCGAGAAGTTGAAAGCTGATATCAATGTTTTTTTTCCTATTTCCTCTCAGGACACAGACATGACCTATTGCTCTGATGACTCAATGGTGGAGGATGACATTTCTCAACCAGTGCAAGTAATTTAATAGAGGTGGGTGGCTAGTGAGAATGCTTCCAAGGGCTTTTCAAGTTTGTGTGGGACTGGAGCTACACAAAGGTCAGATCAGCTAAACGGCAGCAGGATTTGTAACCTACCATGAGTGAACACAACAATTCATCAACCTTTATTAATGCCAGCTTTCTGCTTCCAGATCTACTTATTGAATCTAAATTCACATTCTCATCTATGGTGGTACGATTTGAACTCAAATTCTCTGGACTTCTGGATTCTGCTACCGGGAGTCATCCATCTTTCATTGTTCCCTCCTAGTCAAAAGGGTGTGAGCTCAAGAGGAATCGTGCACAAAATCCCAGGATGATGCCACAGTGAAATACTGCTGGGATAACCATCTTTGGATTGAGATGTTAAACTGAGTCTCTTTCCTCAGATAGAAGGAGATGCTGAAGAAGATTGAGGGAGTTCTTACCAATATTCTGCAAAGTAGTTATCCTTCAAGTACCACCACTGAGATACATTATCTGGTCATGACCTCATCATTACTTGAGTGCAAGTTTATTGCACATTTTCTTGCTTACATCTGCCTACAGACAGGAAGTGTTACAGCTGGCGTCCTGGTGCCATCACAACAACCTAGAGCTCAATGTTCTTATGACAGTGGAACTGATTGTAGACTTTAGGAGAGCTCCCCCTCCCCTCACCCCACTCACCATCAACAACACCACAGTCACATCTGTGGAGTCTTTTAAGTTCCTGGGAACCATCATCTCCATGGACCATAAGTGGTGGGCTACCATCGACTCAACAGTCAAAAAGGCACAACAGAGGATGTATTTCCTGCGGCAGCTGAGGAAGCACAATCTGCCACAGGCAATGATGGTCCAATTCTACACGGCCATCGTAGAGTCTGTTCTCACCTTCTCCATCATGGTCTGGTTTGGCCCAGCCACCAAGCACGACACCTGGAGGCTGCAACGAATCGTCCGATCAGCAGAGAAAGTTATTGGCTGCAACCTTTCCTCCATTGATGAACTGTACACTGCAAGTGCCAGGAAGCGAGCGGGCAAGATCATCTCTGACCCCTCTCACCCTGGCCACAAACTCTTTGAATCACTTCCCTCTGGAAGGCGACTGCGGACTGTCAAAGCTGCCACAGCCAGACATAAAAACAGTTTTTATCCACGAGTAGTTGCTCTACTCAACAGCCAGAAATCTGTAGCCTCCCTTTGATCAGGTATTTTGTTGGTTCACATGCTTGATCAATGGTGTTTTATCATTAATGTTTTATTATTATTAATGTTTAGTGTTTTCTGAGTCATTCGTAACTGTCACTGTATGTCATGTTGTTACTTGTGGGCGGAGCACCAAGGCAAATTCCTTGTATGTGAATACTTGGCCAATAAACTTACTTACTTACTTACTTACACCAACAACCACATTTAAACAGAGTTTAAAGTGCTTTATGGCATTCTGAGCTCATAAAAGGTGGTACGAAAATGCAAGTTTATTGTATTACTGATGCAGTGAACCAACACCTTGGGTATATTACACTGTTAGCAAACACAGGCCATCACCACTTCACTGCCTCGCCAGCATGCCCCAGCAGTGATTCTACTGGGGACAACATTGCCCCCTCCCTGTCAACGAGCAACGTGCAAGTAGCAGTAGAAAGTGGAATGCATTCATTCCATCAGATTTCCTGCCTGTCCTCTAGTCAATCATATTGAATGTAGCAGGAAATCTCACAAAATGG